>OX101790.1:46269451-46471951 GCA_944452715.1 Ophion slaviceki
CCAGGCACCTCTCCTGCCAGTTGAGTTCCTCGGCCCCGTTGTTGGGATACCCATCGAAGCTCTTGGAGGCGCCGTAATTGGGTCTGACCTCGGGTTTCTCGCGCTTGGAGGTCTCGTTGGTTGATCTGGCTGTAGTTTTGTTGGCGACAAGGCTGACGGTTGGCACGAGAGGATTGGCAGGATTGTTGGAAGCGAGTGTGGCGGCGGCTCTCTCGATGAGGAGCCGATGAGGGTCATTGGTCGTCGCATGATCGCGTCTTTCGTCGACCGTTCGTTGTCCTCGATCGGCAAACGAGCAGGTTCTCTCGTGTGGATTGCTCCGCCCGGAAGTTGAGTGAGTCTGCTGTTGTTCGTAAATGGCTCGCCCGAGGCGATTGTAGGTCTGGCTGATGTCGAGGGCTTTGTTCTCGAAGCTGCTGGGTCCGAGATCCGCGCTGTGGGAGTAGCTCCTTTTGGTATCAGCCGCGTATTCGACTCGACCGCTCGGCTCGGACGTAAAGTCGTAGGGATTGCATTTGCCGCTGATGGCTTTGGGGTCTTTGAGCTCGGAGTAGCCTGCGCTCTTGGCGCTCTCGGCGAAGCTTTTGTCCTTTTGGAAGACCAGGTTGCAGGGTACGTTGACGTAGGGTGAATTGCCAAAGTGGCCAACTGATGACGACGGTGGAGTTTCGGTGCGAAGCTGCTGATGAAGCTGTGGCTGAGACTGCTGCTGATGATGATGATGATGATGATGATGATGACGTTGATGTTGTTGGAGCTGATGCTGGCTGGGCCTCGGTGGGGGTACCGGCGCCTGCCTGGCTCGCCTAGGCAGCAGCCGCGGACTCTCAGAGCCGCTGGACGTTCCTCGACAGGATTCCGATCGCGCCGCTTCCTCCCTCGTCGCGGCCCTGACCCCCATACGGGGGCTGCAGGGCGCCGAGCTCGAGCTGCCAAAGTCCGAGGCGAGGCGAGCGATCGGGTCGAGGATCTGCGAGAGCCTGCGACCCTGAGGCGAACCCCTTATCTCGTCCATTGTTCGATCACTGATATCGCACTGCTTCTTCCGCTTTCTTGCTCCCAGGGAATCACCTGCTCAGGATGGACGGCCTTGGGGAAGCGGACATCCCGGGTCCCTCGAGCGAGGCGGCATTACCAAACTCTGCTTTTCCTCGGATTCTTTCCTCTCTTACTCTATCTCACTCTTCCTCTTTCTTTCCTACCTTGCTTGATCTCGAGTCACGTGCTCTCCAACAGTGGCTCTTGATCCGGCTCGACGATGCTCCTCTTCCTCATAACTCGAGCGGCATCCAGGCACGCGCTCCTCAACTCGCTCATTTCTCGACTCCAACTTTTATCGCGCACGACGAGCCTTCGAACTGAAATCATTTGGCAACGAAACTTTTGTAGGGTCTCGAGTTGCATTTGCAAATGAAGATTTGGTCGAAATTGCCAACAATAGGGCGAGTTGGGACGATTTTTGGTGGAGGGTACATGATGGCGACGTTTGCACCGTTGGAGTGCAAGGACAATCAATATTTAAGGGGTTAGGCCAGAGTAACGGGTATAAAATCATGTGCGAATTTAACAATTTTTTTCGTATGGAAAAGTGATTCACTCGTAAAATTAATTACACATCTATTTAGTATGAATATCAAACTGTTGGAAAATATATATATGTATATTTTTTTTTCGATGTGCAAAATGGCCGCCTACTAATGTTTTCTTTTGTTATCTTTTTTAGGCGCTCCGCGGCGTGACATTTAGCATCCACAATTTTTTATTTGGAACAAAAAACAAAAATTCCCGTCAATCTACATTAGAATACCTAGAGAAGTAGGTACGGAATTTAAAAAATATTGTTTTATTCAAAAGTTGTAGGTATTTGAATCGAGTTGTAGGTATTTGAACGAATTTTCAGTGAAAAATTTCGTGTAAAACTGCTCATAAAATAAAGTTTTCGATTCATTAGAATTTCCGTACGTACTTCTCTGCGGGATGCAATTAGGAAAACATAACTTTCAAATTTGAAGTAAATCGAGTGATAATTGTTGAAGTTATTTGTCACGCCCATTGGAAAAAAGCTGTTTCTAGAAAAACGCTTTTAAGGGGTTACCCCCACTTGCGATTTTGAAAAAATGAATTTTTTTTTATTGCATTTTTTTGAAGTGCAGTTTTTTTTTGATGCCCGGAATAGATGACTCTATGTAAGTTTACAAAAAAAAATATTTTCTTCGTGTAAACTGAAATTGAAACTTTAAACGCGTTTTTCTCAAAATGGCATTTCTGAAGTCGGTGACCAAGATTACTCGAACACTAATGAACCGATCGTCTTGAAATTTTGCAGGCTTATTTAATACATAAAAATGTAGTCTTTAATCGATCGATTTTTTTTTCGAAAAAAATGGCCGGTTTATAGCCAAAAAACGGCCGTTTTTTTTCGTTAAAATCGAACCATTAACTTTGACTGTCCGCCGTTTTGTGAAAAATGAATATTTTTTAAAATCCTTCGATTAAAGACTAGTTTATACTTATATTTGACTAAATCCATCCGCATTTTTTTTTCAGATGATCCACTTTGCCGCAATGTTGGTCACCGCAAACCGTGTATATAAAAACATTATTTCATTGACGGCCATTTGCCACTAAACAATGTAATATTTTTCAATAAAAAAATTACTGAAAGTTCTTCAAGATGTGTTCTTTGAGATGGTATATTGATCGATTAAAAAAGTTTTGTAGTTTTCTTTAAAAAAAATCATGAAAAAGGCCTTTTTTGCGCTACAAGTGGGGGTAACGCCTTAAAGTTTTAGGTACTCTATGGCCGTGCCAGAGGTGGACTTACGTTATACGCTCAAAGTCGGTGAAAAAAAACAAATTTCTTGCTATAAATCGAATAGTAACTTATTCTTATAAATCACCGTTTTAGCGAGAAAAAAATGACTTTTTGAAAACTCTACTGTGGCTTACCCCTTAAGGGGGGAAATGACTCCTCATAGAAAAGTGTGTCACCCCCTCAATTTTATTCGAAAAAAAATATACAGTAGTGGATTTTTCATCGCATTCCATTAGAAGAATTTTGGATTTTGTTTCATTCAGATCGGTGGACTGCTTGTGGGTAAAACTGCGAAAACACCCCTCGACACACCGTGCTTTGAGGGGGGGTTTCCCCCCTTAAAATCGTTTTTACGCCGATAAAAAATACGTGCCTAACAGTTCTCAATGCTTGATCAAATATATGAGTTTCAACAAAGTATACCGCGGACACTCAAGTGATGTTCCTTGTCAGCACAAAGCAGCACCAAAACCCAAACAAAGTACCACATTTCCCTAGCCCTCCCGGTCACTCTCGCGAATGAATCTGTCGAAACATCCAAAGCTTTCCTCCTCCAACTCACGTCGAACCGTTGGCTTTGATTCCACGATACCGTGTCTCTTCATCAGCTCACTTTGTGAACACGATACCTCACAGAGAGGTAGTCTCAAGAACCTACTTAATAGAGATGTTGACCTTACCGACGAGAAAATCACGACGCTCGTAATGTTTCGTGATTTAGGATGCGATGAAGGTTAACACGTAAATTGAAGAGTCCACACTCTCCGGGATATTAAGTCGACATCCCCTATCAACGACTGCTCTCTCTCTCTCTCCCTCCCTATCTCTGTGCCTCGTTTTTCTTGCTCTCTTCTTCATTCTCGTTTATAGCTCAGCCCCAAGGAAGGTTGCCCACCAGGCGGCGCCAAATTGAAAGCTGTAACTTCTCTCAGGCTATAGAGTGTGAAGCGCTGAGAACTGAAGCGGTCTCTTGACGACGACGCTCTCTACGAGCGAACAATTCAATATATATATATATATATATATATATATATATATAGGGAGAGGGAGAGAGAGAGAATGGACACAATTATCAGCAGATCTGACTGCCTTGAGGACAGTCCTCGAATTCTAGTTTCATCAAATTTACTTTTTATTATTTTTATTGGTATTATATATATATATATATATATATATATATATATATATACACATACATATACATATACAGGCATATACATACATATATATACATATACACCAGGTGTCTCATTTTAATCTTACACCTGATTTATCTCGAAAAATACTTCTCCGATCAAGTATTGAGTATGATAAAATTATGAACGTTATCAAAAAACGTTTTCCTACAAAAGCTGTTAGTTTTGGACTCATAAATTTTTGGATGAAAAAAAATGCATGCTACCATAAAGAAAACCTGTGGGCCATCTTAACGTCGCCATTGTGAATTTTGGACCATGAAAGATTTTTTTCTAACATCCCCCTTTGAACCCTGAAGGTTTATTGTAGTCAATACTTGATCGGAGCAGTATTTTTCGAGGTAAATCAAGTGTAAGATTAAAATGGGACACCCGGTGTATATATATATTAGGTGTAGTAAAAAATATATATATATATGCACATATATAGGGTTTTAGGAAGGTTGATGCAAAGCCTTAAGGGGGTAATAGGGCACCTCGTTAGGAACATATCTAGCCTAGGTTACCTTAGTCCAAAGTTTAAGTACTTCGAGTTATAATGGTAAGTATGATTTTTGGAAAATTTCCCAAAATTAGGTATTAACTCGTTTACCTCTTATGTTAATGCTATTTAAAAAAAATAGCATTGACATTCAGAGGTAAACGAGTTAGTACCTAATTTTGGGAAATTTTATTTGATTTTTATTTTTTGCAAAGTTTTAAATTATTCACCACCTTTCATTTAGTTAGTTGTGTGGATACAGATGATTGTATTGGTGTTTGCCGGATGAATACACATTAAGTCAAGACGCAAATAAGTTTCTAGTTACCGATTATTGTCTGTTTGAAAATTATGAACGAGTTAGTACGTAATTTTGGGAAATTCACCAAAAATCATACTTACCATGATAACTCGAAATCCTTAGACTTTGGACTAACGTAACCTAGGTTAGATATGTTCCTAACGAGGTGACCTATCACCCTCTTAAGGCGGTTCCCTAGTTTCTCGGGTCGAAAAAATCGATTTTTTTTCATAAATCACATCTACAACATGTGTAGAAAATGTGTGCCAAAGGATTTTTCGATATTCGAAGTGGTTCACAAGTTACGGCCCTGAAACGGAGCAGGTATACGGAGCAGGTATACTTTCAAACGCGTTTTTCTCGAAACACCATTTTTCGAAACGGTGACCACGATATTTCAGAAACTACAGCACCGATTTTGTTCAAATTTATACAGCATCTTTAATATGTTATAAGCCAGCGATTGAACTAGGATTATCATGATTGCTTCGATAGTTTTTTTTGTACGAGCGAAAAACTTACGAAAAAATGAGTAAAAAATAGAATGTAATTTTCAAAAGTGTATAAAAAAGTCAATTTTTGTCATTTAGAATTCACTCTAGTTCAATCGCTAGTCTTAAATATGAAGATTAAAATGCCGTTTGGTTTTTTTATTTCAGATAAGCAGAACAGCCGCAATCTTGGTCACCGTCAAGCACCTCTTTTACTTGATGTCTTCCTGTCGGCCACTATAACCTTTATTCTATTATATATTTTGACTTCAAAAAATTTGTAAAGCTTATTTAAATGTTAATAAAGATTATGCAAAAACAATGAGATTGATTATTTCGGTGCTTTGCCCGTAAAAAATTATTGAAAAAGCCGTAAAAAAACAGCCGAGAAACTAGAGGACCGCGTTAAGGCTTTGCATCGACCTTCATAACCCTTCATAAACCTTCACGACCCTGATATATATATATATATATATATATATATATATATATATATATATATATATCATACACACACGCGCGCGCGCGCGCATATATATATACGTACATATATATGAGGTATTTCACGTGAATGCGATGGACTTTTTCCCTGACCCCCGCCAGTTCGATTTATTTTTCTTTATCTGATTCCATTGACTCTAAAAGACAACCTGATTTTTTTCTTTACATTTTACGAAACAACCCTTGGTCAAAAAAAAAAATTCCCAAAAATGCGTGATTATACGTAAAAAAATTCAAGCTAATATCCGCAGTGGAAGTATGATTTTTTCTGTGCTATCTGAACGATTAACGTTAAAAAAAATCCGAAAAATTCAAGAACCGCTTACCTCGGGCGGATACTTAAATATTTTGATATCCACAATGAATTTTTTCGACCATTTTTGAATAACCAAATCACAATCATGGACCTTGAACAGGTAGCAGTCAATTTTTCGGATTTTTTTACCGTCGATCGCTCAGAAAGCACAGAAAAAATCGTAATTCCACTGCGGGTGATGGCTTGAAAATTTTTCACATGTTATCACGCATTTTTGGGAATTTTTCAGATTCTTAAATCGGATGTACATGAAGTTTGCATCGTTGCTATCCAACGGTTTCATTTTTTTTTTCGATTTTGTAATTTCCTATTTTTTCTTGGTCAGTTCGGCTCTAGTTGCTAAAAAAATATGGTAAAATGAATAAAAAATATTTACAGCCACCGGGACCGACCAAACAAAATCGAAAAAAAAAATGAAACCGTTGGCTAGCAACGATGCAAACTTCATGTACATTAAATCGGGGCGTTTTTTTCGGATAACATATTTTTTTTACCAAGGGTTTTATCGAAAAATGTAAAAAAAATCAGAGTGTCTTTTAGAATCAATGGAATCAGGTAAAAATATATATAATTATACGTCTCAGCATCTTACCGGCACTTATGAGAATTTTACGAACATATGACCAATGACCAATAATGATATGACTATTATTTATTATTATTATTGTTGTTCTTTACGATCGATTTTATTGCTCTGCGCATTTCTTCCCTCCGACTTATTGTTATTGTTATTACTATAAACTGGCGATGAGATTCGAAAAGTAACGACAATAAGAGAAGTTGGTCTTCCTCAATCCCTCTCTCTGTCTCCCTCCCTCCCCCTCTCTCTCTCGCTCTATCTCTCTCTCTCCTTCTCTCTCTTCGGTTCATTCTCTCGAAACTCTTGAACGTGAGTGCGCGCCACACGGATGAAACGATCCGCGTCGTACGTTTCCGTACCGCACACCCTCGACGTTTATTTTAAGGCAGTGCCACACGTCGTCTCGAGAATCATCGTGCACAACGTACGAGCGTATACACCGCAAGGCGAAGTTGAAGATCGACCGAGACGACGAGAGCAGAACAAAACGAAACGCACCGGATGCGACGTGCTAGAGGGAGAGAGAGAGAGAGAAAAAGAGAGAGAGAGAGAGAGAGAGAGAGAGAGAGAGAGAATGGACCGAACCTCTGGAAGACGACTCGTGAGACGTGATCTCTCTTTTTGTCCTTTTGTTTTCAACCCTTTCATACTCTCCCCTATTAGTCGTACATTTCCAGTAAAAACAAACGGTTATGATTATTTAATTGAGTACGTGCCGTGACTCAAGGCCGAAAAGATTTATTCGCGCCACCACTTCGGGGGCTCCTTTATCATTGTCACGATTATATTTATTATTTTCATCATTGCTTTGTTACTTTCATTATTATTATTATTAATTATTTTTATCAATGTAATTTATCATTCTTGATTATTTTCATTATTCATTGTTTTAATTAATATCATTTATCATAATTATTTATTGTCTTTATTAACATTATCCATTATCATACTTCATTATTTTTATTGATATAATTTATTATTTTTGTTGGTACCATTTATTATTATATTTATTATGATTACCAACATTATTGTCATTGTTTTTATAATGAATAAAGCGAAAGCATTAAGGGGCTACCCCCCGATTTTGAAAAAATCGATTTTTTATTATTGCATTTTTTTGAAGTATAAGTATCCGGGCCCATACTTCTGTATGGGCCCGGAATACATGACTCTATGTAAGTTCCCGAGTCGAAATTTTTAGCCTCCTCTGAACCCTCGCAGGACCCATTTCTTTTGTAATACATAAGCCGCCAGCCTCCGTAGAACCTACGAAACCTCATTTGTCGAGTTCAGTGCCATGAAGAGACCTCCTCTTGGCCCAGGGTAGCCTCTGTTAGACCTCCGAAACCTTCTCTCGACCCCCAGTTTCAGTGAAACGTGCAGAGCACAGGCCTCCTTAACCTGCTTTCAACCTCAAACTGTTGCCTCGACCCCACCTAACCTGCTTTCGGCCCAAATTCGATATCTCCTCCATCATCATTCCATTGTGACCTGATCGGTAACCCGTTCGATGACGAAAATAATACGAAATTAATAAAAATACATCGTCCCCTTATCAAATTAATAGTCCAATATTAATATGCGAAAACAATCAAATTTGCTCAATGTCGATTTATTATTATTTTATAGGCAATTGATAAAAGAATGCCTGTGTATACAGTCTTACTCCAATTCTATCGGATTAATAGGCATTTTCCTGTGAGAAAAAATCTCACAGGAAAATTCTTTAAAAAATGCCAGTCTACCCAGTAGGTTCAGTAAGCTTACGCGACGTTTTTCGTTCTTGACATTTCTTCTTAAGCCCTCTAGTTCTTGAGTTACATTGCATTATCTAGAATTAGTCTTTTTAGCAAAAATGAAATAACATTGCGAAAAAAATCGTACAAAACTTTATAAAAAACGCAAATGAAGTTCCTACTACCCCGTTTAAGTTCATCATGGATAAACGTAACAATTTTTTTTTCCATAAGTCATGCGTTCAATTCTTGATGGTCGAAAAAAAGCCGAAAATCAGTCACGTATAAAAGTGCGTACCGGGTCGAAAAGAAAATGATAAAAAAATATTTCACAAAAGCAATATACAGCTGAATTTATTCCCGTCAAAACTCGGTTCGGTAAATTTGGTTATCTTTTTTTTACGCAGCTATGTGACTTTTAGTGCAGCAAGAAATATCGACTGGTGTATCCAAACATTTAAGCGACGGTATATATTATATAATACTTTATATATATATATATATATATATATATATATATATATATATATATATATATATATAATACTCGAAATATGTGGTTGCGTTAATATATTGACACTACCAGTCAAAAGTATTCGGACACTTCAGATAACTGCAAAACTCAATATCACTTTGGATCATTGCAAACTTATGGTAGAATAATAATTATTTTACGAAGATACTATAAAGCTCTGTGAAATTACTTAATCATATAGATCTTTATAGTATCTTCGTGAAATAATAAATGAAATGAATTATATTACTCTAACATTATTTGGCAATTATCCAGCGCTCAAAAGTTTTGCGATTATGTGGAGTGTCCGAAAACTTTTAGCTGGCAGTGTATATCTAAATAACATATAATGTTGATTTCCATATGGAACGATAAGGTGTTAATTATAGTCTATTTCATGTTCTGAAGGATTGAAATTGTCGGTTTAGAATTCAACCTCATTCGATTTTTTCTTTTTGTTTTTGTTCGTTTTGTTTTTTTTTGTTTATTCAATAATCAGTTGATAAATGGCGACGGCCGATTACCGTCGATTTCAAATAAGATGTTTGATTTTTCCTTGTTTTCGTTTTTAGCACGTCGAAAATTTAAAAAATATTTCCACGTGTATGTATGAAGCATATTTTTATTTCTTCCCGCTAAATATTATGATATTAACTAACCGCGTCTATTTGATTTTTTTAAAATTTGTATTAACTAGATTTTTCATAGAACCAAATTTTTCCTATTGCATTCCATTATTAAAATGATTAATTTTAAAAATGTTTATTTATAGAAAATCAATCTATTTAATACCGTCCAATAACTACATATTTTATTTGATCCTAATAAATCTGTAATTCGGTTTCATCAGTTTAACATTTTCATCTGTTCAAAAAAACAATTTAGTCAAGTTCACTGAATGGATCTAGTTATTTTTTTTAAATTTACCTTAAATAGAATATTTGTAGAGTTAAGCATTTTTCTATTTGATTGAACTAATGGTCCATCTTTATTGCAACACTCATATCAAGGGGGCGGGGGGTAGTGAAGGTGGAGAGAGAGGAATTCACTACCCCCCGCCTATTTTATATATATATATATATATATATATATATATATATATATATATATAATTCCTCTCTCTCCACCTTCACTAACCCCCGCCCCTTTGATATGAGTGTTACAATAAAGATGGACCATTAGTTCAATCAAATAGAAAAATGCTTAACTCTACAAATATTTTATTTAAGGTAAATTAAAAAAAAATAACTAGATCCATTCAGTGAACTCGACTAAATTGTTTTTTTGAACAGATGAAAATGTTAAACTGATGAAACCGAATCACAGATTTATTAGAATCAAATAAAATATGCAGTTATTGGACGATATTAAATAGATTGATTTTCTATAAATAAACATATACATATACACACACACACACACACACACGCGCGCGCGCGCGCGCGCGTGTGTGTGTGTCTGTGTGATATGCCATATCAGCGACCAAAATGTTATAAGCACTCGGTAGCATAGGGGCAGCGGCGCGTAGTTATGAGTAGGTAGGACTAGGTTCAAATCGCATATAGGGCAAATATTTTCTTCGAAAAAAATCATTTCCAAAGGCCAGGGAATGACGAATTACGATGAAAAATCCTTGTAGTAAAGCTCTCAAATAATGCGTTCATTTTATTTTCGATTTATGAAATATTTTTTGCATATAGTACACTAAGCTTTACAGTGTACATTGTAAGCAAATGAAGATTAATTTGAATCTCATCTTTATTAACATATATAAATATATTTGAAAGAAATATGATCGTAGTAGGCTGGGAGACAAGGAAAAAACCTATTTTATTTAAATAGATTCTATATAAATTAATTTTTTTGTTTAGCCGTGTACAGTAGGCCGAAAGGGGGGGCAGTAGGTTCTGCGGGAGCGCTCGAAGTAGGCCCACCTGAGGTTCCGTAGGTTCAATTGTGACCCTCCCTGACCTCCTTTGAGTCAAAAAGTCTACTTTCTGCCATTCCGGAGGTTCATCGGAGGCTCTAACGCATGGTACTTTCAAACATTGTACCCTCCTTTAGATACCCAATAACCCGCTCACGCCGATTTCTGCTCGCCATCATTTTGTGGGTTGAACGCGGCTCGAAAATTTCGACTCGGGTTTACAAAGAAAAATATTTTCTTCGTGTAAACTGAAAGTGAAACTTTAAACGCGTTTTTCTCAAAATGGCATTTCTGAAGTCGGTGATCAAGATTACTCGAACACTAATGAACCGATCTTCTTGAAATTTTGCAGGCTTATTTAATACATAAAAATGTAGTCTTTAATCGTTCGATTTTTTTCGTTAAAATCGAACCATTAACTTTGGTTGTCCGCCATTTTGTGAAAAATAAATATTTTTTTAAAATCCTTCGATTAAAGACTAGTTTATACTTATATTTGACTAAATCCATCCGCATTTTTTTTTCAGATGATCCACTTCGCCGCAATGTTGGTCACCGCAAACCGTGTATATAAAAACATTATTTCATTGACGGCCATTTGCCACTAAACAATGTAATATTTTTCAATAAAAAAATTACTGAAAATTCTTCAAGATGTGTTCTTTAAGATGGTATATTGATCGATTAAAAAAGTTTTGTAGTTTTCTTTAAAAAAATTCATGAAAAAGGCCTTTTGTTTGCGCTACAAGTGGGGGTAACGCCTCAAAGCGTGGCTGTTTGCGATTGATCGTGATTGTTTAATCGAGTGCAAACTATAAAGTAACGCGATCGACGCTTATCATTCTTATCCTCCGCTGGTGGAAGAGAAAGAGAGAGAGAGAGAGAGAGAGAGAGAGAGAGAGAGAGAGAACAGATTATTTCCGAGATTAAACCTTGAGCTATGCTGAGATAGGCGTTATCTTATCGCCGAATCTGACTCGTAATATTTCACTAGCTAGGGGTTCGCCGAGCAACCTGGGAGAAGCGAAGGCTGGGGGTAGCGAGGCCTGAGCTGTAGGGGATATAAGGCGAGGGTGAGAAAAGAAAAGTGCACGAGGGCAAAAACAGCTCACGAATTTTTGCAACTTCGCTCTCAAAGACTCGGGATCGAGGGGGGAGGGGGGGGTGATATCCCAACAGTGTTCCAGTAGGTAAGGTCTAAAAAAAAAAGTCGATCAGCACCATAGACGAGGCTGTATCAAACCGGAAGCTTCCCCGAGGCTCCCTCGAAATTGTGAATATCTCGCGAAGCGTGGCAACGAAAGTACCCAATCGATGACCGTGTCGGGCCCTTAATACTTAATTGTCACGCGAGAGAAAAAAAATAAATAGCCAAGGCCGGAGACTCTGAGGGGGTTGGAAGAGCAGAGGGTGGGTGGAGGGGGCCAGGACGGAGATTACGTATTCATGGGAAGCCTAGCATCATGGCCATGCATATATTTTCGTTTCCTTTTCCTTTTTTTTTTATTAGTTTTTGTATCCTCTTATCTTCGTTTTCGTTCCCGCGGAAAATTTTCTACCCTTCGGGGGTGTCCTGGCGGGTCAATTTTACCCTCTCTCTCTCTCGCGCATATTACACTTGTACTTCGTACCTTCGGCATTTCCATGTATAATGCGCAGGCACGAGAGAGAGAGAGAGAGAGAGAGAGAGAGAGAGAGAGAGAGAGAGAGAGAGAGAGAGGCCTACGTCGAAGCGAGGCCGTTCTGTATGAGGAACTTCTCACCTCGGCTAGCGCGAGAGACACTTTTCCTCGGCTGTTGCTCGTTCATGAATAAATTTCGAATTAACTTTCCAGCGACGTGCGCGGTCGCTGGGTCTCTGCGAGTTATACGTCTCCGTATCACACCCACGTACATCACCCCCCCCCCCCCATTCATCCTCACCCCCGCGGCCACCTTCCGTCGATCGGTAAACCGCGAAAAAAAGGATTGTTCGCCAAAACCTTATCGCCGATAGGGGGCCAACGGGTACTCACTACTGGCAAAACGTTGAAAGGCTCTTACCTTTTCCATTCTTGCAATGTTATTTTTCTTTGAATGGACCACATCTACCCATTCGGGTAAAAAAATTGCATGTTCCTAAAATATTTTTCATCGATGGTATCACTATTTAGCTATGTTCCCTGAAAATGTCTGAAATATTGCTAAAATTGAATGAGCTGCAGCTTCTATCAGCCGGCCAGGCGAGCGGTGACAGCACCGTACTTCGAACTTTAAGCGGCTATACCAGTGTGACATTTTAAGAAAATCGATTTTTTTCGCCTTTTTCGACAGCTTGTACTTTCAAAAATATCGTGTAAAAATTTCAAGGCCGTATCTCTAATCATTTTAGCTTGCAAAAATCGATAATTAAGGGGTTACCCCCACTTGCGATTTTGAAAAAATCGATTTTTTTTATTGCATTTTTTTGAAGTATAAGTATTCGGGCCCATACTTCTGTATGAGCCCGGAATAGATGACTCTATGTAAGTTTACAAAAAAAAATATTTTCTTCGTGTAAACTGAAATTGAAACTTTAAACGCGTTTTTCTCAAAATGGCATTTCTGAAGTCGGTGACCAAGATTACTCGAACACTAATGAACCGATCTTCTTGAAATTTTGCAGGCTTATTTAATACATAAAAATGTAGTCTTTAATCGTTCGATTTTTTTTTCGAAAAAAAAAAATGGCCGTTTTTTGGGTATAAAACGGCCATTTTTTCGTTAAAATCGAACCATTAACTTTGACTGTCCGCCATTTTGTGAAAAATGAATATTTTTTAAAATCCTTCGATTAAAGACTAGTTTATACTTATATTTGACTAAATCCATCCGCATTTTTTTTTCAGATGATCCACTTCGCCGCAATGTTGGTCACCGCAAACCGTGTATATAAAAACATTATTTCATTGGCGGCCATTTGCCACTAAACAATGTAATATTTTTCAATAAAAAAATTACTGAAAGTTCTTCAAGATGTGTTCTTTAAGATGGTATATTGATCGATTAAAAAAGTTTTGTAGTTTTCTTTTAAAAAAATCATGAAAAAGGCCTTTTTTGCGCTACAAGTGGGGGTAACGCCTTAAATCTTTAAACGCGTTTTTCTCGAAACTCTGTTTTCAAAGTCGGTGGACATGATATATCGAGAACCACTTGATGGATTGTTTCCAAACTTACAGGAGATACGACGAGAAATATTTAAAGGTCGGTGACGATCTTACTTTTTTTTAATCAATCTCCATTTTTTAATAGTTACGTCAAAATTACGACTTTTTTCGTAGATTTTGTATGCTCGAGTTTCAATTCGTCACCAAGGTGTTAAAAAAAATGATTCAAAAAATCGACGATCGTCAACGACTAGTATTTATTGTTCGCTTGAATA
The DNA here is from genome assembly GCA_944452715.1 of Ophion slaviceki. Taxonomy (NCBI): domain Eukaryota; kingdom Metazoa; phylum Arthropoda; class Insecta; order Hymenoptera; family Ichneumonidae; genus Ophion; species Ophion slaviceki. The sequence goes on from OX101790.1 coordinate 46,283,710, forward strand.
ACCCGTTTGGTTTTTAGATTTTGGATGGACCGTTTGAGCTGAAGAGTGTCCACCGCCTAAGGTCGCGAAATAATTTCATCATCTGCCGGCAGCCATGTTTGTGTTGTTTTTCTGTGTTTTTTGGTCTCTTTTTTTTAAAGACTTATAATATGTACCTTTGTGTTTAAAAAAATGCATTTGGGACTACATTAGGAAGATGTAGTCCCTTAAGTGAATTTACTCGATATATTGGGGGTATAATATAATTCATCAGCGGTGGCGGCACATTTAACCGCCCGTTTGCATGAAAGGATGGACAATGGGTAGGTGGCAAATCGACAAATTTGTTTATTCATGATGTTGAAATCTTTTTTCATCTCTCTATTTTTGTTACAATCTGTCATTTTTTAAAATATACATTAAGATCGCAAATCTCTTTAGGAGATAAGAAAAAGCCCTTGGAGTGATTTTCTCTCCCTACATCGACAAAAAATGTAAGCAAGATAAAAAACTTAACTTTTGATGCATTCCAAAGGTGGTATTCTTGTATTATATAAATATTAACGATGCATCCCAACTAGCACCATTGGAACGCAACGAAAGTAAATTTTCCTTCTCTTGATCACATCTTTCTGCCGATGTAGGATACGAAAATCATTCCAAGGGCTTTTTCTTTTCCCCTCAAGAGTTGCACGATTTTAATTTATACAAAAAATAATAGATTGTAATAAAAATGAATAAATGAAAGAAAAAAAAACATTTTTAATTTTCGTTGCATTCCAACGATGCAAACGATGCACCATCATTTTTTGGAGTTGAAGTTTGCATCGTTGGGATACATGGAAAATTCTTTTCAATTCCTAACTTTCATTATTATCCAAAATCATATTTTGCAGATTGTAGATCGCTGAATAAGAATCCTCGAAAAAAGTCGCGTTCATTTTCACAGGTCGAATCTGCCAAAGGAAATTTGGAAAACAAGCGAAAAAACATTTTCGTTGGATTCCAACAATGCAAACTTCAACGTCACCGCGTTTTAGCGGGTCTCTATGGACTATCGTATTGCGGACTTTTGATTCGAGAAAATATTCCACCCAACGCCATCTATAGCCAGCTGGGCGTTTCATATGCAACCACCAATGATTTCCTGCCTGCGAATTTCCATCGCATTTCCACAACGTCAGATTGGACGTTCCGGACGTGATATTTCGCTGTATTGATCGGCTTTTGTCTCCGAATTCGAGGTGGAGAGAGAAGAAGACTGCGTATAAATATATTCAGAAAATATATAATATTTCTTATCCCTGCCGGAGAAGAGAGAGGGAGAGAGAGAGGGAGAGAGGGAGAGAGAGAGAGAGAGAGAGAGAGAGAGAGAGAGAGAGAGAGAGAGAGAGAGAGAGAGAGAGAGAGAGAGAGAGAGAGAGAGAGAGAGAGAGCAGCAAAAGCCACACATAACCCGTCATACTTTTTCTCCGTCCCAAAGTTATTCTTTTTTCTCTCGCGTCCAACCGGAGGTATATATCCGTCCGTACGGGACACCCCCGCGGGCCACATGTATTATTTATCCTCGTGGACGAATCCTCGTCCCGTATATTCGGGGTCGCGGCTGTATTTCGCGACCCGTACGTCATCCTATAAGCGAGAGCCGCCGCCTTTTCTTCGCGATTTTTCTCTTTTTCCAGTGTTCCGCGCAGAATTTATCCGAATCCGGAGCACCGGACAAGGTAAAAGCCCGAGGGAGGGGAGCGCCCGCGAATGAAAAATACGCTTGCCGTACGAAACTTTGTACGCTTGTGATAAACTCTTGAACCAATGCACCGACGTTGACAGAATTTTCGTTAAAATGATCCTTGAAATCGACCGATGGCTTTAGGCTACTTTACGTTACGACATATTTAGAAATGACGGAACAGTGAGCAAAAATGTAAAGCGAGTTGAAGGTCCTATCTCATTGTTCCGGAACTTAAAACGAGACGCGAGTGTAGCGAAAGTGGTGGGGGGAGCGTACGAAGAGCCGCACAAAGAGGAGACGCCGAGACCTCTATATCTATACGCGCGTTACGTCTTATTCTCTCGCGCGCTACTACGTCCGTGCGTAACTTTGTACGCTTGCGATAAACTCGAAGGCGGATGCATCAATCTCGATGGAGTTTTCCCTAAAATGATCGGTGAAGTCTCCCGATGGCTTTGGGCTCCCCGTCATTGCCACATGTCCACAGGGGGTGGCGAAAATTCGGCAGGCATCCGCGAGGATTTCCACCTATATGCAAAAGACTCCTCGAAATGCCAAATCGACTTTATTGTATCTCGAGCGAACCCTCCGCATATTTTCAACCTGGCCCCGTTCGAATCGCACCAAAAATGAACGCTTTGAATACACGAGGAACGAGGAATAAAAAAAAGCAAAAAAAAGAGGAAAACTCTTGTCGTTTCGAGGCAATTTCGTTCATCCTCAGCGCCGATTTTGCGTGTTTTCCTTTCTTTTTTTCTCTCGTTTCCGTAGGAATTCAGGACTTTCGCATTTCTAGTATGATCGGTGGTATACGAGAAATGGGAAATACGACGGAAGATGATCCCTCGTATGATCCTGATGGTCCGAGGTTATATATATATATATATATATATATATACACGTTGAGAAGGGATCTCGTAAACCCTCTCACTGAGCCGAGAGGGAGCCACTATCGGCGTTGCTTCGTGTAATCGCGAACATATACATATATCGTAAAGATACACGACGACAGACAGCTAGAGGTAGGCCGCGAGAGAAAGAGAGAGAGAGAAGATAAGGTACGGGAATCGAGTTTGAAGTTTTCTCGACAGCTTGTTTTAAAAGTTGGACGTCGACGAGATGATGACTTTGCTGTGTAGCACCCGAGATGCCCGAATGGATCGCTTTTTTTCACAATCCTCCCATTTTTCAATCCCGTCACGTCAGTACATATAGATACAGATATATAAATGTGTATCCAGGTCGTTGGTTCTAGACACGTATGTGTATAATAATAATAATAGTAATAATTAGAGATGAAATGAAAAATAATAGAACAAAAATCGGACTGTGAATATATACAGGGTGATCTAGAAGTTAGTCATTTGAAAACACCTGTAAATATTGATTTTAGAAGAGTCAAAAACAAAGTTCACAAGATTCGTCAATGTCTACGCTTTGGTGGTGTCGGGTTGAAATTCCGAACTTCGAATAATCAGAACGCTCAAAACTTCGGAAAAACGCCGAAAGATCAAAACTCCGAAAATTTGAACACCGTCAAAATAATTCGGCTATGAAAGTTTTAAAAGTTTCAAAATTTTCAATAAATCGACGAATTATTTCAGGATTTTTCTATTTATTGAGAAGTGATTTTACGTCAATTTTGAAATTTGTCTAGACAATGTTATACGTTCTACATCATTTACAGTCAACTGTGTAGACTTTCGCTGGCATAATCGTGACGCACCTTGTAATTTCGGAACATTGAAATTAGTAAATGATGTAGAACGTATAAAATTGTCTAGGCAAATTTCAAAATTGACGCAAAATCACTTCTTGATAAAAAAAATTCTCTAATTAATCCGTCGATTTATGGAAAATTTTAAAACTTTTACAACTTCCATAGCCAAATTATTTGGAAGGTGTTAACATTTTTGGAGTTTTGGGCTTTCGTGTAAAATTCTTTCGGAGTTTTGACCGTTATGACGATTCAAAGTTCGGAATTTCAACACGGCCCCATCGTCAATTTCGGAACATTAAAATTCGGAATTTTAAACCGTCGGAGCATTCAAGTTCGGAATTTCCACCCAGCCCCGCTTTGATAGCCTTAGATTTTTTCACGTAGCGGTATCAACCCGATTTCAAGGTCGCCCCCACTTTTTTTAGGGAACCCCTTATTTTTATTAGCCACAAAGACCTTCGGTTGACCTTGGAAAACAAAAAAAATTGCAAAACGGTAATTTAAGGGAGCCACCTTTGGGCAACGAAAAAATTTGCCGATTTTCATGAATTTTTTCCAAAGGAAAGATTTCTTCATGTCTTTTTACACTTAGCGTATGTTTTATTACTACGTTTGGCTGTTACATCGTTGTTTTCCATTCCATCGTATCTTCCCGAGTGGTTCCTACGTCTCTGTACACTTCGTTTTTCAATGCACCAGACAAAAATTAATCCAATGGTGTGTTAAACCGAGCGATCAACAAGGCCAGGCAACTGCACCGTTTTTGCCAATTCACCGATCCGCATTTTTAATTTATTTCAGTGTCATCCCAAAGTCATAATATTGTAAATCATTGGTTTTGTTTTTTGCCTTTCTACATTTGTGGCCAATAACAAAACACGGTTCAGAAAAACATGGCCGTCTCTAGGGAGTGTCAGGAAAGGGTCCAATTGGGAACGGGTAATACGAAAAAAAAATCCGCAAGGGTATACGTTATAGCTCGCGAAATAAAAATAAATAAATAATGCTGAAGAAAAAATCGAAGATCCGAGGATTCGAGTTACGAAGAAAAATCCGAAAAAATCGCCTCATCCTCTAGAACTTCTGTATCTGTTTTAAAAAATAATATTATTTTCTTTTCTTGCGATTTACCATCGTGGAAGCATTAAAAAAAAAAGTTTTTCATCGTGTATCCGATTACTCATCTCTTGTTCCATCACCTAGCGTTGACCGTAATGTGGCCGTGAATAGAGCACGAATGAAAGAAGCGACGTGCTGGAAACGATCGAGAAACTTGTTCTCTCTCTCTCTCTCTCTCTCTCTCTCTCTCTCTCTCTCTCTCTCTCTTTCTCGCTTCCTCTTTCTCTCGCGAGGGTATCAGATTTCGAAACATCGCGGGCGCGACACGACGATCACAGAACGCATGGTGCGCGAAGACACGAGTGAGTATGATAAACGTAACACAATACAGACCGAAATGAGGGGAAAAAGTCCGAGCGGAAGAAAAGGAGATGAAAAAAAAAACAGAAAATAGGCAAAGGGATGAGAAACAAAAAAATAGGGAATAAAAAAAGAAATGAGAGAGTAAGAGAGGGAGAGAGGGATGGGGGCGAGGTAGGAGTTCATTCGTTGATTGATATATTTATTATGTCCTAATTATAGTTCAAGTCAATTATGGCGGAATCTTTATAAGCTTGGCAGAATCCGGTAAGCACTGTGCTTACAAATGAATAAGCGAATGATAATGATAATTTGGATGAGCAAGACGAGCAAGATACAATAATAAATCTTGTATAAATAACGTTTCAATAACAAAAATAATTATTGTTATAATATATTAATAATAATTTTAGTTACTTTTATAATTATTATAGCAATAGTTATAATAGTAAAGTTACTATAATAATAACCGTAACAACAATAATAATGGTTATTATTATTGTTATTATCATCATTGTTTGGGTTCGATTGGGTAATAATTGTATCTGCAGTATTAATAATGTATAAATAATGTTTCAATCTTTAGAATTATAACTATTATAATAATTATTATTATCATCACCATCATGGCTATTAGTATTAACAATAATGATTATATTTTATTTGTATTATTGTTATAATTATTTTTATTCGTAGTGACTATTACTGTATTTTATACATATTATAATTATTTAAAAAAGACAATATATATATATATATATATATATATATATATATATATATATACACATATACATACATACATACATACATACATACATATATATATATATATATATATATATATATATATATATATATATATATATATATATATATATATATATATATATATATATATATATATATATATATATATATATACACACACACACACACACACACACACACACACACATACATATATATCAATTATTATTATGGTAATAGCCATAATTATAATAATGATGATGATTATTATAATCCCAACGGTATTCCCTCGAGAGAAAAGGCGAGTGAGAGAGAAAGAGAGAAATATGGAGAATTATAACGATACAATACTCTGGAGTGGCTCGTTACATAGAAGTCGCGAGTCGCACTTGTCCACCGACTGACTTTACCCCCTCCCCCCTCGCGCCCCATTGCTGTCGTTCGCTTCTCTCTCTCTCTCTCTCTCTCTCTCTCTCTCTCTCTCTCTCTCTCTCTCTCTCTCTTTTCTACTCTTGTGTCTCATTGTGCCGAAAACGAGTCCGGTCAAGAGGATGGAAGCGAGAGACTCGCGCAACGAGAGTGCAAAAGGAAAGAGAAAAAAAATATAGAGTCAAGAGCAGCCACGGGGGAGAAAAAAAAACGGAGAAGAGAAGAAATGAAAAAAGAAAGAAAGAGAAAGAGAGTGAGAACGAAACAGAAGTACACGTTTTTCTGTGTGAAGCGTCGTTACGACCATACGACGTAGGGAGAGAGAGAGAGAGAGAGAGAGAGAGAGAGAGAGAGAGAGAGAGAGAGAGAGAGAGAGAGAGAGAGAGAGAGAGGACGTGTCATCGCGGCCTCTCTTTGTCAGCTAAATCTCCTCGCAGACACGGCCGAGGGCAATGAAACTTGGATTTCGCATCGCTGCAATGCAACCGGAAAATAATGTTTCTTCCAATTGTCCCGTAAATGTATTATCTTCTTTTTTTGGAAATTAAATATTTGTTTGTTCCCATCCCACCGCCTGAATGAATTATTCTTTAATCAATCGGACGTTTTATGCATGAAGTTCCAAAGGCCAAACCTCTGATTAATTTGGAATTTTGTGTACCCATGTATTTTTACTCGCTGATCACAAATACGATAGTGAAAGTACCCGCAAAGTTGATCTTCAAAACTAAAACTCACAAAAACTGATTTTTTAAAAGTTTTTCCATTTTATTGTAATAAACATTGATCTTAGAGAAAAATGTTTCCTACAAAAGTTGTAGCCTATAAAAAGGTTGATCTTTCATGTTCTATACAAGTTTCGTCTAAAACCAATCTGTTTCGCGAAAAATGGGATAATGGTCCAACAAGTATATTTTCCTAAACTCTCTTAGTTTCCATTTTATGTACTTACGCACTTTACCGCGGGAAAGTTGCAGTTTGATCTTTAAGGGGTTACCCCCACTTGCGATTTTGAAAAAATCGTTTTTTTAATAGCATTTTTTTGAAGTATAAGTATTCGGGCCCATACTTCTGTATGGGCCCGGAATAGATGACTCTATGTAAGTTTACAAAAAAAAATATTTTCTTCGTGTAAACTGAAATTGAAACTTTAAACGCGTTTTTCTCAAAATGGCATTTCTGAAGTCGGTGACCAAGATTACTCGAACACTAATGAACCGATCTTCTTGAAATTTTGCAGGCTTATTTAATACATAAAAATGTAGTCTTTAATCGTTCGATTTTTTTTTCGAAAAAAAAAATGGCCGTTTTATAGCCAAAAAACGGCCGTTTTTTTTCGTTAAAATCGAATCATTAACTTTGACTGTCCGCCATTTTGTGAAAAATGAATATGTTTTAAAATCCTTCGATTAAAGACTAGTTTATACTTATATTTGACTAAACCCATCCGCATTTTTTTCAGATGATCCACTTCGCCGCAATGTTGGTCACCGCAAACCGTGTATATAAAAACATTATTTCATTGACGGCCATTTGCCACTAAACAATGTAATATTTTTCAATAAAAAAATTACTGAAAGTTCTTCAAGATGTGTTCTTTGAGATGATATATTGATCAATTAAAAAAGTTTTGTAGTTTTCTTTTAAAAAATTCATGAAAAAGGCCTTTTTTGCGCTATAAGTGGGGGTAACGCCTTAATACTGTACGCATACCTATACAACGAAAAGCACACAACACAACAAACAAACAAACCCAAACAATAATAAAATAATGGAGTTTAGCGAAATGTACTTATTGGAGCATTATCCCATTTCTCTCCAAACCGAATGGTTTTAGACAAAAACTGTATAAAATATCAAAGATCAATTTTTTCATACGCTACAACTTTTGTGGGAAACATTTTTCTCTAAGATCAACATTTATTAAAATAAAGTAAGAAAACTTTTTGATAATTAGTTTTTGTGAGTTTTGACCTTAAAAATCAAATTTGCGGGGCTTTTCACTATCATATTCGTAATCAGCGAGTCAAAATACACGGGTCCACGAAATTCCAAATTAATCGGAGGTATGTCCGTCTCGGAACTACACCCCGTTTTATTTGTACTTTCCGGATTGTCATTGAAACGTACGATACCTGGAGCTGCAAAAAAATGAAGAAAAAACATCAAAGGTGAAACATTTTTTATCCGCCTAGAAGCGAAACAATCCTGACACACTGGATCTCTCGCGTGATCCAATGAGGAACTCGGAACTTTGCGCTCTTCTGCCATAAAGAAGCCTCGATGTATATTCGTGGGTGTGTACGTGTATGGTATCCCTCGCGCTACGTTACAAAGTAGATTAGCGAGGGAGGAGGTGGGAGAGAAGGGAAAAAAATTACTCGTCCGAGGGGGGAAGATTTTCGGGTATCTGGATAATCGAATCTAGGTGAAAATAGGGAGTGTCTTATGGATGATAAGGGCAGATATATAGCAGGCTTCGAAATGGCCTTTCCTCGTGTATATTAGGGGTACAAATAAGTTCTCGACCTTTTGTTCGTGAAAATAATTATTTGTTTACTTGAAATCAAGGTACACTTGAATCGGGAAAGTAATTTCCGTTTAATTCCACACATTTGTCCAAACTGTCAGCTAGATTTTGCATTCCTTGGCGGAGAAAAAGATGACGTTAAGGGGCTATACCAGTGTGAACGCTGAAAATTTGGAAGATTTTCGGGAATTTTTTGGAAAAAAAGTACTCAATTAAATGTTTCAGAAAATTAAGAATATATTTGGCTATATTTGAACTATATTACATAATTTTTTCATAGAAAAATATTGAGATCCAATTCACTTATGCGCTGCCTTCGGAGGCGCCAAAAAAGTCCTTCCACTGCTGACATGATTCCGGCCGATTGAGTAGCTGAAACCGAAAAAATGTCGTTAAACTGGAAGGTATTTCCTGTACAATGACGTAGGATTTTCGAAAAATATCAAAATCTAACAAAATGGCGTAGTTACAAAAAAAAGTCTGTTTTCTTGCCTATAAAAGGGTCGTTTTTTTTCAATGCCAAATCGTCAATTTTCTTTTCATCAAAAATATCCTACGTCATTGTAGAGTAAATATATTCAAGAGTACTCAGTTCTAATTTCAAGTCAATCAGATAAGTGCTCTTTGAGGTACAATGTCAGCAAATTTGAAAAATCTCATTTCGAGAAAAACGCGTTTAAAGATTTAACTATCAATTTTTGCAACATAAAATGATATTGATATAAATTATATAAATGATATTCTTGAAAGTATAAACTGTCGAAAAAAAGGCAAAAAATCGATTTTTTTAAAGTGTCACATTGGTATAGCCCCTTAAAGTTTGCATCGTTGGGATGCAACGATTTTTTTTCTCCCTTTTTCATTTATTTATTTTGTATCACTATCCGAAGTCTTTTATTTTGCAAATTAAGGTCGCAAGTTTCCGATTTGGACACGTAAAAACGTTTGAGCGATATTCGCCGCCTAAATTGGCCAGAAATAATTAAGCAATCGAAAAGAATTAATTTCTGTTGCATTCCAATGATGCAAACTTCCACGTCGTGTCCTTTTTTCTGAATGTGGTCTGGCATTATCATGCAGCAATATGATCGGCCTAGGTCCTTCTCCTGTCCTTTGCACTTTTTTTGAGTGGATCGGTCCAATTGAGTCAAGTAACGGTGTACAATTTTTTTTAATTAATCTAAAAAATGCAGACGAGGTATAGATTTATTCTGTAGATGCTAATTTTGCCATTATATTATAATCTTTTTCGCTACAAAAAAAATACTCTAAACAATAATATTACCCCAAATTTAGGTTCATGAAGAGCGTAATTATATAAAGACACTAACTATCACGTTATGAAATTATAGGTTAGAAACTTTTTGAACACATATTTTTTAAAAGTCGTTTCGTGAAAAATGCCTTGGAAATAAAATTTCCGAAAACAAAAAATTCAAGGCAGTAATTTATTATTCACGCTACTTTGAGAACATATTCTTGAATAGTTTAACTAACAATTCAGGGATTTAAAAAGAATCTATTTTTTTAATGGTATTAAAGTTTGCATCGTTGGGGTGCAACGACATGTTTTTTTTTTCGTGTTGCCCAATTTTTTTTCAGGCCTATTTAGGATACAAAAATCAGTGGAAAATTTCTAAAGAATCTTATTAGGGTTGAATAACTTAAACTTGAAAAAAAAAGTTTGGATGGTAATCAAAATAATGAAATGAAAAAATAAAGTAGAACTTTCGTTACATTCCAATGATGCAAACTTCAACACCATTTTTGTGAGTCATCTGAACTGGTTTGCCGCTTGAAGTGACGCGAAATGTCTTGTTAGGTAACTTCTAATGTAGTAGCGAGTTCCGATTGTGTTTGGCAAGGATCTTCGTTCAGCAACTGCTCTGGATCCTCGTCTTCGATTTTTTTCGGTCGTCCCTGCTCTTTTGCCATCCTTGAGGTCGAAATTTCCACTCTCGAACCTTCAAAGCTTCACGGTACTGATGGATACGGCATCTCCCCCCAATGCCTCACTAATCATCTCTTTGGCCTCACAAGTGTTCTTTTTTTTTCATTCGAACGCGAAAAGCGTACAGTGCCTAATATGTGCATTATTGCAACTCATTTTGCCCACTGTGCTCACGACGTACATTTTGAGGCTGTGCCAAGCTGTTGGTCCGGAAAAGTAGTCTACTAAATTTGTATTATATGACACCAGACCTGGAGGGAAATTTTCTTCCTTCGAATATTCAATACAGCTGTTTTTATTTTCAGGCCGAGAACTTATTTGTACACCTAATATTAATTGTGTGTATTGTTCGTCCATCTAATATTAATTGTGTGTTTTCTCATCAGAGACAAAGGTAAATATTTACATGGGGCTCCAGCTAGAAGAGGGGTTTAGAAATTTGGTACCGAGTCGATGTATTTCAGGGCACGTTGTTTATGATATTTAAGTCAGTGGAAGACAATTTCAACCCTTATTTCAACTCCCAAACGCTTTTTTTAAACCTTCTTAAAGATATGGAGGAAACAGGTTTGGTGACATCAAGTGGTCCAAATGACATGGGTTTGACCCAAACAAATTAGAGTAAGCATACAGAAAACGTATTTCAAAAATTGAATATTTTCAGGAAATGTATATTTTTTCTTAATAAAATACCCCTCCCCCAACACAAAAAAAAATATATTTCCATACTGCAGAACAGCCCCGAACACGTGAAAAGAAATTTGGAGCCGATTAGGGCTGGAGCTCCACTTGTAAATATTTACCGAAAAAAATGAAAAAAATCAACAATTGGGTTTGTATGAAACGACCTTTATATGAAAATGCTGACATTCATCCAAAGGTGATATTGACACCATTGGGCATCTTATATTGTGTCGAGCATAAAGTCAATCGACTATTACGAGGACGGTCCCCGGTCAAACGCCTTTAAAATTACCTCTCCCCTAGTATTCATGTATGCCCAGATAGACAGATGTACCTCATATTGACATCATATGTACATCATCACTGCAGCATAGAAAGTCTCACAGCTGTGTATCCCTTATGAGTGCTCCCGTTGAAGTCATATTTGCATCACATGATGATTCACAATAATACATCCAAATGAAGCAAAGTTGTTCTCACGCGAATATGCATGCAGTGAATTCATCAGACTAGCAAATTTGGCTCACGAATATCTAACAATAAGTGAGTGCATATGGGGCTCATATGGGTGTCACGGCGTGAAGAAACTGTGGTGCTCATACGGAGCTCATATTAGCGGCATGGCGTGACGGAACTATGCTGTACTCATACGGAGCTCATATTAGCGGCATGGCGTGACGTAAATATGCTGTACTCATACGGAGGTCATAATAGCGGCATGGCGTGACGTAACTATGCTGTGCTCATATGGAGCTCATTTGAGTGTCATAGCGTGAAAAATAAAAAAAATCCAAAAATATTGATAAAAAAAATCTGGTAGGATTTTTATTATCCCCATACGCTTTATTGATGTTCCTGCCTATATGATAAATGGATTAAAAACGTATTCTGCCTAGTTAAATTTTGTACCTACCTACGGTTTGAACCACGTCTTCTAAATCGAGAGCCGAGCGCGCTACCTACCTAGCCATTCTAACACTTGTACAAATTTTCTTTGTGTCTGCGTATTTGTATCATTCTGGATTTGGATGAATATCGCCATCATATTGCGCTTATGGGATGTGTCACTGATGAATATACATATCGCCGTCTTATTGCGCTCGTCGAATGTATCAATTACAAGGAGACGGCAGAGCCCGGATATCGCGAATCGGGTTCTCCTTTCGCCTGGTGAAAGTTGAAGACCTCCGAATTAACGTCGTTTTTTATTTTTGTTCCAATAGGCCTTAGTTGCTGAGATATCGCGATTTGAAAATTTGGGAGTTTCGGCTCGCGCGTAGAGTACGTTCAGCGTTGACACTTGAGACAAGAGCCACCGTAGCTAATACAGTAAGACGGCGGACTGGTACTCTGAAAGTTCACGCTTCGCGTCCCCAAGCTTTTTTTTGAATTTTTTTTTATTTATTTTTTATCATCTCTCATAAGACTTTGCATGTGCAGGTAAAGAAGTCAATTCGAAAATATGTATTACTAGTTTAATTCATCTATTATATTAAAATAACTAATCCAATAATGAAGTCACAATTACATAGCAAAATAATATTGTATAACAAATAATTAATCTAATAATCAAGTCACAATTACAAAGCAAAATAATATTGTATAACAAATAATTAATCTATTAATCACGTCACAATGAGAAAGCAAAATAATGTGGTATAAAAAATAAATAATTAATCTAATTCACACTTGCAAATTTCGCGGCAGGTAATTATTCTGATTCTTCTTCTATCAGATCAGTATGGTGACAAATTGGAGGGTGGAAACCATCGTGAAAGCAAGGGTAGCACAAAGGCTTACGACACCACGAACATAAAATGAACGTAATACCACCGCAACCATATTTAACCTTATAAATTCTATCAGGAAAGCATATTTGAAGATATAGATCTTCAAATATGCTTTTCTGTTAATCATATTAATTATTTATTTTTTATACCATATTATTTTGCTTTGTAATTATGACTTCATTATTGGATTAATTATTTTAATATAATAGACAAATAAAACTAGTAAAACATATTTTCGAATTTTCTTATTTACCTGCACATGTAAAGTCTTATGAGAGATTATAAAATTAAAAAAAAAATTGAATTAAAAAAAAGCATAGGGACGCGAACCGTGAACTTTCAGAGTGCCGGTCTACCGTCTTACCGTATTAGCTACGGCCGCTCTTGCCTCAAGTGGCAACGCTCAACGTACTCTAGGCACGAGACGAAACTCCCAAATTTTCAAATCGCGATATCTCAGTAACTAAGGCTTATTGGAACAAAAATCAAAAGCGACGTTAATTCGGAGGTCTTCAACTTTCACCACGCGAAAGGCGAACCCGATTTGCGACATCCAGGCTCTGCCTTCTCCTTGTTAGAAATATGCATATCACCGTCATAGGATGTATCACAGAAACACGCATATCGCCGTCATATTGCGCTCACCGAATGTATCACTGAAAACATGCATATTGCCGTCATGGAATGTAATACTGAGAACCATGCATATCGCCATCATATTGTACTCCTGGAATGTATCAGTGACAAAATATACATATCGCTGTCATATTGCGCTCAACGAATGTATCACTTAGAAACATGCATATCACCGTCATAGGATGTATCACTGAGAAACATGCATATCGCCGTCATGTTGCGCCCATCGAATGTATCACTGACAAACATGCATATCGCCGTCATATTGCTTGCATGGCATGTCTACTACCAGTGCTAACCCAGTGAATTCATCAACACAGTCATTGGATGACTTCCATATGACGTAAAATTTGCAGATATTAATTGTGGACACTTGAGCACAGCGATATGAGTTCAACGTGCTTCAAACGTACGATGCATTTGTAAACGACATATTGAGATCAAAATGCTTTGTACATTCACTATACTAAATGAGTTCACGGCTTTGCATCATGACATGTAGTCAATATGCTGTAAAATTTGCTTCATCAATTGTATGCACGGCGTGATGATCACGACTGTCTATCTGGGTGTATATATCCAAATAATAATGTATCCAAACATGAGAACGTGTTCGCAGTTGGCACGAAAGGAACATTAGCCGATTGGATAAGTCTGCTAATGCGGGAGGGAGAGAGAAAGAGAGAGAGAGAGGGATGGAAAATCACGTCGCTTATAAATTATAACGGCCATAACTCACGACTGCAAAGGTAGCGGAAGAGGAGCGGAGGGAGGAGGAAGAGGGGAAGGCGAGAAGAAAACGCGAAGAGTCGAAAAAGTGCGGACTCTCTCGGACTATACTATCCACGCACGCGTTGACCTAATCTCTCTTGCCAACTCTTATACGTATCCCTAGTGTGAAATATTTTTCCCTACTGGTGGAAAAATGAAGAGAAGCAGGGAGAGAGAGATATGATCTCTCTCTCTCTTTCTCTCTCTCTTTCACTCTGGCGCATAAATAAACAAATCTATCTGTTATTATTATATTTATATATCTATCTCAATCCCTCTCTCCATCAGAGCTCCTTTAGCTCGACTACCACCGTATCGGGTGTGCAACGAACGGCTTCCTGCTTCGTGAGCTCTGTTATATGTTACATCGTGTACTTGTTATACGGGTGTTTCTCTACTAATTGGAAAATTGATGTCCCAGGCAAATGTTATGTATTTAAAGTTATTATTACTGAGTTGTATCTATCCGAAACGATAATTCGTTACCTATTCTTAGTGCGCCATAACGCATCTACCCGACTGGAAATGTTGTTCCGGCAGCCGGATCACTGAGCAGGCAGGTTTCGAGATACGGCCCGGAACACCGTAGAAGCGCCTGATCTGCGCTGGATATCCACTGGATCAGTGAATCCGGAGAACGGGTGTAATAAAGACAAACTGATCAGTTCTGAATCAGGCAATCTTGCGAGGGCCTTGATACACTGAGAAAAAAAAAACAATTGAATCGAAAACATATATTGGTTGATCCAAATAAATGTGCTGCTGCGGAGTGTCACCGATATACGAAATTGTTTTTCAATACTATAAAATATTGGAAAATGTGATTGATTTAAATAACATATTATTTTATTCGAAAAAGCTCTTCTGTTCTCTAAATATCTATATTATCCTACAAATAATATTATATTCTATTGAAATCCGTTCTATATTCAATCCGTAGATGTGTGGATGAAATGATTAAGCGGTTGCTACAACTTTTTTTATTTCGTACGAAAATATAATCAATGGAATTAATTATTTGTTTACTCCATCGAAACGAATATGCCATGGGACGTAAGTTTTTCAATTTGTTTTAAATTTTAAACAAAAAGTGCATTAGAATGACGATTCACGATAATAGTGGAGAAAATATCAGATATCCAATGTGGAATATCCATGGAGAGAATATCAGATATTCAATTGATTAGAACAGATACTGCCACAGTCCAAGCCACAGGCCAAGAAGCGATACTCCTTAGAGTTTCACCAGCGTTTAAGTAGATTTTCGGTTCGCGCTACGCTTACGAGATACGAGCACGCGTGCGGCCTCTGGCGGTTACTCCGAGAACTACGGATTTCCTCATACCTACAATTTGAGTGACGCTCGGCCATGATTTGGTTGAATTTTTTCAACCAAATGGGCAAGGAACAAATTTTCCTTTCGCATTATTTTTTAACCAATTCAGACATTTGCTTAATATTTTTCAATCAAAATAAAATATTGATATTTTAACGAATAATGTACTTAAAATTAATATCGGATATGGTGAAAACAATAAAATAACATATTTACTCAATAGAAATTTTATTTGAATCAAACGAGCGAAATTAAATTTTTCTTGTGTACTCGAATCAACAATATTCATGTTGTGAATTGAAACGCTTTTTTCGTTCGTTGCAGAAATTGCATTCAAAACTATATCATTTGTTCGCAATAATTTTTTAGATAGTTTCAATAATATATTGTTCTCGGCTAACAATATATCTTTTGAATGAAAAAAAAACATTCAATTTTATCATGTCATTGAAGTCAATAGCGTTTTGTTTGGACTAATAAATCCGATTATTTACACCAACAATTTTACAATTGAATCAACGAAATTTCATTCAATAACACCGATGATATTGGATCTATGATTTTTCCGTGATTTGTCCGTGCCTTATCGGCGCCGTATGTCTGCCGGATCAGTAGTTCCCAAATACCGATGTGAGAAGGTAGCATTAATCAGGCCCACATCAGACGACTCGTAACGCGTCCCTCACATGGCTCTGTTAAGGTTACCTGTCCAAGGCCTGATCGATTTTCCTTCTCTCATCCGTGGTCCGAGGTTGGCTAATCCGGTAGACATCCGGCGCAGATCCGCCATGCACTTTGACGTGTATGTCTCATCTGCGCCGGATGTCTACCGGACAACCTTATTCGGGGCATTGAAAGTATACAACTGAGATGACGTTGAAGTTTGCATCGTTGGAATGCAACGAAAATGATTTGTGTTTTGTTTCGAAAATTAGGATTTTAGGATTCTTATTTAGTCACTTATAGGAAATCTGCAAAAATATGATTTTGGATAATACTAGAGATAATAAATAAATAAGAAATTTCGTTGCGTTCCAACGATGCAAACTTAAGCCCGGTCAGCTGAGTTGCTGCGTGCATAATTTCGGCAAAATTCTCATAAAAGTAATATCGCGTCCATGCCGACGCTGTCATTATCAAATCAAGATACAAAAAACGAATGAAAATAAATTTGATGTTTGCATCGTGGGAAAGCAACGCTTTTTTCTTCACTTTTCATTCGTTTATTTTTATCATCATCAAAAGGTAATTATCCAAATCAAACAAATTAAATTTTATTTGCAGAACTTAATTTTTTTTACAAAATCATCACCATCAGAAGCCTATTTTGCAAATTCCGGTCGTGACACTTAATGAGAATATGTAAAAACGTGTGAGTTATTTTCACAGCCTAAATAGGCAAACAAAATCTGGTAAAAAAATAATTATTGTTGCATTGCAACGATGCAAACTTCAACTTCGTGAATAAAATTATTGACATTCTTTACAATTATTGATATTCTTTAGAATAGAATTAGAATCATAAAAATATGTAAAGAAAAAAAACAGAACGTTTACACAAGTTCTGGAATGGCTAAATAGGTAGCGCACTCAGCTCTAGAATTAGAAGACGTAGGTTCAATCCCGAGGGTAGGTAAAAAACTTTAGCGAGGCAGGTACGTTTTGTTCAAGTGATCATATAGGCAGGATCATAAATAAAGCATATGGAAATAAAAAATACTACTAGAATTTTTTTATTCGTAGTTTTTGGATTTTTTTTATTTCATTTCACGCCTGGTGAAGCCCTGATCCGGCGGCCTGTACCATGCCGTGGTACGGAATACGGTATGCCGGACGCAGCCCTAGTCTGTCCCGTAGCAACATTTCTAGTCAAGTAATCACGTAATATCTTAATATCCATTTAAATGTCTTTCAAACGCCCTACAACACAGTCTCCTGTCGTGTCCCATTTCTAGAATGACAAGGCTCACGGCGAATATAACTTTTTAGTATTAACATTACCCAATTCTAAAATTCATAAGTTTAACTAGAATAGAGCAAATGTGTTTATAAAATACGACCATAACTTCAAATACTTCTTGAATATGAAAAACTATTTCTTAAATGTTGTCCTAAAAATTTCGAAATCAATCGTATCATTGTTTAAAAAAATTTAAGAAAAAGTTGGACCTTCATAACTTATATCTTATAGATAGGTAGGGTAACTTAAAGTAATAAAATTTTCTTTTCACTTTTAGGGCATGATCTGGAATTGGTAATTTTTGCAATATTTGGTCGTAAGCTAAATCAGAATCATCAGTATCATCAACTCTAAATGCGTGACCCTTATTGTCACAAATTTTCAGAAAAGTTACAGTCAATTCGCCATCCTCATTGTCTTTCCGATTATTTTCACCGATATACCCACATTTCTTATTTTTTACAGTAAACTTAACTTAGAGGTAGCCTCCGATGTAAATTCGGTATTAGACGGAATATCATGCGAAACTTCCGTCTCTACTCTAAAGTCATCAATAGCATTAGCCTGCGTGTTAAGGGGTTACCCCCATTTGCGATTTTGAAAAAATTGATTTTTTTTTATTGCATTTTTTTGAAGTGCAATTTGAAGTGCAGTTTTTTTTTGATGCCCGGAATAGATGACTCTATGTAAGTTTACAAAAAAAAATATTTTCTTCGTGTAAACTGAAATTGAAACTTTAAACGCGTTTTTCTCAAAATGGCATTTCTGAAGTCGGTGACCAAGATTACTCGAACACTAATGAACCGATCTTCTTGAAATTTTGCAGGCTTATTTAATACATAAAAATGTAGTCTTTAATGGTTCGATTTTTTTTTTCGAAAAAAAAATGGCCGTTTTATAGCCAAAAAACGGCCGTTTTTTTCGTTAAAATCGAACCATTAACTTTGACTGTCCGCCATTTTGTGAAAAATGAATATTTTTTAAAATCCTTCGATTAAAGACTAGTTTATACTTATATTTGACTAAATCCATCCGCATTTTTTTTTTCAGATGATCCACTTCGCCGCAATGTTGGTCACCGCAAACCGTGTATATAAAAACATTATTTCATTGACGGCCATTTGCCACTAAACAATGTAATATTTTTCAATAAAAAAATTACTGAAAGTCCTTCAAGATGTGTTCTTTAAGATGGTATATTGATCGATTAAAAAAGTTTTGTAGTTTTCTTTAAAAAAATTCATGAAAAAGGCCTTTTTTGTGCTACAAGTGGGGGTTACTTAAAATCGGGCCTGGATTCGTTTTCACATTCGGAGTTGGTGTAAATATCATCGACGTTAAGTTGTACCTCTCCTTCGTACTCCACAGTTCCGAAATTGAAATACTGGCATTCGTCATCACAAGAGTCATCATTTTCTACAAGAAACACCATACTGTCAGCCCAAGAAGTCAGAAGATAACAGATATCTGACAAAGCTAGAAAATAAAACAGTTCCCTCTATCATAAAACAGTCCCCTGTGTCATAAAATGACAGAGGACTGTGCCCAGTGAACTGTTATTTTTGCATCGAACAAGAGTCTGCTCAATAGATTTTAGCGAGAAATGAAAAATGCCACATTTTCATGTCTAGTGTCGCACCGTCTATGGCCAATATGAATCTAGCGGTCAAATAGAGTTCCCGACACCCTGGTCGATGCAAAATCATCCGCTCATCACGAATTTTCCAGGTAGAACTCGATTGGACTAAAACACTTGATCCGGGACACCATTACAGACTTTGCCTAGAAAAAACCCTCGACCATTTTTTAAGATACTTATTTAGTGACCGACAATAAAAGTTGAATAAAATTTGTTTATATAACCAAAGTAAAGAAAATAAAATGGAAAATAGAACTTTAATTGAAAGTCAACTAAAGTTCTATTTTCCATTGTATTTTCTTTATTTTGGTTATATAAAAAAAATGTATGTAACCAAATCATATAACAATATCAGAATTTCAACGATGCAAACTTCAAGACCATTCAATTTTTATTACTCATCACTGTAGAGAAATAACAACTTTTGCCACATCTCAGTGTTCACTCTTGTAACTAATGATGCCTAAGCAGGAAGGAGGAAAAGCTGGGGGCGGGGGGCAATCTCGTGAAGAAATTCGTCTGGAAAAATTCCGCACGGGTTGCAAGGGGACTCGAAAAATACGATTGTATTGGAAAAAGTATATGTGCATGTGTATATATGGATATATATATATATATATATATATATATATATATATATATATATATATATATATATGTATATATAACACAACGGATGCATCCATACCTGTGTGTGCATTGAATGGCGATGTCAGGCTCAAGGTAAATACACGCACGTACGCCTATATATATATACACATATACGGGGTTTCCTGTCATGAATGGATAATTCTGCAACTGACGATAGGTCAGATCATGTCCTACTATATGCTGGGATTTCAGTTTAGTAAAAGTCCCACAGATTTCGAGATAAAAATAATCTGCTTTTGGTTTTTCGCATACGATTTCTACAAATGATAACTTTTTTTGAGCCGGTTTTTTAACAATACCCTTGGTTATTCGTTTTATCTAGAAAAGTCTTCTTTTTAACCTCAAATGTTAAGGAAACTATGAAAAAAGATCTTATGCAGAATTTTCATACAAACCAATTCGAACATCTGACTTCAATAGCCTGCAGTGTAAAAAAATGTACTACGCATATCGTGTCAATTACTTTAAAAAGTTGCTTAGTCATTGTCAATTCATATCATTTGTAGAAATGGCATGCGAAAAACCAAAAGCAGATGATTTTTTTCGAGAAATAACACAAAGCCCATAATCTCGAAAACCGTGGGACTTTTACTAAACTGAAATCCATTCATAACAGGGCACCATGTGCACATGTAATATATATATATATATATATATTAGTTGCACAGCCGTAAGCCTAGTCGCATAGAAAAGGGCTTGTTGACGAACTCGTTTTCTCGAACGCGGCGAATCCGCATCGTGTATTGTACCGGCGTGTCTGTATAGATTCGTCGTATCCGTTGTGTGGTTGCGCTCGGTTACGGCTACCTATCCATCGTGTATTGCGCTAGTCGACGACGGCGAGACTGCAGGCTCGAGTCACGAGATCGAAACGATCGTTTCTTCTCCATACGTCAAGTATGAATATACAGGCTGCTACACTAGAAGTTCGTCACTCGGTAGCACCTATAAATATTGCTTTTAGACGAAAGAGTCAGAGTCACAACTCGAATGATTTGCCAATGAGTACATATTTCGGTAGCCTTAGATTTTTTCCAAGTGTAAGTATCAACCCGATTTCAACATCACCTCCACTGTTTTCGGGGGAAAGTCCCTTTTGCATTGGCCACCAATGCAGAGCACAAAAAGACAAAACCAATGACCAACAATAGCATGACCTTGGGATGACTTTGAAATAAATGAAAAATTTGCGGCGAGTTCCGACATCATTCGGAAATCGTATCGTAAAATGTATCGCGGTTGATGGACAAACTTTTTCAACGTGTCGTGCAATAAAAACATTATTTGCGTCTGAATACAACAGTTTTTTTTGCTTACCTGGCTATAATTATTGTGTTACAATTTTTTTCGTATTCCAAGGTCATCCCAAGGTCATGATATTGTAGGTAATTGGTTTTGATTTTTTGTGCTCTACAGTTGTGGCCAATCAAAAAAGGTGTTCGCCTTTGAAAGAGTAACGGTGGCCTCGAAATCAGGTTGATACCGCCAGTTGAAAAAAAAATCTAACCGCGAAAGGTTGCGAGGTCGATTTCTTTTTTTCATATCTGCGGAACCCGATTTTTAAGGGGTAAACCGCATCCTCGAAAATAGGGGTGTTTTTCGTTTCTCATCGATAACGTTATCGTTCTCATCTCCAATGTATAGTACACGAAAAAAGAAACATTGTTGCAATTTGAATTTTTTTCATATCTCGTACCGTTAAAACGTTATCGACGAAAAACGAAAAACACCCCAATTTTCGAGGGTGCGTTTCAACCCTTCAAAATCGGATTCCGCAGATATAAAGAAAATACGTGTCGCCTATTTTTACCCATTCTACAAGCATGCCAAATTTCGTCAAAATCGGAGAGATCGACTCGCAACGTTTCCTTGTGAGGCTACCAAAATGCAGACACATTCAAATTTTGTCTTAAGGCGGTCCTCTAGTTTCTCGGGTCGAAAAAATCGATTTTTTTTTCATAAATCACATCTACAACATGTGTAGAAAATGTGTGTCAAAGGATTTTTCGATATTCGAAGTGGTACACAAGTTACGCCCCTGGAACGGAGCAGGTATACGGAGCAGGTATATTTTCAAACTCGTTTTTCTCGAAACACCATTTTTCGAAACGGTGACCACGATATTTCGGAAACTACTGCACCGATCTTGTTCAAATTTATACAGCATCTTTAATATGTTATAAGCCAGCGATTGAACTAGGATTATCATGATTGCTTCGATAGTTTTTTTTGTACGAGCGAAAAACTTAAGAAAAAATGAGTAAAAAATAGAATGTAATTTTCAAAAGTGTATAAAAAAGTCAATTTTTGTAATTTAGAATTCACTCTAGTTCAATCGCTAGTCTTAAATATGAAGATTAAAATGCCGTTTGGTTTTTTGATTTCAGATAAGCAGAACAGCCGCAATCTTGGTCACCGTCAAGCACCTCTTTTACTTGATGTCTTCCTGTCGGCCACTATAACCTTTATTCTATTATATATTTTGACTTCAAAAAATTTGTAAAGCTTATTTAAATGTTAATAAAGATTATGCAAAAACAATGAGATTGATTATTTCGATGCTTTGCCCGTAAAAAATTATTGAAAAAGCCGTAAAAAACAATGTGCATGAAGTTTGCATCGTTGCTATCCAACGGTTTCATTTTTTTTTTCGATTTTGTAATTTCCTATTTTTTCTTGGTCAGTTCTGCTCTAGTTGCTAAAAAAAATATGGTAAAATGAATAAAAAATATTTACGGCCACCGGGACCAACCAAACAAAATCGAAAAAAAAAAATGAAACCGTTGGATAGCAACGATGCAAACTTCATGTACATTAAAAAACAGCCGAGAAACTAGAGGACCGCGTTAAGAGGCCAGTCCACTTGGAAAATTTCAAAAAATCGAAAGCAGGCAACACTATGTACCTGAAGTTTGCATCGTTGCTATCCAACGGTTTCATTTTTTTTTTCGATTTTATTTGGTTGGTCCCGGTGGCCGTAAATATTTTTTATTCATTTTACCATATTTTTTTAGCAACTAGAGCCGAACTGACCAAGAAAAAGATAGGAAATTACAAAATCGAAAAAAAAATGAAACCGTTGGATAGCAACGATGCAAACTTCATGTACATGGCAACACTTGAAGAAATCGACGATGATGAGCAATCAGAAGGGATTTTGTACGGTGCAGGAATTGCCGATTGAGTTTAGGTAAGACTTTTTCATGGTATAAACTTCAAACGTGTTTTGCTCGAAACACCGTTTTCAAAATGTAGCTCCATCGTATCTCTAAAACTAATAAACCGATTCTCTTGAAATTTGAACCACATATTGTAAGCATGATTCGCAACAAGATGACCCTCGATGGTTTTAAAATTTTGATTTTTACTCTTTTTTTTGCGAAAAACTGCGGAAAAACGCGTTTTTTTTACTTTTTTCGCTTTTCATCTGCCATTTTTTTATTTTTTGATAAAACTTTATATCCGAGGGTCATTTTGTGGCTTGTGTCATACTGGATCTAATGGACTTTGATTTTTTTTTGTTTCAGACAAGCCGTTGCCGAGTTGTGATCGAGCTACCTAGCCCACCTATTTTTGAGGCCTTACGTTAAACTATAGTTTTTGTACTTAAAAATGAATAAAAAAGAATTAATTTTTTTTTAATGTATTTTAAGACTTTATTTATCAAGCCCAACAACTTTTATGTTCATCTTTTATAAAATCCTAAAAAAAATCGCGAAAATAAAATCTTTTTCGTGGCTCCAAAGTGGACTGGCCCCTTAAACTTTTTCGTCTAAAGTCGATATTGATATATAGATCTTTTTGAGTGACTAACTCCTAGTGAATCACCCTGTATACACACACGCGCGGGCGCACACACACACAGAGGGAAAGGATTTTCTAGCTCGCTGAATCTATGTAACGTTGACTACCTGCACGTCTGTTTTGAGGACGGTCTTCGCGGTCGAATGTCCTCAAAATAATCTTTTCCATATACAAATATCTCTCTCTCTCTCTCCTTCTCTCTGGGAGTCCAGCATCTCTCGCCTTTCGTCGCGCTGACGACACCAAAACATATTGGGAAACAGCCGTTCGCTCACCTTTCAGAAAAAATTGATTGGATAAAAAAAAGTAAAAAAAAAAAAACGAATGAAAAAGTAACAGAATGTTCGGACGATTGGAAAATTGCGAGAGCGCTGTCATAAGGCTCACGTGTCCTGTGTGCGACTACGTGCGTGTGCGCGCGTGTGTGTGTGTGTATGCGCACGTGTGACAGATCTTGGAAGCGGTTGCGACAACGCGCTACAACGACGTGGTTCGCATATACAGCAACAAAAAAACGTAGGTAGATCCACGAGGAAAACATGAAGCTACTAGGTTCGGTACGGACCGTACGAACAATCAACAGGAATCGTTTTGATACGGTAAAATTATAATAATAATTATTATTATCGTCATCATTATTTTTATTATTGCTACCGTTTTTACGGCGTGATACACCAACAAAAACAATAGGAATATTTAAAAATAATAAAAGCAATGCATATAATATTTATAATAATAAGATGAAATAATAATCTCGTTATTGTTCATCTTATCTCTATTATTATTATTATCGTCTTAATTGAATTTATTGTTACTATTATTATTATTCGTATTAAATAGTGAATAATGATGATAGTAATAGTAATAATAATAATAATGGCCTTATTGTTGCTATTATTCTTATTTTAGCGGCTTTGTTGCTCGCATTGTTAGTATGACTTATTTTATAAGAATTGCAATAATAATAATCCAAGATAAAATATACATTATTTCTATAATAATAATCATTATGATTATTATTATGACTGGTTTTATCAGCATATTCTTATAATCAGTAGTGCCTAAGGGTGCCAATAATAAGGAGCTCATTAAATTATAATGTATAAGAATAAAACTATAAGAATATTAACAAATTACGATAATAAGATTATTATTCACGTTAAATAATAAATTATGATAATATTACTACTCTTGTTGTAAATGATCGAAATAATATCGACAATAAAGGCAATATTGATAATTGTGATCACAGATAAAGCCGTCAACACGACCCAACCTACGCCCAACTCTGATTTTTCTATGCCGTTTCATTACTAATTCAAGGATAAATTGCCCAACAAGTAGGTCGCCTAGTCCCGAAGCGGGATTGCGAGCAACGCTAAACAGCGGAAAATGTGTATTGCGATCTGGGGGGGGGGGGGGGGGGTGCAATTCAAAATTTCGATTTTGGGATTTTGTCGAATTCGAATAGTCGCTCGAGTTGTCGTGAGATTGCGACACTCCCGGGCGATGTCCTGTCACCGGAGCGAGCACGTTGCGGGTTGACAACGACAGCGCGCGAGGATCGTGGGGATTATTTTTTCACGTCGTTGCGGGCAGCCAAAGACGGTCCATGTATATAGATATAGAGGGAGAGGCCCACCTTGCTTCGACGAAAGATCGAGCCGTTAAGGGACCGTGCAACGAATTCTTCGGCTCCATTGTGGTCCGCGAGCTCATGACGGATGAATCGAAACGAGAAAAACACTGGCACGAAAAAAAAACACAAGCACAAACACGAGCACTGATACACGATTCGATTTGAGAAAATTTTTTCTGCGAAAATTCACAACACACGCGCGCACGTAGAGCTTTTGACGTTTTTCTTCACTCTCGAGGCTCTTTATTCGATTAAAGCGTTTCGTTATGTGGCAGCAGGCGTGCGTACGATTTTTCCCAACCTCAGAAACGCGACGATGTCTCGACTCCCCCCTCTCTCGCTCTCGCTATTCTTCTCGTATTCAAAAAGCCTCTCGCTCGCTCTCGTCCGCGAAGATTCGCCCGGAGGACTTGTTGTGCTCGTTACGTGGCCGGTCGCGAGACGGTAAAAACCGTTGTTTAGGATTGATGGGTGGCGCTCGTCGCGTGTGTATTGCCGCGCGCGTTCGCCACTGTCCCACGCACGGGGTCTCGCTTTTTTTTCTTTCGCTTTTTCTTGCTTTTCTTTCGCAACGAGTACAAAACCGAAGTCTCTCTCTCTAACTCGCGCGCGCGCGCGCCTCGTTACGCGATCGGTTGTTACGAATACACGTCCGCGTTGAAATATAAGCCACACGGGATATGGCCGTGGCTCTGATATGATGTACGACTAGTGCATATGCGTGTGTATACAGCGCAGCCTCGTCGCGTGTGCGTGCGGCGAGAGAAACATGCAACGACTGTGTGCGTGCGCGAGAGTCGGCGAGAGGCCAACGACGACTGGAGCGCCGACTGGGGGCAGCTGGCGTCGCTGCGCGCAGCGCCATTTTCACTCTATCGCTCTCTCTCTCTCTCTCTCGCTTTGCTACGCCGCGCGTATATACATATATATACGAACTTTTTTATCGACCGAGCTCTCGAGATCCGTAGAGGGAAAAATCGCGATTAATTTTCGACAATGATCTTCTGTTTTTACATAAATATGACGAAAATTCGCAGTTTTTCAGTCAAAATGCAAATTTTTATTTCGAGGGGGAAGAAAATTGGACGGGTTAAGTCGGAGAATGATGAAAAAAATAATAACGAAAATTGTAATGGGCAAATACGGAACGCGTGGAAAGAGTAGATCCCTTATATATATATATATATATATATATATATATATATATATATATATATATATATATATATATATATATATATATATATATATAGGAAGAACATTACGCGAATTTCGGAATGTATAATTTTATTCGTATAATTACAATCGTATTAGCGCTATATGTTTTATTGTAATGTTTTTAATAATAAATAATATATATTAGTGATTGCAAAATTCGACTATTTTTTTCTTCAAATTCCCCTATTCAGTAGTTGTAGAAGATGAATTAAGACACCAAAAATATAAATAAAAAGACGCCAATTTTAATCAAATTACTTTTTAATGTTTACTGTTGATGAAAATCCTAAAACCTATAAGTATTTCTTTCGTTTTCTTTATATTTTTTCTCAAACAATTAATTCCTTAATTTTCAATATAAAAGTTATACAAGAATAATTTAATAACATTTTCGTACTGTGAATAAACAATAAAAGGTATCTTTACAAAAACTGGCGTCTTTTTATTTATATTTTCGGTTAATATAACAATTTCACGGAAATGGCAACTTTTCTTCAAAAAATAAATTTGTAGAGCCGTTAGCTATTAAAGGGTTATATTTTTAAATTATTTAATGACATGATTCTACAGAAAATGAAATGATCCACAAAAAACCCGTACGACGTTTTGTGATGAGTTTAATAGTTTGGACGGAAAAGTGAAAAAAAATCTAAAAATTGACTATAAATTCAATTTTGACCTTAATAAACTTTTGAAAAAGTAGATTTATCATGAAACGATGAGAGACCTTTTTCAGAGCGTTCAATTCCATGCAAAACTCTGTTTTAGGGATTGTTATACGTTTTCCCGTTGGCGAGTTATAAATTTCAAAAGTAGCAAAGTTTTCTCCACCTTATTAGCATGGCAAATAGAAAATCGCGATGAGGAACTAAATATCAAAATTAAGAGCCCATATTTTTACGGGCGTCTTATTTCACCTTACAGCAACTACTGAATAGAGGAATTTGAATTAAAAAAAAATAGTTATCGCTACGAAAAACTATCCTACACTTTTTTCTCCTCTCCTCCATATTCAACTGCAACATTCAAACAATTACACAATTCACCATACCATTTTTTTGCTACATTTGCTCTACGTTTTTCACGTCTGAACGCAGTCGAAACTCTCGTTAAATCGATAAATACAAATCGAGCAATAAAAAACGTGTAAAAAAGAAAGATCGTGTCTCGTCGATCAATCGGTAACGCGTTTCTCCCCGTTGAATCCGTGTTTCATTGAATTTCCCGCGGGAGGGCGTTGCGAGCCGTCCGCGTCCCCCTTACCGGCATTCATTATTCACCGGCGCGGGCATTCCGATGAAACGCTCCCCGAGGGGCAGTCCATACTCTCGTGCGCTCTCACATTGAGTTTTTCTCGTTTGGCTTTGCTTTGGTGTTTTTTTTTCTTTCTTTTTTCGCGCACACCGGCAAAACTCGCGTGCACGCGGCCAACGCTTCGGTGAACTTTAAACTCGACGGAACGTCCAACTATATGTATATACACGTACATACATACACACATACACATGTGTATATATATATGGCGCCCCTTTTTTAGTCGCACGTGAGCGCGAGGTTTTTCTTTGCGAAAAAAAAAAAACGTTTTTCGAGTTTCATCTCGAAATGATTTATTGATATGTTTCGGTGAACGGTGCATTGACGATACGCACAATTAAACACGTATTTCTTTTTCTTTTACGCAAAATACGAAATTCACGCATTCCGTGTCCGAGAAATAAAATACAAAAGCGCTATTTACAATTAAAGGAGTGGGAAAGTTTAATACACTCGCCAAGCTCGCGAGTATGACGTTGATTCATTTTTTTCAAATGAGCCGCGTTTTGTTTGGCTTTATAAAAATTGAAAAAAGTTTGTATTCACTCACTCTGTACATAAAATCTTTTTCACAATATTGATGAATTTTTCGCGACCAACAAAATTGTCCTATTATCAATAACTACAAATTTATATTCACGCCATATATGGGGTGTCTCATGTTTCGAGACCAGCGCAGTTAATGGAAAAATCCCAGGACACGTATCGAGTAGATTCAAACGGAGAGGGAAATGACAAAATTCTAATTTAATGCAAGTTTTCAAGGTGATTTCAAGGTCAAATTAAAAAATTGAAAACTTGTATTTTATAGCAACATATTATTCTACGTAAAAAAAACAGGTTACTTTTGTCCGAACCGTTTGTTTTAATCGGCCATTATTTTTTCCAACAATGACAAAAGTTGTTGAAATTGTTGAAAAAGGCCTTCGAAACGTAAATTAATACGGCCAATAAATAATTGACAAAGTGAAAAAGAGAGACAAGCATTTCGAATAACAGTGCCCATCGTGTTTCTGATCGAATCGTGACTGACCTAGCCTACATCCTTACGTACAAAATTGCTTTGTGTTTGTTAAAAAAAATAGTTTAAGGCCGGAGTCCACTGTGACGGGTAAAAAAGCGATTTCTTGCATTTTCTCGGAGTATACATATTTGAAAATATATAAAAGAATTTCAAGTTAAAATATTGAAAGTTGATCAGGTTATAAACGTTTTAGTGCGAGCGGGTAGCGTAACGAATTACGTATACGAAAACTTTCAATCGCGTTTCTTCGTGACCTGGCCAAAATCATAACTTCAGCTATAATTGCTCGATTTTCAATTTAAAAACGCTGCGGCTTAATGCGGTTAATTTCTTCATTTTTTATTTGAAAATTTACACGAAATAAATTCAAAATATATTTAATAACAGACCACTTTGCCAAATCTCAAATAAGTAATCTAGTAGACGAAAAAAAATCGGACAAAACGACTTTTTTCCGGCCCGTCACAGTGGTGGTCCTCCCTTAAAAAACTCGCGAAAATTACCCAACGAAAAAATCATTCGGGCAATAGTTCCCCATTTTCCCCGTAGAATAAGACGCGGCTAATATAGATTGCCATTTATTTCAATCGAGCTTTAAAACACTTTAAAAACGTGCGTCGAAAAGTGAGCTTGACATTTTCCTCCGCGTTTGAATCTACTCGTTTCTCAGGATTTTCCACGTCTCGAGATAACCGAGCCACCCTCTACCGGTGTGACGTGTCCGTCTTTACTTTCGCGTGACGCGATCGTTTCCCAAACTTTCGTTCATAAAACAAAAGTAAACACGGCCCGAAAGTCGTAAAATGTTTCGCAAATCGTCATCCTTGAGGGTCGTAAAAGTAGGCAGTCGCGGTGCATAGCACGTCGAGTATAAATGTCCGTCCCGTATCGTATCTGTTTGCCAAATCTGGCGAATGTTGAAGTGACGTAAAGGGTGTCCTGTTATGAATGGATAATCTTGCAACTATACTATACGCTGGAATTTCAGTTTAGTAAAAATCCGACGGTTTTCGACATAAAAATCATCTGCTTTTGATTTTTCGCATGCCATTTCTACAAATAACCTTTTTTGACGTAGTTAAAAAATACTCTTGGTTATTTGTTTCATATAGAAAAGTATTCTTTTTAACATTAAGTAAGGAATAAGTTAAGGAAATTTTACGAAAAAAGATCTCATGAAGAAATTTCATACAAACTAATTCGAACATCTGACTGAGATGAATAATATTTATGGCAAAAGGAATCGAGCTCTGCGTCAGGGAATTCTCCAGAGCCAAATGCTTTATTATTCCTAAAAAACATAACCATCTATGAGAAAATCGGGTTGTAAAATTTGTGAGGTTATATTGACCTTGTACATGACCTTATCATTTGTAGAAATGGCATGCGAAAAACCAAAAGCAGATGATTTTTTCTCCAAAAACAACAGAAAGCCCAAAATTTCGAAAATCGTGCGACTTTTACTAAACTGGAATTCCAGCACATAGTAGGACATGATCTGACCTATCGACGGTTGCAGGATTATCCATTCATAACAGAACACCCTGTATATATATATATATATATATATATATATATATATATATATATATATATATACGTATACAAAATCACTTATTCAGTGGGGGAAATTGGCACCGCTCGGCTCACGTGATCGTTGCACCGACGAGTCTAGGGGCCGTACCATCCAACGAGGCTCGATATAATCGCGCTCGTAACACGACTTCGCCCCCCTGAATTATAAATAAAACGCTTCCTCGTCGCTGCACACCCCAACGGTTTCTTTTTTTTCTTCTTTTTTTCTCCAGTCCGTCCGTCAGCTTGATTTTCTTCATCCTCGAGGACTGGAAAATTAGTCAGATTTCTCGCTTCAACGTGCCCAACGGACGAAACTTTCGTACGCCGTTGCTCGCAACAATTTGTCGTTGTGAGTCGGATCAATGACGTCACGGAATGCACATTCGAGGCGCGGAACGGATTTTCCGTATTCCAGGATAAGCTGACGGGGGCACGTGAAACTCGACGGGGCGATGAAATTGCCGAGGCGCTCGCTCAGCCAGCGCCGCACTTCGAGCGGTAATTCCACGTCCGGCGATAGATCCACCAACCGATCCAATTTTCTACGGCATCGTTCCGATATCTCGAGGGGCTCGAATATCTCGTAATTGTAACACTTGTTGAATACCTGCAATCGTTTCAATGCATTTAATTGATATTTAAGTAAAGTATATTTAATTAATAATTCAAATAAAATAAATTTAATTGATAATTTAAATAAAATAAATTCAAGTGAAATTCATTAAATGAATATGTAAATAAAATGTATTTTCTTTCGTTATCTGAAAAAAATATTTCCTTAATTTAGAACAAAATGGAATAGAATTTTTTTTATTCTTCGGAATGTCGAGATTTTTTTGTCGTAATTCCAAGCGGAAGAGGTCTTTAGAATTTGCGCCTTTCAAACGGAACCAAACGAACTCAGAAAAACTAGAATATTATTTTTTTCCTAAAAATTAAAACCTCCAAACTGACCTAAACGAACCCAAACAAACTTGGATATATTTTTTTTTCCTAAAAATTAAAAACTTGGGTATTATTTTTTTCCCAAAAATATATAACTTGGGTATTATTGTTTTTCCTAAAGATTTTAAACACTGGTATTATTTATTTCCTAGAACTTTTAAACAAAAGCCTGCGGAATGTTAGCCGATTCGAAAGAAGCCGAACTTTGAATATTTTCTTGACAATTTTGGACGGAAAAGCGCTTTGGAACGTTCGTCGCTCGAACTCACATCAGACTCGTCCATTTCGTAATCCGCGTCGCCCGAGAGCGAAGTGCCCCACGTGAAGAGTGCGGCGAAAGTGGCGCTCGGCATTGCGCTCGTACACGCGACAAAGAGATCGAAAAAAGTCTCCATCGTGCTGGAGATACACTCGAGGGTCGTCGCTGTCGAGGCGTCCAACTTCCGGAGTACCTGCGATGCGTTTTTCCGGACTTCGCTGTTATCGTCGACTAGTAAATTCAACAGGGACGTCCACCAGTCCAGTAACAACCCTGTGGAAAAAGTGAGGCTGTCATATATGACTCGAAGAATGTGTGACGTCGACTAAATAAATGTGCCCCATTTACTCAGTATGTATAAAAAATTTCAAAACTAGCTTGAGCCCTTCGAGATTTCCCCCTCATTTCCGGTACTCACAGTGATCCGCGCAACCGTCCGCAGTCTTCTCGACGAAGAGATCGTGCAGTACACTCGAAACGGCGATTCTGCAGGCCGTATCCGCCGAGCCCATCCACGAGTTGTCCAGAAAGGTCTTGTAGATCGTTCGCTCGTAGTCCGCCGTCAGGTACTCGGTCTGAATCCAAGAAAAATCCAAAATTCACAAATGCAATCACTTCCGAGTAAAACATGAGGATAAGATAAGTATCAATTTTGCGCGTGAGCAATCAAATATAAATTAATTCGAAGAGCAAATTCATGACTTCGAAAGTTAATTAATTTTTCTCCTATTTTCCATAGTTTTTTTTTAAAGAAGCTCCGGATTCCGGAAAGGTATAAATTATTTCATTACCTTTTTTTATTCTTATGCCTTATACATTTGCCTTGTTATTATGATTATTATTGGTCTATTATTACTATTAGATTTTATTGCTCCGGGCAACGCACTTTCTCAGTTTACACTGGGAAACATTCACCTATTCCCAGGGCTTGCTCTTTATCTATAATAATAGTAGTTAGTATCGAGTTTATATTTGCACAACTAATAATAGTATTATTTTGATTATAATATTGGTCGATCTACTAATTATAATCGATATTATATCGATGTAATCGATTTTATATCGATAGTATTGTATTATCGATCTCATATCGATATCATATCGATTATAATTATAACATATTATTACATAATCGATATATAATAATATAGAATACCGATTGAATATTATTATTATATCATATTATTGTTATATTATAATATCAAAGAGCGTCGGGCTAAGTTGTTATATTATAATATCATATCATGATTATTAAGTTATTAATCATAAAAAACAATTACATACATACATACATACACACACACACACACATATACATATACGTATGTCATTCTCAACTTAAGGCGAGATATACATTTAAACGGGCAAAAATTAAGCAATTTTGAGGGATTTTTTAAACTAAGAAATAATTATTCTGTATTGATCAAACTGTAGGTATACTTTGAGAGTATATTTAAGTATACAAAACGATATTTTTAAATTTATTTATCATAAAAATAGCGGCGCTGTGGCAGAGTGTTACGGCAAGGTTGCCGCGGGAGTTGCGAATCGGCGTGCAGACTAGCTTCCCGTAGACTTTGATTTGCAAGAAAATTCAAAAATTTTGTTCCGTTAGAACATGTATAGTTTGTATTAGATAGTCATTCAAATGAAGAATATGCTAATTCAAGAGAATAGCACGCTTTTACAAAACAAAATCACCATTTCACGCAAAATATCTGTAAAATTTGGATTAAACAATTAGTTTTTTGTCTGATTTTTCAAAAGTAATTCTCGTCAAGTAGAAAGTAGCAATTTTATCAATATTCTACCAAGTTTCAACTCAATCGGCTTAAGGGATACGGCCACAGTAGAATTTTCAAAAAATCGATTTTTTCGCGAAAACGGTGCTTTATCATCGTAAGAATAAGTTACTATTCGATTTATAGGAAGAATTTTTTTTTCACCGTCTTAGCGTATAACGTAAGCCCACCTCTGGCACGCTCATAGAGTACCTAAAACTTCAAACGCGTTTTTCTCGAAACAGCTTTTTTCCAATTGGCGTGACAAATAACTTCAACAACTTTTGCTCGATTTACTTCAAATTTAAAAGTTACGTTCCTAATTGCATTTCGCAGAGAAGTACGTACGTAATTTCTGATTAATCGGAAACTTTTCATTTTATGAGCAGTGTTATACGAAATTTTTCACTATCAAAAGTTTTATACGAAATTTTTCACTACCGTTTAAAGAAGAAAAAGAATTCGTTTTTTTTTTATCATTGTAAATGTATATCCCACTTTAATGATAAGTGATCTATACATCAACGCACCTTGTAACTCTGCGGCAATTTCCCATACGATTTTCCAACTAATCTCAGGAAGCTCGGGCTCTCCTGAAAATGATCGGCGTCCGTTCGCGAGACGAGGACCGCTAGTACAAAACTGGAGAGATCGAGGAGACCGTATTTATCCTGATCGACATATTTCTCAAAACTTTCCCACGCGGCGAAAACCTCGTACATGCAATCGTAGATGGCGTCCTGAAGATCAGGATCGACGATCGTTCTCGCGATGGCGTCGAGGCCTCGCGATATCGTTAGGTTGAGCAACTTGTCATCGTTGCTTTTGTCGAGCACACTGAAAACTCGTGACCAAGCGGCGATTTGAACTTGAGCATTTTCGTGGCTCAGCAGAGAATCCCAAGTGGTGGAGGACAAGGAGGAGTAGTCGAAGAAACGATTTTCCGCGGTGCGAGTGAAAAATTTGGCTGTGGCGAGCTCGTAAATGTCACGACCAGGTCGGCGCTTCAGGAGCGCGGGTGCGTCGAGATGCTCGACGAGGCGAGGAAACAATTTTATCATCGCGTCGCTCATTCTCGCACCGTTCAGCACGAGCTCGCGGAGCGCCGTTACGTAAACAGCCGCGAGAGGAAAACACGCCGATCGGTCGTTGGTGCTCTCGAGATCGATTATTATCCATTTGGTATCGTTGATGAAAGTGTCGATTTTGTCGGGTGGCAAATCGGCGATCGCGAAACGCGGACTGCGCGTTATCTCGAGCATCTGCAGCGCGTAACCGTGACGGGCGTTGAACGACGAACCGGCCATTGGCTCAACCGAGGACGAGGATATCTTGGCGAAAAGCTCGATAATGAAACTCCCCACGGTTCGCTCCGTCAACAGCGGGACGAGGGCGCGAGCTGACAGCTCGCGCGTCTTGTACACGCGACTCTTCGCACACGCTGATACCAACTTGACGAACTCGTCGATCTGGGGAGAACGAAATAAAATTGTCACATTGAGACTCCGGTGATAGATAATGGTTTTTCTTCAGTTTTTCAGAAATTTTTCGTGGAAGACACGCAACAGGCGGATTTAAGGCCTTAGGCCACTGTAACGGCTATAAAATCATGTGCGAGTTTAACAATTTTGTTTCGTATGAAAAAGTGATTCACTCATAACATTAATTACATATCTATTTAGTATGAATATCAAGCTGTTAAAAAATATATGTATATTTTTTTCGATGTACAAAATGGCCGACTACTAATATTTTCTTTTGTTATCTTTTTTTAGGCGCTCCGCGGCGTGACATTCAGCATCCACAGTTTTTTACCTAGAACAAAAAACAAAAATTCTCGTCAATCTACATTAGAATACCTAGAGAAGTGCGTACGGAATATAAAAAATATTGTTTTATTCAAAAGTTGTAGGTATTTGAACTTAAGAAATGAATTTTCAGTGAAAAATTTCGTTATAACTGCTCATAAACTGCTGATAAAATGGAAAGTTTTCGATTAATCAGAAATTCCGTACGTACTTCTCTGCGAAATGCAATTATGAACATAACTTTTAAATTTGAAGTAAATCGAGTGAAAATTGTTGAAGTTATTTGTCACGCCAATTGAACCAAAGCTGTTTCGAGAAGTTTTGAGTAATCGGCCATTTTGTACATTGAAAAAAAAATATTTTCTTACAGCTTGATATTCATACTCAATAGATGTGTAATTAATTTTGTGAGTGAATCACTTTTTCATACGAAAACAAATTGTTAAATTCGCACATGATTTTATACCCGTTACTTTTACTGTGGCCTAAGGCCTTAAATGAGGAGTAAAATGGAAAGATTACTCTACTTACAACGAAAGGTTGCGAGGTCGATCTCTCGAATTTCAATGAAATTTCGCATGCTTGTAAAATGGGTAAAAATAGACTATACGTATTTTTTTTTTTATATTTGCGGAACCCGATTTTGCAGGGTTTAAACGCACCCTCGAAAATTAGGGTGTTTTTCGTTTTTCGTTGATAACGTTTTAACGGTATGCGATATGAAAAAAAATTTAATTGCAACAATGTTTATTTTTATGTCCACGGAGATAAAAATTTCGTTGAGATGAGAACGATACGTTATCGACGAAAAACAAAAAACACCCCTATTTTCGAGGGTGCGTTTCACCCCTTAAAAATCGAGTTCCGCAGATTAAAAAATATAATTGTCGCCTTTTTTTCCCATTCTACAAGCATGCCAAATTTCATCGAAATCGGAGAAATCGACCTCGCAACCTTTCCTTGTTAGTGGACGTTTTCAACGTCATTTTAAGGTCAACTTTGAACAATGTTAACGTATATTTTATAGCGGCATCTTATTGTACGTGAAACAACAACTACTAATTTGATCATTTTTAATTTATTGACTATGAATTTATTAACTATGAATTTATGAACTATTCGTTTGTCATCTACTAATATATTAACTATCAATTTACTAACTATTACTATGAAAATGATTATAAATTCATTAATAATTGAATAAAACATAGTTACTCTCCTCTGGCCGAAAAAGATAACTTTTGTGCGAAACATTTGCTTTATTTAGCATTTTTTTTGTAATGAAAAAAAAAACGGTTGGAAATGATGGACTTACATTCCGAAACATAAATTAATACGGCGAATAAATCATTGATGAAGTGGAAAAGAGAGTCTCTCTGCGGATACTGAGACAAGTATTCCGAATAACAGTGGAGTCAAAATGACTTATGGAATCGTGAGCTAACTAGCCTACATCTTTACGTACAAAATTGCTTCGTGTTGGTTAAAACAACGTTTAAAGATGTCGGAAAAGGATGGCCAA
The DNA here is from genome assembly GCA_944452715.1 of Ophion slaviceki. NCBI lineage: Eukaryota > Metazoa > Arthropoda > Insecta > Hymenoptera > Ichneumonidae > Ophion > Ophion slaviceki. The sequence goes on from OX101790.1 coordinate 46,320,579, forward strand.
AAAAAAAGAAATTCTTTGGACAACAGTACCCTGTTTTCGTACAATAAGATGCCGCTGTAAATGTAGGTTTCCATTTTTGAAAAGGTTGCCTTAGAATCACCTTGAAAATGTCGGTCGACTTGAATCTTGTTTTAGCGTATTGAGTATTTGTTTCTTCATTCAATGACTTTCTAGTTTTTCGATTGGATGAAAAATTTCAATTTGCCATGCAAAAAACCATCAGATTTTTAAGCGTAAATTGGAACTTTTTTTTTCAAAACTGCGCCGTTGGATTTTGATATTTTTTTCACAATCCTGCGTCATTGTACAGGCAATACATTCTAGTTTGACGGACTGTTTTTATTTTTTTATTTCGGGCACTCTGGAGGCCGCAATTACTGCAGCAGTGGAAGAACTTTTTTTTGTAGAAAAATTACTGTATATACATAATTTATACACAAAAATATCCTCGGAATTTCAAAACATTCGACGCGATACTTTTCTGTCAATAAATGCGCGAAAATCACCTTTTTGTACGAATGCCTATGCGTCATACCTTCCACTTAGAATCCGCCTCGTCCGAATTGAAGCTCGGATAGAGTCGCGAGAGAAGGAGCAAAATGGATTGGACGCTGGGCTTGATGAGGGTGTCGCTCGAGTCGACGAAGGCCCGTAGCTCGTTCAACACGAAGGGCAACAGGCTGGGGTATCGCTCGAAGAATATTCTCCCGGTCATCTTGTTGTGAAGTGTCAGATTCACGTGGTCCTTCGTTCTCTGCACGCCGAATATTCGAATGATCAGGGAACTGAAGAGCAGAGTGGCCGCGTTGCGTTCCTGCGAATAATAAATTATCTTCGATGTCTTTACATTCAAGTTTTCTAAATTTTTCCTTTGTTAATGTTTAACGATATCTCCAAGATTCCTTCACATGTGGGAAAATCAATTTTCACATTCGCCGGGGTGAAGCTGATAAAAAGAGGGAAGAAAGCGCTCGACGAACCGCCCACGTTTTTCCATCGTAGCTGCGAATCGCGGCGGCGAGGCCTTCGGCTGCGTAATTTCTCGAGAGGTCGCCCAACTGGGCGTGCTTGAACAGAGCTCGAAGTATGTTTAACGCGTGTGTCTTCCTCTCCGTCATCGTCTCTTGACTCATCCTTGAGCTGTCCGAATTCTCGTCCACTCTCGTATTATCGAGGTCTTGAAAATCCGCGAATATCGTCCCCTCGTACATGAGCGATCGCGCTGTTCTCGTCGTCGCTTCGGCTCCGCCGTCCTCGAGGTCCGTGAAGCCCAGTAAAATTCTCATCACCGAATGGAACACGGCACTCGATGGATTGCTCTGAACGCTGGGGTCGGACGAGACCAGCGCCTGAGGCAGGTAATAGTCTTTTGTTCAATTATTAATTCATTTTTAATCATTGTCAGAGTAATCGTTAATCAATTGATAGTTAATAAATGAATAGTTAATGCATTAATAGTTTATAAACAAATAGTGAATAAATGCATAGTTTATGAATTCATAATTGATAAAATCATGGTTATTAAATTAATAGTTTATTAATTCATTATTCATACATTTATAGTTATTAAATTAACAGTTGATAAATTGGTAGTAAGGAAATGCGTAGTTTTATAAATTCATCGTTAATGAAATAATATTTAAATTGATATTTCATGAATTCATCATCAAGGCCTTAGGCCACAGTAACGGGTATCAAATCATGTGCGAATTTAACAATTTTTTCGTATGAAAAGTGATTCACTCATAAAATTAATTACACATCTATTTAAGGATGTATGGCAACTAAGTTATTTATTACTGTTCGAATTGAAACTCACTGATATTGTAAAGGAAAATATCGAGAACTGTTTGAGATTAAAAAAACAAAATTTGCCCACGTGAATGCTGAGATAAACGAATTCAAAGTTGGGTCATTTAACACGGGGAACATAGGACTGTACGTCCAAAATTCCCTTTACATTGGCAAAAAAGGTATTTCCGGAGTACTCTTTTGTAAAAAAAACTTTTGTGCGGTATCACTGTAATATGCATGATACGTTAAAAAAAAAATCGACATGTGCCCATATATTTTGCGAGATATTGCGAGTTAAATGGGACCGTTTTCGTATTTCTTTAGCTCGTATGTCGTAACCACGACAACGTCAGGGAAAACGTACATCAAATCAGCAACTAAATTTGCAGTTAAAAATTGAAAATTCTTCTTTCTGTACCGCATGTTTTACTTTGAGCTGTGGTAAATCTCCTTTTTAGCTTCAATGAATACTACAATTATTTTATTTAGTCTTTAAATGCGATTTTTGCAAATTGCATAATCAGTTCTGTAACGACTCTGCAGTAGCTGCCATACATCCTTAATATGAATATCAAGCTGTTAGAAAATATATATATATTTTTTTTTTCGGAGTACAAAATGGCCGACTACTAATATTTTCTTTTGTTATCTTTTTTTTAGGCGCTCCGCGGCGTGACATTTAGCATCCACAATTTTTTACCTAGAATAAAAAACAAAAATTCTCGTCAATCTACATTAGAATACCTAGAGAAGTACGTACGGAATTTAAACAATATTGTTTTATTCAAAAGTTGTAGGTATTCGAACTTAAGAAATGAATTTTCAGTGAAAAATTTCGTTATAACTGCTCATGAACTGCTCATAAAATGAAAAGTTTGCGATTAATCAGAAATTCCGTACGTACTTCTCTGCGAAATGCAATTAGGAACATAACTTTTAAATTTGAAGTAAATTGTGGAAGTTATTTGTCACGCCAATTGGAAAAAAGCTGTTTCGAGAAGTTTCGAGTAGTCGGTAATTATGTACATCGAAAACAATTTATATATATATATATATATATATTCTAACAGCTTGATATTTATAAGAAATAGATGTGTAATTAATTTTATGAGTGAAGCACTTTGTCACACTAAAAAAAATTGTTAAATTCGCACATGATTTTATACCCGTTACTGTAGCCTAAGGCCTTAATGAATTAATAGTTAATAAATTCATATTTGTAATAAGAATAGCGAATAGATTCGCCACGCAGGACCGGCGGCACTTTTTTTCAGTAATAACTTCATTCTCCATCAATATTTATTAACAATAAAAAAAACTCAGATTTGGCAAAACGACGTATCGTGTATAAAATCTCGACCTAATTATCCCGATACTTTCATCGGATGAAAAAAATATTAAAAATTGCGTCCAAAATTGTACGATCTTCTGCACGAGCTAACCTGGACCATGAACGGTACACCGGCGCTTCGTCTCGTGGCGCACAATTTCGCGTTACCCGGTGACAAGCCCGAGATAGCCAGCAGCAAATGATGCAGCCAAAGTTTGGGTAACTTAACGAGGCTCTCCTGGCCCGACCGCCAGAGCCGATTGCACAATTGTCCGAAGCCAACGTGTGCCTGCTCGAAGGCGCCCCGATGCTTCGTCTCGAAGAGCAACGTCACCAGGTGTTCACCGATCTCCAGCAGTTGGTTCGCGTTCAAGAGGCCATCCGGCCCGTGCTCACCGACGATCGGCGATCTCGAGGACAAATAGCCGAACAAAAGGCTGACTTCCTTCACCGTACGCCAAGAACAGATGAGCACCATCTGCGGCGTTACCGCGGCGGTCGTGTCGTTTTCGCGAACGATCGGCGGCAGGTTGCTCGAGTCCATGTCCATCGGCAAGTGGCCCTCGGGCGATGAATTGTTCACTATCTGCGAGACCGCCTTGTTCAGACGCAACGATGTCAATATCGTCTCGGCTATCGTTCGCGTCCACGCTTCGTGGTTTTGCTTTACGACTTGCCTAGAAAAAATTAATTAATGCATCTATAACTTAATAAAGGATTGGGGTCGAATATCCATAAGCGAATATCCATAAGTGAGTATAGAGTAGAAATCAGTGCCAGAAATGGCGGGAAGTAGACAAATATAGTGAGTATTGAAGGGAAACAAACCCAAACAAACCCGAACAATGATGCTCCTGCTGAAATTGGCAAAGAGTATGCGAAGAAGCTCTACTATTCTATTTATTTATTAAAAATTTCTTGAAATGCTCATCTTTCTCTCTCGTTTCTACTCTATGCTTATCTTCAATACTCACTTTTCCTCTACCTCCCGCCATTTCTGGCGCTCATTTTTACTCTATACTTATGGATATTCGTACTTATGGATATTCGACGACAGTGGAATAAAGTGGATATTGCAAAATGGCGTTAGGAATCGACAGAAGAACTCGCACATACATTAGTCCATGAGCCCCAACCAAAAAAGTAGGTTTGGCTAAAAACGTTCGGGAACAGGTATTTTTTTTTGGAATATGTTCAGGGGTGTCCCCCGAATGTAAATCCAAGTGGGCGTCGTGGCTTAAGGTTCACTTCAGCCGCCATCTTGAAAAACACGTTTTATTAAATATCTCGCGAACCGCGCATCGTACGAAAAAAATTGTAGAAATCATTATTGTAGATAATAATATTTGCCATCTTTTTTTTTGAAACTTTTCTTTGTATAACCCATAGATTTTTAATTATAGCGCTCCAAACTTTTTTCAATGTGGTTTTTGCTAAATATTTAGTTAATGGTCAATGATAAATTAAAAATGGTGGCAACTAATTTGTAGAGCATGAAATTTCCTATAAATTTCATTGGAAACTTTTCCCGTAGTATTTATAGTTTAGGAGCTGGTCTGAAATGTTCAATTATTTGCTCCAATTGCAGTGGCCAAACATGCGACAATGTGCCAGACATACTAGATGCCATCGAAAACGAAAACGAAAAAGACCCAACCTTCGATTCGTCTCCTTCGGATATGGCGGAGGCAGAAGAGACAGATTCACAAGGCGATGAGTGTCTTCCGTCAACATCGAAAAAAATAAGACTCGCCCCGTAAAATAATGCGCCACTTTTTATATAACAAATGTCTGAGTCCGTTTTTTTTTTGAAGTAGCATTCGTAAAATTCTTTTTATTTCAGTGATTTCGACAACAATTTTCGAAAGAGAAAATAAAGTGCTGACGAATTTACACAGTATTTTACAAAATTAGCAACAATTAAAACGGTTTAGCGATTTTCCGAAAAGCTCAGATTCACGTTGAATTCAAAAAAATAAAAAATTCAAATTGAATACCAACCTTCATATTCTTCTATTAAAAAAGAAATCATTATTAATATTACAACACATTACAATATACAATATAAAATAATACTGTACAATATAAAATAGCATTATACAAGCATAACGTTAATTAATAATAATAATATTAATAATAACAATAACAATTCTTACGACGTAGCGTTATGTACTATTGTTTTTTGCCACATGGACATTCTTGTATGATTATACCGTTTTAAGTAACAATAAAGATCGATAAATTATTAGTTGTTCTCCACACTATTTATAATTTTAATTCATTCGCTACACAGCTGCATTGACATTTTTTTGAACACTTTATGCCATTTTATGCGTTATGAAATTTTTTCGTATACAACGAGCGATATTGCCACTGATAATGTACGAGGTGCAAGTTTTACCAAGCTGCAGCTCCTAAACTATAAATACTACGGGAAAAGTTTCAAATGAAATTTATAGGAAATTTCATGCTCTACAATTCAGTTACCACCATTTTTAATTTATCATTGACCATTAACTAAATATTTAGCAAAAACCATATTGAAAAAAGTTTGGAACGCTATAATTAAAAATCTATGCGTTATACAAAAAAAAGTTTCAAATAAAAAAGATGGCAAATATTATTATCTACAATAATGATCTCTACAATTTTTGTCGTACGATGCGCGGTTCGCGAGATATTTAATAAAACGTGTTTTTCAAGATGGCGGCTGAAGTGAACCTTAAGCCACGACGCCCACTTGGATTTACATTCAGGGGACACCCCTGAACATATTCCAAAAAAAATACCTGTTCCCGAACGTTTTAAACCAAAAAGAACCCGGCGCTTGGCCTACATGTGGAGAATAGACTTAGGAAGATCAACATTCGAGTACGAAGTTAGAGAAAGAGCGCTTCGTTATATAAAATTAGTGATAAGAATGGAAAGTGATGGATGACCGAATATTTGTTTGAGTGAGGAAATAAGAGGAATCTCGAACAGGAAGAAAATGGGGATGGGGAAATAACTTTATGAAAGTATCAAGGGAATTAGAAATTGAGGAAATAATAGATACGATAAAAGACAAGAAATGAAGAAAAATAATAGACAATTTTATAGACAAGGGACTGAAAACATATAGAGAAGTGGATGAAGGGGGAAAGGGATAGGGGAGTAGAAGATAAACTAATAGGGTTGCTGAGAGGGAAGATATATGTAAATATGGGTAAATTTTTTAGGGAAATAGAAAGAAAGTGTGAGAAAAGATAAACAACGGTAATGGAGAGCGAGAATTCAAAGTGTGACGAAAATTAAAAATAATAAAAGGGGAAAGATATGAGTTAGATTGTAAGAGAGCGATTTTTAAAGGTGTAACCGCTTTGTAAACAGCCGAAAAGGCGATGCAAATAAAACTTCTTACTACTACTAATGAACGAATAAATAAATGAAAAAATAAATAAATTTAAAAAGTAGTCCACCGGCACAGCTTGCGCGTTCCGAGCCGCAATCACAATCGACTATTTCCGTGTCGCTCTAACGCAGTGTTTGTCAACCTTTTTTATAAGGCGGCACACTTGAATCTCTGTAAAATTCTTACGGCGAGACTTCGTATTGGACTTCGCCCCGCGGCGACCGCCCCGCGAAACGACACTCGTCACGATCGGTGCCCGGGTATTATCACGTGATACATACATCCGCCTATTTTTTGGCGGCACACAAGAAATACACTCACGGCACACCAGTGTGCCGCGGCACACCGGTTGAAATTCACTGCTCTAACGTATCAGACTTTACCCCAGATCGCAGACGCCGAGCAAGTTTCTGATGCAGAACAAGTAGCCGTAGAGGGAATGCTTTCCCGCTGCTGCGACGATATTTTCTTCCGCCAATTTCAGCGGTCCCTGAAAATGAACGGTATCAAATTAGAATAAACGCAATAATTCAATTGCTTTTTTAAATTCCGTTTTTTGACTCGATGATTATTATCACTATATATTATTGTTATTGTCAGACGATTATGATTATCATAATCATCATAATAATTACTATGATGATTTGGATTATTTATTTTATTTATTTACCGGCGGAAAAACCCTATTTTCTGCTAACTTTATGATTATGGTTGTTATTATCATCATCATTATTATTCCTTTCACTTTTATGATTACTATGATTATCTTTTATTTTTATGACTACTATTGTTATGGTTTTCAATTTCGTATTGTCACTGTCGTTCGTATTGTTGTTATATTTATTTTTATTATCATTATTGTTCTTATAGTTCAATGACGTTGGATATGCTCATTGTTATTAATGATTAGACCACCGATTGTGATCTCGTTGATGGTATATGTAATTCTACTCAATAAAATGAAATTCGTCGCGTACCGTTTGAAAAATATATTTTCGAATGGATTTTAGTATTTTCAGGTACACAGCATAACGTTTTAACAACTAACTTAATTATATTTATCTGCAAATATGATAAAATAATAATAATATTTCTATCGCGATTATAAAATAATGTTTTTATTGCGAATATTATAAAATGATTTTTCTATCGCGAATATTAAAAAATAATATTCCTGTCGCGGATTTTTAAGATTTCTATTGCAAAACTTATATTTCCATAGCGAATATTACCTTCAACCGCTCGAGCACGATTATGATCAATCTGAGTTTGGCTTGGTCGACAGTTTCCGCCGGTATGTCAACCGTGATTGAGTAATTTTTCAAAACTTCGCCTATGACGGGCGAGAGTAGAGAAATTTTCAGCATGTAGGAGGCGGTTATACTGTCGATCGGTCTTATGCAATTGGCCAGATCGAGAGCAACGTCGACGATCTCGCGTACCCTTGCGCGATCATCCAATCTCAGGAGGCGATGATCTAACCGTATGGCGATTCGGTAGATCGTCTCTTTGTTGATCTCGTAAGTGTCGAGCAAGAGACACTCGAAGAGCTTGTCCGCTTGTTCGAGGCTCCAAGGGCAGGAATCGGCAAACTCGCTGTCCAGAAATTCTTGGCCCAGTTGTAACATTAGCAGACTGGAACGTTTGCGAGCGTTGGTAGAGCCGGGCCGCAGGCCTGCGATGCAAATTTCACGAAAGGATCCGAAGAACTCTGCGTATAGGTGCACAAGGAGAACGGCGTCGCGAGCCAGCAGGGACGCCTGGTCTCGAAGGCGTTCGAACAGTTGGCGCTCCGCTTCCGACGAGCCAACGACGCACTCGCACTCGGCCATCTTTTCGTCCTTGGCGATGTGCCTCCGCTGCACCGCCAGACTCTCCTTTATCCGCTTGAGCGCCTTGGCGAACAAAAGCGATAACGAAGAGTCTTACGAGTTTTGGAATATTGCAGTGAGAATATTTTCAGCTTGACGGATCGAGGATGGGAAGATGTTTTTCATATTTTTTTAATTTTCGAATTTTTTTTGCAATTATCATTTCGAAAATTTTTTGAAAACATTTTGAGAAATTTAGAATTTTTTAAAAATTCGAACTGAATATTTTCAAAACGCACGAAATATTTTTGCAATTTCCTCGTTTCATGAATGGAACATTTTTCGACACCGCGTATAAACCGCAAATTCGAATAATAGATCAGTCGGCTGTTTTTTTTTCATCGTATCAAAGTTGCAAAATTATTGATCATCGATACCAATTACCTTTTTGACGAGCGGCACGTATTCCATTCTCTCGCCAAGGTTGTACCTCAAAAAAATCGTTATTACGTCCAAGTCCATTTTCGTGAAGCATTGCGTACTTTTTTTCGACTCGACCACCAAGGCGAGTGCGACGAGCCTGATCTGCGTGATGAAAATTCAAAGTCGAAGTGTATCGGCGAAAAAAAACAATCGCGAACAGATGACAAGGCGAGGCAGACGAACCTCTTCGCTGTGATGTTTCACGCAATTTACCAACGCACTGTACTCCAGTCTATTTCTCCAGAGATTCGGCCGATCCGCCAGACTTTCCGGGTCGTCCAAATAACCGGCGTTTTTTAACGCCCTGAGCTCTTTTAGAAATGTCAAAAGATTGTCATTCATTTTAACGAATCGATGGACTTTTCACCTGTCACAAGAGACATGTGTCTGAGGTCTATCGAACTTTTGCCCCGGGACCATGGGGAACATAACCACAAAGACGATTGTTGCGCGTTGGTACTGCCATCTTTGATGGCAGCGAGGAATTATCCGCCGTAGGAATTAGCTTTATCGATGAGCAGGTTTGGATGAAATACGATGTCCGTTTGTGACTTTGTATGGTTGCGATAAACTCGAAGACGGAAGCTCCGACGTTGATGGGGTTTTGGCTAAAACGATCCGCGGAATCTCTCGATGGCTTTGGACTAATTTTCATTGCGACATGTTTGGAAGGATCGGAACGGTGAGCATGAATGCAAACCACGTTGGAGTGAATTTCTTATCGTGTCGTCGTTTTGCGCGGCTGCGAGCCCCCGTGACTGATAGGGGTGCGTACGAATAGCCGCATAAAGAGGAAACGCCGAAAACCCTATATCTATACGCGCTATACGTCTTCGCGTTCTCTCAAAGGCTATGATATTCGTGCGCAACTTTGTATTGTTATACGCTTGCGATAAACTCGAAGACAGATCCATCCACGTTAACGCGGTTTTCGCTAAAATGGTCCTTGAAATCCCTCGAAGGCTTTAGGCTACTTGTCATTACGACATATTCAAAAGGGACGGAGCACTGAGCCAAAATGGAAACCAAGATAAACGGATTTCCCTTTGTTTCGCCATTCTACGCGGCGGCACGCAGGCGTTTTGCGAGTGTAGCGTCTACGAAGAGCCGCACAAAGCGGACACCCCGAGAACCCTACACCAGCCACAAAAGTTCGAGCCGTTAGGCGCCCTGCTATTATACTATTCCGGTGAGGTCAAACCTTTTACTATCGGGAAAAATGTCAAAGTAAAACAAAGCCGGGACGGGCGACGAGCCGCCAGTGTAGTGGCAATCGTAACAATCGCGCAATATTTAATCAAATTTCCGCCAACGTATACGTTTTGTTACGACACCAATTCATAAATTCCTCAAATACGATGATACATCAATTCGCAGCGAATCGATTTTTTTGCGAAAAATCGCCCAGAATGTCATCCGGAAGTCGATCACTCGCTACGTTTTTTAAAAGTGAGGCAAGCAGCGAAGAAAATCTCGCACACACACACACAAACACACACATCGTTGAATGCTCGCGGCTAGGAGGCGGCGAAAGTGCGCGAGCCTAAAAACCTGTTGGAATATTCGATCAAGGTCGCCTCGCGATGTTAAACCATCAATTACGTATTGAAACGTGGGGAGCGAGCGCAGTGTGAATCGCGAGACAGGTGGCTCGCACACATGCGCGCTCACGTGTATTTGTGTTATCGCGATTAATGACCTTGACGTATATTCGCCACGAATATACGACGCTATATACGAAAGTGGGATCCCGCGTTTTATTCATCGCGCTCATCAAGTCGTCGCAAACAATAGCAATGTGGCGCGAAAAATTCGAAGAACTTTTGAAATCAGTTTATTTCCAAATACAGGTGGCGCACTAAAAATAAACGCGACAATGTCAATCGGCTTTTTCGGGCGGATGTTGTGGGACGGCGGGACACGTAGCGTTTGCGTGATTAACCTGAAAGAAAAACCAACGAAGATTTTTCTTTTATTAACACTCATACGCAGAATATGAACCAAGAAAAAGTGAGAAATGTTGAAAATCAATGAAATGATACGCTTTGAAACAAAAAGATTGAATATTCCAACAAAAAGATAACTAACTTTTCCAATAAAAGAATACTTTTTTTTTAATTTTCAAAAACATTTAGGCCCATATTTTAGATAATAAGGTTAGAAACATTTGGGCCGCATGCATTCTAGGAGAAAATGTTTTCAACAAAAGTTTTACAGTTTCAAGGAACAAAAATGATGGTCTTGGTGGTTTTATATTTAGTCTCATTTTTCAAGGTTATTTCAAGGTCAATTTCAGTTTTTGACCGGGGAGTAATGTTTTTTAAAATTCAGAATCTTTTTTTGTGCAAATAAATGAATAACTTCTGTTTAAAACTTTGTTTTGTTTGACTGTGATTTTTCAACAGATTTTGAATGTTTAACGAAATATATCGTTGATGTTTCGTACTGATTTAAAAATATCTTCGAAAATTGCAGTCGGAGGGAAAAAAGTTTCAGACAAAAGTTACGTCTTTCGTCACGTAGAAAATGATTCTGAAATAAAAAATATTCGTTCCCATTGAAAAAGTGAAGTTGACCTTGAAATAACCTAGAAAATTGCCACCAAATAAAGAATAAACGAGACCGTAATTTTTTATTCTGAAAACAGTGGAACTTTTGTTTGAAACATTTTTCGATAAAGTGGATGCCTCTCGAGATATTTCGTCGTGACAACTTGAATGGTACACCCTGTATATTTTTGTATATACATATATGTACGACGCGGCAGCCGGTCTTGACACCAAGTTGATTAAACATAAATTAATGTAATTAAAAAATAGAACATTAACAAATAAGAGTCCAGCAAGTGAGACCGGCTTGCACATCGAGGACAAAAAAGTTGAGATCGTTTTTCACAAGGACATAGGATAATTGCACATACAACATCGATGTACTTATCGCGTTTAAAGATTCTCAAGTTGTTCTGGTTTGGGACGGGATTTTTTTTACTATTTTATTTTCATTGCCTGAAGGTGTTTTAGCATTAATTTTTATTGCCTGTTGCGTTTTTTTTCTATACTCAACTGTTGTTGCGAACTCTGCCCGTTTGAGTGGTGCGTGTGCGCTATCGTAAAACTGGCGGATCATAAACGCACGTTGACGCATGCCGACGGCGCTGGCGACGACGGTAACGCGTCTCGTTGATTAGGCCGCAGTATACATCGCTGCAGCACTAGTATAGGGGCTACGCGCTCGTTCTGCTACTAGACAGGCTCGCGGTAAGTTCGCACGGGGCACACGCGGCGCGGCACGCACCAAGCACACATCGCGACCAGTGCAGCCAGATCGCGCGTAAAAGTTACCCCCTCTCTAGTCTCTTGCGCGCCGATCACACAATCATAGTAGCGCGTGTCCGTGAGCGAGCGACGCTCGGGACATCTTCGGCAAGAGCCGAGCGGGGTCGAAGTTTCCCGACCGCGCCTTCGGCAGCTACACCAACACATGGACGCTGAGCACGTTCATGTGCGGCCAAGCCGAAACGAAGGCTTCAAGGGAAAAAGCAATCTGAGCACGACTCGCGCGTGACGTCTCCCGACGACACGCGCGAGGCTTTTAGATGATTTCAATGCTTATTTAGCTCTTGATTCTGTGCGTTATTAATGTATACAATGAAATGTATCGCGCACTCTGATCGCTTATTTTTTTGGTTTATATGTGAATTTAAATATAATAATAAATCAAATTACAACTTATTCATCTTCTGAAAAATTGTTTACGCTTTACTCACACCCGTCCTTATGCCAAATAAATTATAATTCATAAAAGTAAGCGGAAATATATTTATATTCGTATTATTATCTTAATTCTCATACTTTCATCAAGCGATAAAGCATTATCCCCAAAAACAAGCCAATCATCCATCCGGCCGCGAATCGTAAGTACCAGAAAGTGCACATATTCTACAAGCGATGAGATGGTCCCGTTGGTAGCGTTCCTGGCTTCGGTCCGCAGGGGCCCCTAGGGCAAATTTTTCTCTAAATTTTTCATAATTTCTCATAATTTAGTCATATTTGAGATTTTCGGAGAAAAAATGATTTAAAACAGATTCAAGTATTGGTGTATTTCCAAAAAACACATTTTTTTTTACTGAAAATTCATGATTTCTCATTTTTTTTCTCCGGAAATTTCTCTTTTACCTATGACCTGAGGCTGCGGAGATATTCGGAGAAAAGTTAAAGATAAAAATAAATGAGATTTTCGTAAAAAAACGTATTATTGTTATTTTTTTCGGAAATTTCCCTTTTCCTTATTACCTGAGTGAACGGCTGCGGAGATATTCGGAGAAAAGTTATAGATGAAAAAAATTAGATTTTCGTACAAAAAACTTATTACATTTTTTGATCCCTCATAATTCTGAGAAATAATGAATTTCCGAAATTTTTGCAAACGTTATTTTCCTTAAGAGGTAACACCACTGTAACGGCCTGCCACGAAGCGTTTTAGACAAATAATACTTGGGGTAATTATTAAGCATATATTGAAGTATATTGCAAAAAAATGTTATGGGAAAATATTACAAAATGACGACACTGCAGCAAATTCTTCCGAGGCACGTTGAACTTAAAGTGCTCTGCGGCACGCAGTATAACTTGTGCCAATTTTAATCTGGACAAAATAATTTTTAAAAAATTAAATCTCGGTGAGTGTAGCTAGTGAAAACCACATAGGGGATTTTAGAAATATTGATTTTTGAGTAATTGCCGAGTATGTGACTAAAAATGTTCATTTTTTTTAAGACAGTTATTTGTTAATAAATATTGTTTAAATTAACTTATCAAAAATCCCCTACGTGGTTCAGTAGCTACACTCATGTAGACTTAATAAAACGAAATTCTTTTTTTTAGATTAAAATTGGCACAGTTACACTGCGTGCCGCAGAGGTTCGACATGCTTCGGATAAATTTCTGCAGTGTCGCCATTTTGTAATATTTTCGGATAAAAATTTATAGCAATATACTTAAATATATGCTCAATAAATACCGCCAGTATTATTTGTTTATCACATTTTCTTCCGCCAAAAAAAAAATATCAAAAAATACGCTTCATGTAAGGCCGTTACAGTGGTGTTACCCCTTAAAGTCTTCATTTAATTTCCGAGATTTTCCCGTGATCATAATTAAAATGATGAAATATTCGGAAAAATTCGGAGAAACTCGAATATTTGCGTAAAAATAATTGTCCGCAAAACTCCGAATCCTTCATATTTGTTCCAATTCATAGAAAAATTTGGAAAAATTTTGCGGAAAAAATCGGAGTTTTTCAGAAAAAAAATTGCACTAGGGGCGCGGGATCGTTCCGCGCGCTCAATGCTTTTTTTAAAATTGTTATTACTATTAATTCTTATTTGATTAGTTATTTTTATTAGTTATCATTATTATTTTAATTAGTTATCTTTTAGTGTCGAAAAATTTATCGCGCACTCTGACCGCTTATTTTATTAGTTTGTACGTTAAATTCAATATAATAATAAATCTAAATTACAACTTAATTATCTTCTAAAAAATTGTTTGCGCTTTACTCACACCCGTCCCTATGCCAAATAAATTGTAATTCATAAAAGTAAGCGGAAATATATTTATATTCGTATTATTATATTAATTCTCATACTTTCATCAAGCGATACAGCATTATCCCCAAAAACAAGCCAATCATCCATCCGGCCGCGAATTGTAAGTAGCAGAAAGTGCACATATTCTACAAGCGATGAGATGGTCCCGTTGGTAGCGTTCCTGGCTTCGGTCCGCAGGGGCCCCTAGTGCAAATTTTTCTCCAAATTTTTCATATTTTAGTCATATCTGAGATTTTCGGAGAAAAAACGATTTAAAACAGATTCAAGTACTGGTCTATTTCCCAAAAACACATTTTTTTTTACTTAAAATTCATGATTTCTCATTTTTTTCCCGGAAATTTCTCTTTTTCCTATGACCTGAGTGAACGGCTGCGGAGATATTCGGAGAAAATTTAAAGATGAAAAAAAATGAGATTTTCGTAAAAAAAACTTGATATTATTTTTTTTCCGGATCTTTTTCTTTTTCCTATTGAGTGAACGGCTGCGGAGATATTCGGAGAAAAGTTGTAGATGAAAAAAAATAAGATTTTCGTAAAAAAAACTTATGAAATTTTTTTATCCCTCATAATTCTGAGAAATAACGAATTTCCGAAATTTTTGCAAACATTATTTTCCTTAAGGGGTAACACCACTGTAACGGCTTACCACGAAGCGTTTTAGACAAATAATACTTGGGGTAATTATTAAGCATATATTGAAGTATATTGCAAAGAAATTTTATGGGAAAATATTACAAAATGGCGACACTGCAGCAAATTCTTCCGAGGCATGTTGAACTTAAGGTGCTCTACGGCACGCAGTATAACTTGTGTCAATTTTAATCTGGACAAAATACATTTTTTTAAATTAAATCTAGATGAGTGTAGCCAGTGAACCACGTAGGGGATTTTAGAAATATTGATTTTTGAGTAATTGCCGAGTATTTGACTAAAAATGTTCAATTTTTTTTAAGACTGTTATTTTTTAATAAATATTGTTTAAATTAACTTATCGAAAATCCCCTACGGGGTTCAGTAGCTACACTCATGTAGACTTAATAAAACAAAATTCTTTTTTTTATATTAAAATTGGCACAGTTATACTGCGTGCCGCAGAGGTTCGACATGCTTCGGAAGAATTGCTGCAGTGTCGCCATTTTGTAATATTTTCGGATAAAAATTTATAGTCATACACTTAAATATATGCTCAATAAATACCGCAAGTATTATATGTTTATCACATTTTCTTCCGCCAAAAAAAAAATATTAAAAAATACGCTTCCTGTAAGGCCGTTACAGTGGTGTTACCCCTTAAAGTTTTCATATCATTTTCAAGATTTTCCCATGATCGTGAGTAAAATGATGAAAAATTCGGGAAAAATCCAAAAAAATTCGGAGAAACTCGGATGTTTGCGTAAAAATAATTGTCCGCAAAACTTCGAATTCTTTATATTTGTTCCAATTCATAGAAAAAATCGGAAAAATTTTCCGGAAAAAATCGGAGTTTTTCGGAAAAAAAAATTTGCACTAGGGGCGCGGGATCGTACCCCGCGCTCAGTGCTTTTTTTAAAATTATTACTACTATTAATTCTTATTTGATTAGTTATTTTTATTAGTTATCATTATTATTTTAATTAGTTATCTTTTAATGTCGAAAAATTTATCGCGCCCTCTGACCGTTTATTTTATTAGTTTGTAGGTTAATTTAAATACAATAATAAATCTAAATTACAACTTATTTATCTTCTAAAAAATTGTTTGCGCTTTACTCACACCCGTCCCTATGCCAAATAAATTGTAATTCATAAAAGTAAGCTGAAATATATTTATATTCATATTATTATATTCATTCTCATTTACTTTCATCAAGCGATAAAGCATTATGATAATGCTTTATGGCTTGATGAAAGTATATGAGAATGTTCGTGGCAGGCCGTTACAGTGGTGTTACCCCTTAAGGAAAATAATGTTTGCAAAAATTTCGAAAATTCATTATTTCTCAGAATTATGCGGGATAAAAAAATGCCACGAAGCGTTTTAGACAAATAATACTTGGGGTAATTATTAAGCATATATTGAAGTATATTGCAAAAAAATGTTATGGGAAAATATTACAAAATGACGACACTGCAGCAAATTCTTCCGAGGCACGTTGAACTTAAAGTGCTCTGCGGCACGCAGTATAACTTGTGCCAATTTTAATCTGACCAAATAATTTTTAAAAAATTAAATCTCGGTGAGTGTAGCTAGTGAAAACCACATAGGGGATTTTAGAAATATTGATTTTTGAGTAATTGCCGAGTATGTGACTAAAAATGTTCATTTTTTTTAAGACAGTTATTTGTTAATAAATATTGTTTAAATTAACTTATCAAAAATCCCCTACGTGGTTCAGTAGCTACACTCATGTAGACTTAATAAAACGAAATTCTTTTTTTTAGATTAAAATTGGCACAGATAAATTGGCACAAATAAAATTGGCGAAAAAAATTTATGGGAAAATATTACAAAATGGCGACACTGCAGAAAATTCTTCCGAGGCATGTTGAACTTAAGGTGCTGTGCGGCACGTAGTATAACTTGTGCCAATTTTAATCTGGACAAAAATTTTTTTTAAATTAAATCTGGATGAGTGTAGCTAGTGAACCACGTAGGGGATTTTAGAAATATTGATTTTTGAATAATTGCCGAGTATTTGACTAAAAATGTTCATTTAGACTTAATAAAGCAAAATTCTTTTTTTTTAGATTAAAATTGGCACAGTTATCTGCGTGCCGCAGAGGTTCGACATGCTTCGGAAGAATTGCGGCAGTGTCGCCATTTTGTAATATTTTCGGATAAAAATTTCTAGCAATATACTTAAATATATGGTGAATAAATACCGCAAGTATTATTTGTTTATCACATTTCCTTCCGCCAAAAAAAAAATTTCGAAAAATCCGCTTCTTGTAAGGCCGTTACAGTGGTGTTACCCCTTAAAGTCTTCATATAATTTCCGAAATTTGCCTGTGATCGTAATCAAAATGATGACATATTTGGAGAAATTCGGAGAAACTCGGATATTTGCGTAAAAATAATTGTCCGCAAAACTCCGAATTCCTCATATTTGTTCCAATTCATAGAAAAATTCGGAAAAAATCTAAAAAATTTTTCGGAAAGCATTATCATTTAAATTAAATTTTAAGCCATAAAGCATTATCATAATGCATTATCATAATGCTTTATCGGTTGATGAAAGTAAATGAAATTGAATATAATAATATGAATATAAATATATTTCCGCTTACTTTTATGAATTATAATTTATTTGGCATAGGGACGGGTGTGAGTAAAGCGCAAACAATTTTTTAGAAGATAAATAAGTTGTAATTTAGATTTATTATTGTATTTTAATTAACGTACAAACTAATAAAATAAGCGGTCAGAGTGCGCGATAAATTTTTCGACACTAAAAGATAACTAATTAAAATAATAATGATAACTAATAAAAATAACTAATCAAATAAGAATTAATAGTAATAATAATTAAAAAAAAAAACACTGAGCGCGGGGTACGATACAGCGCCCCTAGTGCAAATTTTTTCCCGAAAAACTCCGATTTTTTCCGGAAAATTTTTCCGATTTTTTCTATGAATTGGAACAAATATGAAGAATTCGGAGTTTTGCGGACAATTATTTTTACGCAAACATCCGAGATTCTCCGAATTTTTTTCGATTTTTTCCGAATATTTTATCATTTTATTCACGATCACGGGAAAATCTTGGAAATTATATGAAAACTTTAAGGGGTAACACCACTGTAACGGCCTTACAGGAAGCGTATTTTTTAATATTCTTTTTGGCGGAAGAAAATGTGATAAACAAATAATACTGGCGGTATTTATTGAGCATATATTTAAGTATATGGCTATACATTTTTATCCGAAAATATTACAAAATGGCGACACTGCAGCAATTCTTCCGAAGCATGTCGAACCTCTGCGGCACGCAGTATAACTGTGCCAATTTTAATCTAAAAAAAAGAATTTTATTTTATAAGGTCTACATGAGTGTAGCTACTGAACCCCGTAGGGGATTTTCGATAAGTTAATTTAAACAATATTTATTAAAAAATAACAGTCTTAAAAAAAATTGAACATTTTTAGTCAAATACTCGGCAATTACTCAAAAATCAATATTTCTAAAATCCCCTACGTGGTTCACTAGCTACACTCATCTAGATTTAATTTAAAAAAAATTATTTTGTCCAGATTAAAATTGGCACAAGTTATACTGCGTGCCGTAGATCACCTTAAGTTCAACATGCCTCGGAAGAATTTGCTGCAGTGTCGCCATTTTGTAATATTTTCCCATAAAATTTTTTTGCAATATACTTCAATATATGCTTAATAATTACCCCGAGTATTATTTGTCTAAAACGCTTCGTGGCAGGCCGTTACAATGGTGTCACCCCTTAAGGAAAATAATGTTTGCAAAAATTTCGGAAATTCATTATTTCTCAGAATTATGAGGGATAAAAAATGTCATAAGTTTTTTTTACGAAAATCTTATTTTTTTTTCATCTACAACTTTTCTCCGAATATCTCCGCAGCCGTTCACTCAATAGGAAAAAGAAAAAGTTCCCGAAAAAAAATAATATCAAGTTTTTTTTACGAAAATCTCATTTTTTTCATCTTTACATTTTCTCCGAATATCTCCGCAGCCGTTCACTCAGGTCATAGGAAAAAGAGAAATTTCCGGGAAAAAAATGAGAAATCATGAATTTTAAGTAAAAAAAATGTGTTTTTGGGAAATAGACCAGTACTTGAATCTGTTTTAAATCGTTTTTTCTCCGAAAATCTCAGATATGACTAAAATATGAAAAATTATGAAAAATTTGGAGAAAAATTTGCACTAGGGGCCCCTGCGGACCGAAGCCAGGAACGCTACCAACGGGACCATCTCATCGCTTGTAGAATATGTGCACTTTCTGGTACTTACAATTCGCGGCCGGATGGATGATTGGCTTGTTTTTGGGGATAATGCTGTATCGCTTGATGAAAGTATGTGCATTAATATAATAATACGAATATAAATATATTTCCGCTTACTTTTATGAATTATAATTTATTTGGCATAAGGACGGGTGTGAGTAAAGCGTAAACAATTTTATATAAGATAAATAAGTTGTAATTTAGATTTATTATTATATTTAAATTAACGTATAAACTAAAAAATAAGCGATCAGAGTGCGCGATACATTTTTTTGTATACATTAATAACGCAGAGAATCAAGAGCTAAATAAGCATTGAAATCATCTAAAAGCCTCGCGCGTGCCCCTCGGGTGACGTCACGCGCGAGTCGTGCTCAGATTGCTTTTTCCCTCGAAGCCTTCGTTTCGGCTTGGCCGCACATGAACGTGCTCAGCGTCCATGTGTTGGTGTAGCAGCCGAAGGCGCGGTCGGGACACTTCGACCGTGCTCGGCTCTTTCCGAAGATGTCCGAGCATCGCTCGCTCACGGACACGCGCTATTATGATTGTGTGACGGGCGCGTAAGAGACTAGAGAGGGGGTAACTTTTACGCGCGATCTGGCTGCACTGATCGCGACGACAGTTGGCTTCAGTCGGCGCTCGAGGGCACACGTACGGACAAGGAGGAATCGCAGAGCGGGCGAGAAAAGTACGGAGTAAATAAACAAGAAAATTATATCAATAATATAATAATTGAATTAATGAAATCGTTGGGCAAGGCTGAGACAGTCGAGCGCCTTTCGACGACTCAGATTAACAAAGGATATCGACAATTACGACGTTTTCACGACTTTTTTTTGCGGCAATAAGCAAAATGGGATGTAATTTGGTTCTTGCAATTTTAGGGAACGTTGATTTCAACTTTGCACGTATTTGTATATTGTTTTCGAGAGAAAAAAAATCGTTTTCGACACGTCGGTGCATCGTTTATGAGAAAAAAAGTAGGTACATCGTTTTCGAGAATAAATCGGTACATCGTTTTTGAAAATAAATCGGTACATCGTTTTTGCGAGTAAATAGGATACATCGCTTTTAGGAGTAAAAATCGGTACATCGTTTTCGAGCGAAAAATTGGCACATTGTGTTCGACCAAAATCGATGCATCACTGTCGGCAAAAAATCGGTACGTACTTTTTTCGAGAAAAAAAAATCGACACCCTTTTCGAGAAAAAATCGGTACGTACTTTTTTCGAGAAAAAATGGACACGCCCTTTTCGAGAAAAAATCGGTACGTACTTTTTTCGAGAAAAAAATCGACACGCCCTTTTCGAGAAAAAAATCGACACGCCCTTTTCGAGAAAAAATCGGTACATCCTTTTCGAGAAAAAATCGGTACATCCTTTTCGAGAGAAAAATCGGTACACCCGTTTCGAGAAAATATCAATACATCGTTTTTAAAAAATCGCCACTCTTGTCAATAAAAAAAATCGGTTTGGAGGGGAAAATCGGTACACCCGTTTCGAGCAAAATTCGGTTCATCCTTTTCGAGAAAATAATCAACTTCGGCAAAAAAATCGGCACGTAATTTTCGGCAAAATATCGGTACCTCGTTTTCGAGAAAAACGAAAAGAAAACCATTTAAATCTCTACAAATAACGCAGTTTCTCACGAAGACTCGCGAGTCGAGCGAAAATTGTCAGTGACCGAGGTTAATATGAGCGAGGAAAAGATATCAATTGCGCGCCGAATTAGCGATTTTTCCTAAGAAATTGAACTAATTGTCCTTTGTTCGAATAAAAAAATTGCTTTTTTCCCTGAAGACGGTTCAGTGAAACGCCACATTGAGTAATTCATTCAAAGTTTCCTTAGGCATTCATCGGCGAAACATTCGCCACCCCTTAAGGGGAAGTGACCCAGATAAGGTTGCGAGATAGACGAAGTATATGTATTGGCGTTGAAGTCAGGTCGAGAGAGTCGGAGAACATGCTCAACACCACATCAAGCCTCTCTCCCGTTCCCTCGTTCTCCCTCCTGAAATTAAAATGAGATCCAATCAATTAATTAATTAACTCGGATTGAAATCTCTGCACCAGACTCATCAAAAATCCATGGCCACCTTATAATTGTTACCCTGCATACATATATATGTCCATTAACTTAAGGAGATACCTTTAGGCGGTGGAAGAATTACTGATTGTCATTATTTTTTAAAAAGGAACAATCTTTACCATTTTCGAGACTCAGGGTATGTTTTATTATTACTTTTGGCTGTTGCATGGTATTTCTTTTAATTAAGGGGTCTTCTTACTTTAGACGCTAAAAAGGCTCTTTCATCCATTTTTTTTATAGGCTTATATTATATATATTGATATAAAAGTTGTTATACTTAATAAATACTCTTTCAAAATACATTTGAAAAATTGTTTTTATTTATGTAAGTCACTATTTATAGACAAAAATGGTAGTTGAAAAAATGTCCTAAAAAAATTGTAGGTCTGCGCTGTTGATGAAATCTCGGAGATGGATCATCCGAAACAAAAAAATCAAACGGTTTTAGATATATGCAAAAATAACAAGACGCCGGACATTTTTTGGAAAAAAAAAACACCTTTTTCACCGTTTTTGGCAAAAAAATTAGTGAATATCAGAATTTAAAAAATCGTTGATATGCGATATAGCTATAGTTGTAAAGAATATGTGTTGTTTCGAAGAAAACGCGTTTAAAGTTTGTTCGGGTTACATGAATACATATTCTTTTAAAAGTATATATTTCGGAAGCGTATTTATTAAAACAACTTTTGTATCAATATCTATAATATAAATCTATACAAAAAATGCATGAAAATAGCTTTATTTTAGCGTCTAGAGTGAGAAGGATCCTTGATCTTTAACAATGGCGGAGGTTTTCTGAACGGATTTTTCTTTCATGAACACTCATACGCAGAATATGAACCAAGAAAAAATGAGAAAATTTGAAAATCGATTTAATGGTACGCTTGGAAACAAAACGATTGATCGCGTTGAAATTTGCATCGTAGGAATGCAGCAATTTAAAAAAAATCCCTACATTGTTATTATTTGAAACCTTTTTTTGCCACGCCATAAATCTGTAATAAAAATGAGTAAAAACGTTTCAAGGCCTTAGGCCACAGTAACGGGTATAAAATCATGTGCGAATTTGACTATTTTTTTCGTATGAAAAAGTGATTCACTCATAAAATTAATTACACATCCAACGATGCAAACTTCAAGATCACGAAGATTGAATTTTTCGGAAAAAAATGTCTACATTTTGGAATAAAAAAATACGTTTAAAAAATTTCGATAATATTTAGGGTAAAGTTTTAGACAGTGAGGTTGGAAAGTTTCAACCGAATTTCATCAAAATCGGTCGATTAGTGTTTTCGCTATACGTCACGGCAGTTTTGAAAATGCAGGTTAGAAAATCGTCCCATATTTCCGCCATTTATAAAGATTAATAAAAAAAATACCACGTAACAGCCAAAAGTAGTAATAAAACACCCTACGTCTCAAAAATGATGGAGAAATCTTTCCTTTTTAAAAGAAATTTGGAAAATGAAAAAAAAAATGTTCCTCTCCTAAAGGTATTAGCCCCCCCTTAACATAACAATACCATGACCTCTTGATCTCGCCAGGCG
Organism: Ophion slaviceki; assembly: GCA_944452715.1. Classification (NCBI taxonomy): domain Eukaryota; kingdom Metazoa; phylum Arthropoda; class Insecta; order Hymenoptera; family Ichneumonidae; genus Ophion; species Ophion slaviceki. Next base: position 46,343,585 of record OX101790.1, read on the forward strand.
GACAAAGACTTTGTTCCGCATCACCTTAACATTCTGCGATCGAGATAACCTCCCGAGCGCTTCTCGATCGACGAGGACTTGACTGGCAAAGTCTCGCGTGCGCGTTACAGCATACCGTAAATGTCTAAATCCGCGTCGTGCTCTCGAACGAAACCGAGTGTGATCCTTTCGCTTTCGCGCTTGCTCTCTATCTCCGTATTGCTCTCCATCGCCGTCTCTCTCACACCCATCTTACCCCAGGGGATTATCGTGTTTTCGTTTTACACAGCTCTGCCGCGTGTTTCGGACGCTACGTATAGGCACTCGCGAACCCGAGAACAGGCAAACTCCCGACAAACTTACGGCTCGTTTGGAACTTTGGTCATATACGAGATCGACGTTTGCAGCGTTGGAATGCAGTGAACATTTATTTCATTCGTTCAATGGAATTTCCGAAAATTTCTCAACCGGTTAGGCTACTGTGACGACCCGAAAATCAGGATTAAAAAAAAAAGAATTTTAAAGGAATAAGTAGGATGATTGACAAATCGTTTCGACATTTATTTGTATGTGCACAACGAAGTTGGGTACCAAATTCTGTGTCCGAGCCAAAACTACTTTTCTATCGAGCTGCTTCATTTATTCAACAAAAAATACATGAAAACATGTATTTCCATGTATTTTTTTTGTTTGATATATTTTGTTCGATATATTTTGATTGATTGATATATATTGTTTGTTATATATATAATTTTATAATTGATATATTAAATGGAATGTTTCGAACACTAGCATGGAGTTCTTTCACAATTTTTTGAACGTTTTGACTGGGTGAAAAAACAACAGGACTTGAAATACCCAGCTTTACAGACGGAAAGTACCGGAAAAAACGTTTACAGACCATTGTTCGGCGTTAATCAATTGAATTTTCAACCAGTTCATTAATTGGCTAAAAAAGTAATTGCATTCAATTTCATTGCAATTACACTATTAATTGAATGTCGAAATTAATTTATTCCGATTAAACTATGTTAATTGTAGCTCGCAATTAAAACAATTGGAATTAACTTTTTTAATTGTTCTAAGAAACAATTGAAACTAACAATTAACCTATTTAACTTTATACATATCAGATAAAAAGGATTTAAATATCAATCACTTGCACATTTGTTCTGACGTCACTCCGCGCCCTATACAATAATCAGTTTTAATTGTTAGTTTTTAATCAAATTTATTGAAAAGATTGAAAATTGATTATTTTCTACTTGTGGAAAGTCACGATTAACAATTGGTTAATTTTTAATTGTGGCTACGGCAATTAACAATTAATTAATTGTTAATCGTGAGTTTTCACAATTACAATTAATTAATTGTTAATCTTTAGTTATCGTAGCAATTAAATTTCGCCCAACACTGTTACAGACGAAGTGTTGAAAAGAAAACGCGATTGACAATCTCGTGAAGGACCTTTGAACGTGAGGGGCTCAACGGTGTACTTGATTTTGGCAACCCGGTTGATCTGAAACGAAAAACGCATTTTCTTCTCAAAATACATAATATTGGCTAAGACTTGACCGAGCTTTTTTTAGTTATCGTGTTTCAATCATCAACAGCAGAAAAATTTGGATTTTTTCTTCGATTTTTCGAAGAAAAATAACATTATTGTTAATAACAAATGGAAAAAAATGTCAAGAAGAAAAACGTCGGTCAAGACTAAACTACTATTAGACTGAATAAGTGTATCAAATTTCAAGTCAATCCGTTCATTGCATGTAGAGAAATCGTGTACACCGTTTTGAAAAACGTATTTTCGAGAAAAACGCGTTCAAAGTATTGCTATCAGTTATATCGTTGTAATCATAAGTTTACTTTTAATCTGCGATTCCTGCACCGTATGTTGGACCTTCCTCTTGAATTTGAGTTGCCTCAAGTGACGAACGAGAGTTTTGACATTTTCACAGGACCCTAACCCCTTAAAGATTGTTTGTATAGAAACCAAACCAAGTGGAAGATCGTGATTGGGAGAAAAAAAAGTCTGTACGTTTGCGCGATTGACTCGATAAGTGTTGGAACATGAATCAGACTCTCGAGCTTTAGGTACGCTGCGCAGTTAATTATAATCGCAATAAACGAGCATACGGATGAACAAACATCACGTTCATAGTAGACCTATTGAACGTATATATGGGGTATTTCGGCTCAACTCGGACAACTATTTCCCTCACCATCGTTGATTATAGATTTTTATAGTGGAAAACCTCACACCTTGTGTAAAAAAATGGTGTTTTTTTTTTCAAGTCCCGACCCGGTGCCCTTTAATGGCTGCAAAAACTCGAAAAGTCCACTCGGGGCGTTTTTAAGGTAGTTCTGAGCGTGTACCCTCTATATGTCCCACACATTCGCACCTCATGCATAGATAGGTCTCATACTCGTATAGAGAGCGGCGCTGCAATCGTGGCAACAGAGCGATTTTCCTGCAGTCATAGCGTTTAGCTTCCTACGATCCGTCTTTCGCGAAATATTTTACATAAATGAAAAAAAGCGTGAATATGTCAACTCAAATGCGATAAGAAGGAAAGTTTACTAAAAAAAAGGCGCTTGCTAAAAGACAAAGCCGTGGCAGCCATGTGTCAAGCAAATGCGGCTAAACGCGACGAGAATAACCATAACCTCAACGATCAGCAACAGAAATTCGCCGTCGAAAGACGTCGGATCGTGGATTTACAACATCTTGGCGACAGTTTAAATTGTACTCGCTGTAACAAAGACAAATACATGCATAAATACATGCATAAATTAAACAAATTGAATTTGTTTGCCGAATAAATTTATTTCACATCCGTCTCAGAATTACTAGAATTCGGAAAATAAACACGCTTCGAGTTCCCAGACCACGCGCCGATCAGCTGGCTGCAGCCGTACACTGCTGCCATTCCGTTACAGATGGTTGGGCCCGAGTTTGGTGGGGAAACAAATTAACACTTTTCATAAGTCGATATCTCCGAAACTAAACGGTGAAGGTTTGTCATTTGAAAAAAATCAATCCCATAATAGTACTGCGTACACGTGTGTTTTTATTTTGAAATCCTAAGATCCGTTTAGAAACTATATCGAGAAATGCGAGCAAACTCCTATCGGTTTGCGTGTTAGGTATAGCGATCGCGTACGAAAATACTCATATTCAATTGCAATTATCTCATAGATTTTGAATCTCATAGATTTTGAAAACGTTGTGTCGAGAAAAACGGGTTTGAAGTTTATACTATGAAAGACTCTTACCTAAACTCAATCGGCAATTCCTGCACCGTACAAAATCCCTTCTGATCGCTCATCATCGTCGATTTCTTCGAGTCTTGCTTGCTTTCGATTTTTTGAAATTTTCAAAGTGGACTGGCCCCTTAATGCTGAAAAAATTCAGACACGTTTTAGACCTTTTTTGCATTTTTTTCACTAAAGCTCAACTTGTGCTTCCGATATTTACTATTTTTTTGGTGGGTGAAACTTCGATTTTGGGGATCATTATTGGACGGTTTGGAAGTCAGAAAAGGACTGCAAGTAAAAGAGACGTCGCAAATATAGTTTAGAATGAATTTTAATTCGAGTGTGATGTATTCCATTCTGAATTATTCTTTAACCATCCTATTTTTGCCGTGTCATCTGTCTTATGTTATCTATGCTGTGTTATCTAGTCCCCCCTCTCTCTCTCTCTCTTTTTCTCTCTCTCGCTCTCTCTTGTTGAGTTAGTAATGTGAGTTGACCTGAAATGAAAAGGCTATGATTAATTTTTTGAAATGATCCCAGTCCTTCCTCGAACTTTATAAATGTAACGTACATTCTTCCTATTTTGGAAATAGTTTTTCGTCATCATTGACGTTTTTTTTACTTGCAAGACCGATAAAGTTCGATTCTGACTTTGGAACTGTCGAATAATCGTTCCCAAAATTGAAATTTCTCAAAAAAGAATAGTAAACATGAGAAGCACAAGTTGAGCTGTAGTGAAAAATGGACAACACCGGTCCAAACGTATCCAAACTTTGTCGGAATGAAAAAAAATGGCCCGAGTGTTTTCGATTTTTTGCAGCTACAGGAGATCAAGGGGTGGGGAAAAATGAGAAAAAAATAAGAGATTTTTGGACACCAGGCGTGAGCCTTTCCGCTATGGAACTTTATAATCAACAATGGTGGGGAAAATGGTTGTCTGAGTTGAGCTGGAATAACCCATATATAAATGGTGACATTTATAACGTCGCTATATGTTTTTTAAGGATCCAGCGTGGCAATTTTGCGACCGAGAAGCATATAATATTTAATAGTTTCCAAATATATATATATGTATATTGATATATATATGCTGGAATTTCAGTTAAGTAAAAGTCCCACGATTTTCGAGATAAACTTATCTGCTTTTGGTTTTTCGCATGCCATTTCTAAAAATGATAACTTTTTAACCGGTTTGTTTTAATCCGCTTGCTCACTTGTTCCTAAACTGTTTGTTTACTCAACTGAAGTTCCGGCATATATATATATATATATACAGGGTGTCCCTCTTATCTCTGCCACCCGAAATAACTCGGTAATTATCGGCGTTACAAAAAATGTTCCAGTCAAAAGTTGTACGGTGTAAAGGGGGCAATCAAATGCGACCAATTTTTTTTCATTTCGTTGGAGGCGCTGACGCACACTGAAGGTCACCTTCATTTTTAAAAATGGTATGGTACATTTTTTTTCCAACCATCTTGTGCCGCATAAAAAACCACCACCTCAAGCCGCGCAGAAAACATTAGGGGGTCAAAGTCGTTCAAGGTCATTCAAGGTGAGTATCGATGATACAAATCTAAATAGGTGACCTTGAATGACCTTGACCCCTTAATGTTTTTTTATGTGGCGTGAGGTGCTCCACAAGATGGTTAAAAAAAGTACCATTTCATTTAAAAAAGTGGAGGTGATCTTCACTGTGCGTCAGCGCCTCAAGTGAAATAAAAAAAATTGGTCGCATTTGATGGCCCCCTTTCACGCCGTACAACTTTTATCTGGAACATTTTTTTGTGACGTCGATAATTAGCGAGTTATTCCGAATGGCAGAGATAAGAGGGACACCCTGTATACGGTGACATTTATAACGTCGCTATATGTTTTTTAAGGATCCAGTGTGGCAATTTTGCGACCGAGAAGCGTATAACATTTAATGGTTTCTATATATATATACATACATACATACATACATATACATACATATATACATATATACATATACATACATATATACATATATATACATATATACATATACATACATATATACATATATATACATATATACACATATATATATATATATATATATATATATATATATATATATATATATATATATATATATATATATATATCTGCTGGAATTTCAGTTTAGCAAAAGCTCCACGGTTTTCGAGATAAAAATTATCTGCTTTTGGTTTTTCGCATGCCATTTCTACAAATGATAACTTTTTTTACTCCGTTTTTTGAAACGGAGTGTCTCCCTGTCCGGATATCGGACGAATAAGCGTGTTATTCGTCCGATAACCGGACGGCTAGCCGCAGCGTTTTTGAAAATCCTCTTGGTTATTGGTTTTATCTAGATAAGTCTTATTTTTAACCTTAAATGTTAAGGCCTTAGGTCACAGTAACGGGTATAAAATCATGTGCGAATTTAACAATTTTTTTCGTATGAAAAAGTGATTCACCCATAAAATTAATTACACATTTATTTAGTATGAATATCAAGCTGTTGGAAAAAATATATATTTTTTTTCGATGTACAAAATGGCCGACTACCAATATTTTCTTTTGTTATCTTTTTAGGCGCTCCGCAGCGTGACATTTAGCATCTGCAATTTTTTGCCTACAACAAAAAAACAAAAAATCCCGTCAATCTACATTAGAATACCGAGAGAAGTACGTACGGAATTAAAAAAGTATTGTTTTATTTAAAAGTTCTAGGTATTTGAACTTAAGAAATGAATTTTGAGTGAAAAATTTCGTTATAACTGCTCATAAACTGCTCATAAAATGAAAAGTTTTCGATTAATCAGAAATTCAGTACGTACTTCTCTGCGAAACGCAATTAGGAACATAACTTTTAAATTTGAAGAAAATCGAGTGAAAATTGTTGAAATTATTTGTCACGGCAATTGGAAAAAAGCTGTTTTGAGAAGTTTCGAGTAGTCGGCCATTTTGTACGTAGAAAAAAAAAGGTATATTTTCTAACAGCTTGATATTCATACTAAATAGATGTGTAATTAATTTTGTGAGTGAATCACTTTTTCATACGAAAAACAATTGTTAAATTCGCACATAATTTTATACCCGGTACTGTGGCATAAGGCCTTAAGGAAACTTTGTGGAAAAATATCTTATGCAGAATTTTCATACAAACCAATTCGAACATCTGACTTTGATAGCCTGCGGTGTGAAAAAAAACGTACTACGCATATCGTGCTAATTACTTTAAAAAGTTGCTTAGTTATTGTCGATTCTTATCATTTGTGGAAACGGCGTACGAGAAAACAAAGGCAGATGATTTTTTTTGTCAAAAAATAACATAAAGCTCAAAATCTCGAAAACTGTGGGACTTTTACTAAACTAAAATTCCAGCATATAGTAGGACATGATCAGACATATCGACATTTTCAGGATTATCCATTCAAAGCACATCCTGTGTGTGTGTGTGTATATATATATATATATATATATATATATATATATATATATATATATATATATATATATATATATATATATATATATATATATATATATATCTTTCTCTGCGAAAAAGGAGCCTACGCATACCACGCGCTCAGGCGAACTGAGCTCCATGCGGTGCATAAATCGGGTGCACATTAGAATGTGCACAAGGCAACGACGCGCGCGCACGCCTCATCTCGACAATATTTTCCTCGTCAACGGCTCCCGCGGTGCGGCCGCGGCAGTCCACAGTAGTCGTTGAATGAACCTCGTTAACGATACACACAATCGCACGCGCTCGCCGCACCGTTGATAGCCCATCAAAGCTCCCCCCACCTCCTCGGTGGCCCAATAAAGAACTTACGAGAGTACTTTCAACTTTGTGGAATTTCTCGGCACTCATTGTCGTTTCGTCGTTTCTGCACGCTCCCCAAAGTCTCCGTCGTATATATCACTTTTCAATGTACATGAAGTTTGCATCGTTGCTATCCAACGGTTTCATTTTTTTTTCGATTTTGTAATTTCCTATTTTTTCGTGGTCAGTTCGGCTCTAGTTGCTAAAAAAATATGGTAAAATGAATAAAAAATATTTACAGCCACCGGGACCAACCAAACAAAATAGAAAAAAAAAAATGAAACCGTTGGATAGCAACGATGCAAACTTCATGTACATCACTTTTCAATTTTTCGATCTCGACTACGGGCCGTGTAAGTATAGGGCAATTTGTATAATAAAAAGCCCGCTCGCTTGATGAAGATTTGTCTTGTCAGAAGCGTTGTTGTATTTTACCTACGGCGGGGGGGGGGGGGGGGGGTATCTTGAAAGATCGAGATAAGGCGAGAACGGCGAAGTAAATAGGAAATCACAAAGCGTGAGTGTTCAAAACAAAAAACGTCACATTTTGGCGAAATTTTTACTTACATTAGGAGCTGTGAAAAATACTCAATTAAATAAAGACGGTTACGTACAACGATAGCGGCGGCAATTATAGAAATTATGGTTTTTTTAAATTGAAAATCGGACAATTATAGCTATAGATTTGATTTCGGCCAGGTCGAGAAAAACCTCGATTTTTTAGTATACGTAAATCATTGCGCTACCTGCTCTCACTAAATCGGCTGTATTGTGGTCAGTTTTTAATATTTTAACTTTAACATTTTCCCACATCTTTTTGAATGTGTATACATTGAGAAAATGCGAAAAAAAATCAATTTTTTGAGCTCCCGCAGTGGTGACTTAAGGCCTTAGGCCACAGTAACGGGTATAAAATCATGTGCGAGTTTAACATTTTTTTTGTACGAAAAAGTGATTGACTCATAAAATTAATTACACATCTATTTAGTATGAATATCAAGCTGTTAGAATTTTTTTTTCGACGTACAAAATGGCCGACCACTAATATTTTCTTTTGTTATCTTTTTTTTGCCGCTCCGCAACGTGACATTTAGCATCCACAATTTGTACCTAGAACAAAAAAAAATCCTCGTCTATCTACATTAGAATACCTAGAGAAGTACGAACGGAATTTAAACAATATTATTTTATTCAAAAGTTGTAGATATTTGAACTTAAGAAATGAATTTTCAGTGAAAAATTCTGTTGTAACTCCTCACAAAGTACTCATAAAATGAAAAGTTTTCGATTATTCAGAAATTCCGTACGTACTTCTCTGCGAAATGCAATTAGGAACATAACTTTTAAATTTGAAGTAAATCGAGTGAAAATTGTTGAAGTTATTCGCCACGCCAATTGGAAAAAAGCTGTTTCGAGAAGTTTAGAGTAGTCGGAAATTTTGTACATCGAAAAAAAATATATATATATTTTCTAACGTATATTTTCTAACATAAAAAAAACATATTTTCGCTCATTAAAAAAAATATATAATTGAATAATTATTTTATTCAAATTTCAAGCATATAAAAGTACAACATTTGAACAATATTTTATGAAATTTTCATCCAAACATTTTGAAAATTCAGCCATTTTCACTAGTCTATAGTCATTCTGTTTCGTTTCAACTGGTTTTCGGAGACCCCTTAAGGCCTAAGGCCACTGTAACGGTCCAAAAAAAAGGTTTTTTCACGAATTTTTTGCTTCCAAAATTGAAGGTAATTGAAAAAAAACTTTTAAGGGTGTTATCGGGCATACATTAAACTTTATTATCAAATTTTTTTACAGCAAAAAAAAAACAAAATGGCGGTTCCACAGCTATATCTTCCCGGGGCATGTTTTGCTTGCAGGGCTCCGCGGCACGCAGCACCACTGGTGCACTTTTGAATCTAGAACAAAAAAAAACCATCAATCTAGAGGGTTATAGCTAGAGAATGTCGATCGGATTTTAAAAAGTATCAATTTTTGTGGATTTGGCGTGCGTTTGAAAAAAAAAATTGATTTTTGACGAAAAAAACGGCTAGTTTTTTGTTAATAAAAAATCAATAAATAAAGTTATTGAAAATCCCGATCGACATTCTCAAGATAATGTTAATGTTCACATCTGGTCAAAATTTCAAGTAAAAAAAATTTAAATTGTTCGAGTGATGCTGCGTGCCATTTTGAAAAACCGTATTTCGAGAAAAACGCGTTTAAAGTTTTGCGAATAGTTTTTTATTGGAAAAAATAAAAAATCGATTTTTCAAAACATTTACAGTGGCCTTACCCCAGAAAAGTATCCTCGAGGTGGTCAGGATAACTTATGATAGCGCTATCTAAAATAAAAATAAAAAAAATATACATTTTGCGTTAGTAGGTAAATATTAGGGTAGCACAAATTTGAGCTTTATATTTTTTCTCTATTTCTCATTATCCAATTATCTTTTTTAAAGAAAAAAAAATTGTCGCCGCAGCTGCGAGCGGTCAAAAAGTATTTAGAGGTCGCTGAAGCGTTCGAAAAATTCAAATTTTCATTAAAAAATCGATTTTTTTTTCGTCCACTTATCACCGATGAATATTTAGTGGTTTCTCAAGGTTTTCGAAATTTGCAATTTCTGCCAAAAAATAAATCTCCCATGCACTATAATTCCTTGTAGCATAAAAACAAAATAAACAGCGAAGTGTTCTATTTTCTGAATAATTTATTATAATAATTTGTATTTGCGAAAACCCGCAAAGGTATACGCGGAATAAAGCACTACTACTACTACTAATAATAATTTGTAACAAACACCAATTAGACGTTATGTGTTATTATGTATTATTGTATTATTGTATTATGGCATCGCTCGTCACAGAGTACAGCTACGATCGGTCCGCAGTTTGACTAACGAGACCAACTGTGGGACGCATTACGATGCGCGGAAAACAGCTGCCATTTCAGTTTTACGAATAAAACGACCTACAATTTTGTTTACGGACAAGAGCTTTGAAGAATTATTTTATGAGACAAAGATCATAGTTCTTGGGTTAGGAGTGTGAGGTAAATTTGAAAAATCTGTTTCTAAAGAAAAAAGGATTGATTGTTTTGAAAATTTTACAAAGCGTAAAATTTATGAGTGAGAAAAGTAAAAAAAAAAAAATTGGCGAAAATTGGAAATTTCGAAGCTCTTGAACGACCAATATTCACTGGCCGGCTAGGTCTTTCGCGAGGTTAATTTAAAAATTATTTAAAAAATCGATTTTTCAAATGAAAATTTGAATTTTCGGAAGGCTTGAGCGACCTCTAAATATTTTTGGATTGCTCGCAGCTTTTGCGACAATTTTTTTTTCGACGGAGAAGATAATTGGATGGTGAGAAGAAGGGAAAAATAGAGCGCTAAATTGTGCCACCCTAGTGAGTATAGCTCGTGATTGAACCAGAGATAAAAAAAAATTGAAATTCGAATTTTTGGTAGTGTTGTATGCAAAACAGTACGATTTTCGGTAAAATCTAGGCCATGTAAAATAAGTTGTGATCAAAGAAAAAAAATCCTTCGTTCAATCACTAGTCAATACTACCTAGAAAAAGTGTACAAAATGTCAACAAGATCGGCGCATTCGTTTTCGAGAATTCGTGTCCACCGACTTCAAAAATACAGTTTTGGGAAAAAAGCGGTTAAAGTTTTAAGTCCTTGTATACGCGATTTCGTCGATTTTCGAAAGTACTTTTCTAGACGCGGTTGAAAAAAATGACGCATATATTGACAACATTTTTTTACAGATAATATTTGCACACGGTTAAGTATATGTAAAAAAAATCAGAAATATTAACAAATGGCGGAGATATAACATAATAAAGCAATGTATTTTTTTTGCGCGCCCGTTGATGGTGAAAGTTCTCGGCATCAATGTGGGTGTCTGAAAAAAATGAACATATTTATAATTGCATAATGAATGTATCGTCAGTGTTAACCAACAATATTATTTAAAAAAAAATTATTATATTAAAAATTTGAAACTGAAAATTTTTTTTACTCAATTTTCTGTCAGTATTTTATTTTTTATATTTTTTTGTGTCATTGAAATTTTTGTTTTTGTGGATCATACGATAGGTGATGATACTAAGAATATGTTGTAAAAATTTCAAAGCGATCTGAACCTTCGTTCGAGAGTTAGAACTTTCACAAGGTTAAAAAAAATGAATTTTGGAAAAACGGCTTTGAAGTTGGCGGTCGGGGGCGCCGCGCGGTATCTATTATAAGTGCAATCTTACCTTGTTTTGGTATTTTTGGAATTTTTCAATTCTGTAAAGCTTAAAATATTCCTAACCGTTCAGGCTAATGGAATCAAACGAAAAATGAAAGATTTTGAAATTTTCCGCATATATAAGGCCTTAAGTAGCAATAGAACGGAGAATTTTTTTTAACTTGCATGTTAAAATCTTTTTTAATTTGCATGTAATCGCTGATTCCAGCCCCTTCGGGAAAATATTTTTGACCTGCTGTATTATTAATTTTTTTATAAAATAAAATGGATTTTTTCAAATTTCAAAACCCATGTAACCCCTTGAAATGTCCGAAAAATAGCCGAGTAAAAAAGAAGCTTCCGGACAAAAGTAGCCTGTTTTTTTTTCGTAGAATAAGACTCAGCTGTAAAATATAGGTTTTCATTTTTAAAGTTAATCTTGCAATCACGTCAAGAGCGTCGAATTTATTGAAAAAAGTTATATTGCCATCTTACTCCTCCTTTGAATCCACTCGATACGCGTCTTGAGATTTTTCGATTGATTTCGCCGTTTTCGAGTTATGAGACATCGCTCAAGATAAATGGGACACACTCATATGTGTATGACTCACTGCCTTCCGTGCTGATTATTGTTACACATTCACGTAGCACGAGCACAAAAAATGGAGTCAAAAAATCAGTTCCACTATTACAATACTCGAGCACCCCCGTTTAAATGCCAGAAAAAAAAATCGACATGATAAAGTGTAATTTCGCTCGTCCATAAAATGACTCGTTCCTGTTTTTCGCAATCTGTAAGATTGCTTGCAGTAAAAAAAAATTGCACTGTAAACAAAATTGTAAAAATTATTAAACCCAAACAAAAGTGCGGTAAAAAAATCAGTTCCACTATTAAAATACTCGAGCACCCCCGTTAAAATACTAGAAAAGAAAAAAAAATCGATATATGATGAAGTGTAATTTCGTTCGTCCATAGAATCACTCGTTTCTGTTTTTTGCAATCTGTAAGATTGATTGCAGTAAAAAAAAATTGCAGGTGAACGTATAATCTGACAACAAAGATTTATCGCATCAGATTCGTCGAATCATGTTTACGATCGACTGTGAGTTTGCAAATTATTCATTTCCACGGGATTGCGACGAACATCGTTGTGTTTTTGGCCTGCCGTTCTTACAGCGTTCAGAGTGACCAATAAATTAGTATTCCAAAATAACATCTCGAAGCCTCGAAACCTGTCGAACACCATTTTATGTTAGATATTTCTTTTTTCTAAGGATTGATTTTCTTGACTTTATATCAATGGAGGTTCTGCAGACTCCTGACGCGCGCCTATAGCTGCGTCGATGCTCATTCATTAAACATGATCAATTAGATCATTGAACGTCATCGAACGATCATACATAGGCCGTTTTTTTTTCTTCATATAGTCCTATAAAACGCCTCATTACGTTCTCATCCAAGATTTTTCTCCTCTCGATTCGTAGGTTGCAATTACTGTCGTCTCGCTGCGTCTAGATACACGAATCCAGTTGGGTTTAAGGAGTTAGGCTACTGTGACAACCCGAACAGCAGGGTTATTAAAAAAAAAATTTGAAGGAATACGTCAGATGATTTTAAAAAACGTTTGGACATTTATTTCTACACGTACACTAACAGAGTTGTATACCAAGTTTCATTGAAAAATATTTATAATTAAAGAAGTTATAAATAATCTCGTGGAGGACCTTTGAACATGAGAAGCTCAACGGTGTACTTGATTTTGGCCACCTGGTTGATCTGAAACAAAAAAACGAGTTTTTTTCTTAGAAAAGATAACATTGGCTAAGACTTGACCGAACTTTATTTTGTTCTCGTATTTCAATCATTAACAAAAAAATTGTTAATTTATTTTTCAATTTTTTTTAGGAAAGTTGACGTCATTATTGTTAATATCTAATGAAAAAAGAATGTTAGGAAGCAAAACGTCGGTCAAGACTAAACTAATATTACACTGAATAAGTGTACGCAATTTCAAGTCAATCCGTTTATTAGATGTCGAGATATCGTGTACACCGTTTTGAAAAACATCATTTCGAGAGAAACCCTTTCAGGATATAAAAGTTGTTACATTTAATAAATACACTTACGAAATACATTTAAAAAAAGGTTTTATTTATTTGAGTCACTATTTATAGATGAAAATGGTAGTTAAAAAAATGTTCTGAAAAAATTGTAGGTCTGCGCTGTTGATGAAATCTCGGAGATGGATCATTCGAAACAAAAAAATCATACGTTTTTAGATTCAGTATGTTAATGGCTATAGCGTATATCATACGATTTTTTATATATGCAAAAATAACAAAATGGCGGACATTTTTCGAATAAACAAAAAAACGTGTTTTTTCACCGTTTTTGGCAAAAAAAGTAAATATCAAAATTTAGCTATAGTTGTGAAGAATATGTGGTTAAAATTTCATAAGGACCGGTTCAGTAGTTTCGAAGATTTTATCAACAAGCTGTTGAAAAACATTGTTTCGAGAAAAACGTGTTTAAAGTTTGTTTGGGTTACATAAATACATGTTTTTAAATTTCTATGTATTTCGAAAGTTTATTTATTAAGCGTAACAACTTTTATATCAATATCTATAATATAAATATATATAAAAAAATCATGCAAAAAGCATTTTTTCAGCGTCTAAAGTGAGAAGACCCCTTAAAGTTTCACTAGCAGTTCTATCTTAATCAAAAGTTTACCGTCAATATGCGATTCTTGCACCATATAGTAGGCCTTCCTCGTAAATTAAGTCGTAAATAAAGAGGTCGGGATTTTACACACAATTGAGGCATAGTTTTGTCAAGCTTGAGTGTTTTTTCCAACACAAAATATTAACAAACAACGAGGTTATAATTATTTAAAGGCAGTGCCGCCCTTGCTGCATGGCCAAGATATGTAGGTGCTCCTGGCAGCTAGGCTCGGAATGAAAAATAAAAAAATTTACTCTTAGCATGATAATATAACTGTTCCATGACTGGATACGTGTTTGAAATTTAAAAAATCCCGAAAGTGGCAAGCTATAGAAAAATCGTTCGATTTTCGACTACAGAAATTAAAACGATGTCGCAAAAGTAGTACAAACCGTTTATCGAGAATTCCTCACGCGATAAACGTTCTCAAATCATTGCGCAAGAATATCACCGCGATATTGTCCCCTTGCGAAAAGGTGACAGCTGTCCCGTGTCGCGTGTCAAAGCTGCAATTACAAATTCGAGTAATCGGAGTTACACACACGTGCAGATAGTAATATAGACTGTATTTTCAAGCAGGGCCGGATTTAGCGATGGCTAACCGAGGCTGAGACAATTAAAATTTTTTGATAAAATTTGAATTGCAACACTTTGTAAAAAAAAACAAATCGCACCGGAGATCTGACAAAACAAAGTTGTCACACTTTCGCGAAGCACTTTTTTTAAATAACATGCCAAAACGTGTTTATGTAAAAAAAATAATAAAAAAACATGAAACACGATAAATTCTCTGTAACAGGATATATTTTCTAGTTTGTAATTTAAAGAACGTCACGTGGATTGAGCGAACGATTTATTTCTTGAAATTTGGTGGTTCATCCGGGAAAAATAAATATTTGTTTACTCCTATTTTGTTTACAACTGCTGAAAAACTTATGAAAGTTTTAACAATGGGCAGGGGCTTACACCGGCCACTATATGCTATTTATCCAAAAGTACTTTAAAATTGTATAAATACAAAGTGACAAACATTTTAATTGGTAAGTCCAAATGTGTAGTGTATAGTGTAATGCAGTGTAATTATAATTATATTATTTTTCAAATTAGCTAAACATTTTTATAATTACATTGTATTATACTATACAGTATATTACGACGACCTAAAAAAACGATTCACATGAAAAAAAAACTGAAAAAAAATTGTTTTTTACATTGATAATGTAAAAAACATTAATACTTTTATTATTAAAAAATTAATGTTTTATTTAACAACCCAAACAAACCCAAACAAAAAAACTGAAAAAAAAACATAATTATAATCGAATTTAGCTAATGTCAGGAAACGTCTCCTTCCCTAATTTCAAACAGCGTCCGTTGTTTGAGAGGATCTTATTTCGAGAAATAAGATCCTCACAATAAATGATTTAATCACTATAAAAAAATGTTCAGCTTTTTTGAAAAATAATAAGGGGCCTCCCACTTCTTATTTGCCTCAGGGCCTCCATACCTTCAAATTCGGACCTGTATTCAAGTGAGACAATAACGTTTGCGCGATGTAAACGCGAGAACGATCGTTACGTGATACAAATCCTCGTAATCAGGCTTTTTTTCCAGCGTTTTTTTTTCTTTCGTAAATTACACGTTCCGGTTCGTATGCTGTATCATTTTTTATCTCTGCGACAGCTCGGAGAGAGAGAGAGATAGAGAGAGAGACAGAGGGAAGGAAGACTCGCCGAGGACTCGACAGAGATATCATTTTTCCCCACACGCAGAGGTCACGATTCGCAGTCATGGTCAAGGCATACGAGGGTGCGCTTATTCTGCTCGACGTGTTCCTCCTACTCGTCAGAATATTGTACGTGACGCTCGAGGGCATTTACCGCTCTATTGTACAACCTGAGGAGAAAAGTGTCGCTGGAGATATCGTGCTGGTACGAGGACCGTCTTAATTTTTTTAACAGAGCAACGGAGACTTGAAACCGTGGGAAATTTTTTTGCCAAACAAACCCTCAAACAAACTTGGAAAGATTTTTCTACAAAATAAACCCAAACAAACTTGGGGAGATTTCTCCTGAAATAAACCCAAATGAACTTAGACGATTTTAGCCCGTAACACAAACAAGCACAATCAAATTTGGAAAGATTTATTTACAAAACAAACGCAAATTAAACTTGGGAAGATTTCTCCCGAAATAAATCCAAACGAAGATGAAAGGTTTTTTACCTTAACTCAAACAACTCGAAACAAATTTTATAAGTTTAAAAAAAAAATAAACGTAAACAAACTTGGGACGATTTTTCGCGGAACATACCCCGAACAAACTTCGAAAGATTTTTCGGCAAACAAACTCAAACAAACTTGGCAAGATTTCTCTCTAAATAAGCCTTTTTATATAAGATATAAGATTTTTTGTTTTAATTTGGAAGATAAACCGAATAGTAAGCTAGAAGAAAAAAAATTCATGTCCGCGAGTCCATACGCGTGACGACGTTTTTTCCCCTATATTTATGTATCATATTTTTTATGTTTATTGTGATTTCGAGTTTTGTTTTTTTTTCCAACGTTTCTTGTACCGCCAATTTCGTTGTATCCTCACCACACTACCCCCTAGAGACACAAGGCCGAGCTGCGAATAGTATCCGGGGATTTTGTTTTCTTTTTTCTTTTACTCGAGGATTCGGTTACCGTACGGGAACACTGGATATGTCCGCCATATCGTATTGTGCAACGAGCGTGCGCGCGCATGTGTATTTGTAGGTGTTCTCGTATATTGGAACGCGCGGCGCATTGTGAAATCGTGGCATCGATATTTCAGTATCGCGCGTATGCAATTTCATCGGTATATTACGGGAATTTGGCTATGTAATGCGATTTCAAAGATATATACACAGAGTGTCTCGTTATGAATGGATAATCCTGCGACTGTCGATAGGTCAAATTGTGTCTTACTGTATGGTGCAATTTAAATTTAGCAAAAGTCCCACGGTTTTCGAGATTTTGGGCTTCGTGTTATTTTCTGAAAAAAAAAAAAAAAAAAAAAAAAAAAAAAAATCTGCTTTTAGTTTTTCGCATGCCATTTCTACAAATGATATGGATCGACAATAAGTAAGCAACTTTTTTAAAGGGTTAGGCCACAGTAACAAATAAAATTGTTGAAGTTGTTTGTCACGCCAATGAAAAAAAGCTGTTTCGAGAGAAACGCGTTTAAAGCTTTAGGTACTCTATGGCCGTGCCGGAGGTGGGCTTCGTTATACGCTAAAAGTCGGTGAAACATTTTTTTCTTGCTATAAATCGAATAGTAACTTATTCTTATGATCATAAAGCACCGTTTTAGCGGAAATAAATCGATTTTTTGAAAATTCTAGTGTGGCCTTACCCCTTAAGTAATTGGCACGATATGCGTAGTACATTTTTTTTACACCGCATGCTATCAGAGTCAGATATTCTTTCATAAAATTTCCTTAACATTTAAGGTTGAAAACAAGACTTTTCTAGACAAAGCAAATAACCGAGGATATTTTTTTTAAGGCGTTACCCCCACTTGTAGCAAAAAAAAAGGCCTTGTTCATGAATTTTTTGAAAGAAAACTACAAAACTTTTTTAATCGATCAATATACCATCTTAAAGAACACATCTTGAAGAACTTTTAGTAATTTTTTTATTGAAAAATATTACATTGTTTAGTGGCAAATGGCCGTCAATGAAATAATGTTTTTATATACACGGTTTGCGGTGACCAACATTGCGGCGAAGTGGATCATCTGAAAAAAAAATGCGGATGGATTTAGTCAAATATAAGTATAAACTAGTCTTCGATCGAAGGATTTTAAAAAATATTCATTTTTCACAAAATGGCGGACAGTCAAAGTTAATGGTTCGATTTTAACGAAAAAAAACGGCCGTTTTTTGGCTATAAAACGGCCATTTTTTTTTCGAAAAAAAAAATCGAACGATTAAAGACTTCATTTTTATGTATTAAATAAGCCTGCAAAATTTCAAGAAGATCGGTTCATTAGCGTTCGAGTAATCTTGGTCACCGACTTCAGAAATGCCATTTTGAGAAAAACGCGTTTAAAGTTTCAATTTCAGTTTACACGAAGAAAATATTTTTTTTTGTAAACTTACATAGAGTCATCTATTCCGGGCCCATACAGAAGTATGGGCCCGGATACTTATACTTCAAAAAAATGCAATAAAAAAAATCGATTTTTTCAAAATCGCAAGTGGGGGTAACCCCTTAATGGGGTCACAAAAAGTTTTCACTTGTAGAAATGACATGCGAAAAACCAAAAGCAGATCTCAGATTTTCAGAAAGCAGATCAGATTTTTTATCTCGTAAGCCGTGGGACTTTTACGAAACTGAAATTTCAGCGTATAGTAGGACATGACCTGACCTATCGACAGTTGCAGAATTATCCATTTATAAAAGGACACCATGTGTGTATGAATATTAGGGTGGTTAACAAAAATCGATTTTTTTTAACGGAAAATTGAAGTATGTTAAGAAAAAGAAAGTTTGCAAAATTTGAGGGTTCTAAACAATTGTTTAGTTAGTGCTCAAACGCCTTTTTCATGTTTGTTTCTCATGATTATCGGAGTATCAATTTTTGTTTATCTCGATGCAGAAAATGTTAGTGCGTGATCCAATGTAAGTCTTGATTTAATTGTTTCTGTAACAATACATAATTTTTATTTAAATATTTTTTTTTACCACAAGAAAATTGTATTTGCAGATTAAGAATCAATATATGTAATTCGGTTGTGAAAATTATATCAACCAATTGATGAACAAGAACACGATGTTCACATCACTGAACGTCTAACAAGTATGCGTGTTTTTTTTTTTTGGAGTAATATGTTGTTTTGGAGTGAGAAAACGAAGTCATACGGATTCCAGAGTTACAAACCGCGGCGCTGTTGACGCTGCTGCATCTTTGTTTCTCTGACTGTCCGTGAGTTCTTTTCGCGATTCATTTGACTGTTTCCAGTAGTTGCTGTATTGAGGTACGTCACAGTACACGTAAAAATGAAAATATAAAAATTATGGCGGGTTTGGACGATAGTGAAGGTGCCGAAGTTTATCTGATTACGTCGGAAATCGAAGCATTTGTGGAGCAAAATTTATCCACGAATAGAAAAGCATTAAGTCTATTCTTTCACCATCATCATACTCTTCATTTTTTTTGTTCGAGGGAGTACACAAAACCAAAACAAACCACTTGAAATGAAAACGACCTGTTTATGTTAACTTATAAAATGCTACAGAGCATAAACAGTTTCGAAAAAAAAAACGCGTTTAAAGTTTTACCAGCAGTTCTATCGTCATAATCATAAGTTTACCTTCAATCTGCGATTCCTGCACCATACGTTGGGTCTCACCCTTCAATTTAAGTTGCCTCAAGCGACGAACGAGTGTTCGCCACTTTCACATTAGCCTAACCCCTTAATGTGCACTAACATTTTCGGCTATGGGTTTAAAGAAAAAAAAAATGATTTATTTGCACCATAATAATTGCATTGATTTAATTGCACATATATAAATAATAAAAATAGAAATTTTTTTCTCAGTCAATCAATCTATTAATAAAAAATTATTTGCATCGATTTAATTCCACATATGTAAATAATGAAAATCGATATTTTTTTCCTCAATCAATCAATCTATTAATTAAGGCGTTACCCCCACTTGTAGCGCAAAAAAAGGCCTTTTTCATGAATTTTTTTTAAAGAAAACTACAAAACTTTTTTAATCGATCAATATACCATCTTAAAGAACACATCTTGAAGAACTTTCAGTAATTTTTTTATTGAAAAATATTCAGTTTTCACAAAATGGCGGACAGTCAAAGTTAATGGTTCGATTTTAATGAAAAAAAAACGGCCGTTTTTTTGCTATAAAACGGCCATTTTTTTTTTCGAAAAAAAAAATCGAACGATTAAAGACTACATTTTTATGTATTAAATAAGCCTGCAAAATTTCAAGAAGATCGGTTCTTTAGTGTTCGATTAATCTTGGTCACCGACTTCAGAAATGCCATATTGAGAAAAACGCGTTTAAAGTTTCAATTTCAGTTTACACGAAGAAAATTTTTTTTTTGTAAACTTACATAGAGTCATCTATTCCGGGCCCATACAGAAGTATGGGCCCGGATACTTATACTTCAAAAAAATGCAATAAAAAAAAATCGATTTTTTTTAAATCGCAAGTGGGGGTAACCCCTTAACTCGTCAGTAAATCTAAGGTTAGGGTTCACTTCGTCACTTATTTATTGCCCGACAGTGCACTTCGTGACGATAACAGGAGTGAAAAAAATCGCCACGATAACACACACACAAAAAAACGACTTTTTCTCAAAAAGTAAAAAATATCTTAGAACATAGATAGGGCTGATTCGGATAGGTATCGATACGAGAGATTTAGGTTTTTTTTGGACGTCACTTTTCGAGACACCCTGTATGTAGCGTTATAATAAATCGGCGGTTGCCGAAACATCCCGCCTGCTAATGCATTATGCTTTTTTTTCCTCCCATGCTTCCATTTTCGACACTTGCGAGTCGACGAGCAGATAACCGGAGCCGGTCATGGAATCGGACGCGAGCTTGCGCTCAAGTATGCGAGCCTGGGGGCCACGGTCGTCTGCTGGGATTTAAATCCTCAAGGCAATCAGGAGACGGTCGAGGAGATAAAAAAACTCGGAACTAGCATGGCCCACGCCTACCAGTATGTTAATCGCCGAGTTAATCCCATATTAATCTCGTGTTTACCTTTTTTGCGATGACTTAAAAAATATATAGATATTTACTTTTTTTTATTTCGATACGCAACTTGCACTGAAACCGTGGCTCGTATTTTATTGACGCTCGTGTGCGTGCGCTACACGTGGCTTACAGATGCGACGTCTCCAACCGGGATGAGGTTATTTCGACGGCGAAACGGGTCAAGGCGGAGGTCGGAGACGTTACCATTCTCGTCAATAACGCCGGGATAATGCCCTGCCGCTCGTTACTCGACACCGATCCCGGCGAGATTCGCAAAACCTTCGATATCAACGTCTTGGCGCACTGCTGGGTAAATATCTTAAGGGATAACACCACTCTAGCGCCAGAAAATAAGACCTAACTTTGACAATTTATTTTGGGAGTATGAAAAAAGAAATAGGATTTCTTTTGAGAGGGTTTATTTAACACATAAAAATAAAATTTAAAATATAAAATTTAAAATATAAATATAAAATATAAAATATAAAATATAAAATATAAATATAAAATATAAAATATAAAATATAAAATTTAAAATATAAAAAAAAGAAAATTTTATTATAATTTTCATACAAAATGGCGGCGACAGAGCCCATCTTGAAAAACGTGTTTTTTACAAATAGCTTCACGGGAGGACGGTTTTCTCGTGAAGTATAAGACCTGGAGCGAAAACCAAAAAAAAATTATAATCTATATATTATTAGCTATGGGACTACGTAGGGATTTTTTTTGACAAATTTCGAAAGAATGGCGCACTTTGAAAAATATTAATCGATTTCTTGCCGAAAAAATAAGCAATAAATTGTTTATACAAAAAAAGTTTACATTTAATTTAAAAAAACGGCTACGTACTCCCATAGAGAATGAAATTCTGAAGCTACCATCAAAATTTCAAATCGATCCATGCAAAGGTGTTCGAGTAATTCGTACTCCCAGTTTGAAAAAAGTGGTTTGGAGAAAAACGCGTTTAAAGTTGTACGAGGCGCCTGAAAAAAGTCCGAGGCGCTACCGCAAAATCGACAATTAAACCTAAAAAAAAAATGTTTCGCTACAGGACCAATTGCATATTGTTTTTATGACCCCAAAGTATGTTTTAAGGAGTGAGATGCAGTCAGAAGCGTGAAAAATGAGCATTTTTAATAATTAAAAAAAAATAGGAATTAAGTTTGTTTTACTAGAGTGGTTACACAGACTTTTCATGATATATATCAACTTGACTTGTACAAATTTTCGAAGAAAAATGTTGATTATTCATAAAAATATCGCCATCTTTGTCGGACCTCCTTCGGCTAGGTGCTTTGCGGTGACCATCATAAAATTTTACTGGATCGTCTGAAATCAAAAAACCAAAAAAAAATCATTGGTTTAATAATAAATCTAGTATTCAATGGAAGCTTTTTTTTAATTATCAAAATGGCGGCTTCCAACAGATATCTTTCGATTTTCGACCAAAAAATCGCTCGTTTATTGTTAAAAAAATATAAATTTTCAACAAAAATGAAAATCCTTCGATTAAGGACTAGTTTTTAATGCTATCAATAAGCACACCAAATTTCATCAAAATCCATCGAGTGGTTTTTGAATTATAGTGGTCACTGACTTGAAAAACATAGTTTCGAGAAAAACGCGTTTGAACTTTTTTTTATGTTGATACGGTATTATATTTTCGTAAAATTTTGAGCTCGATGCATAAAGCTAAACTTTTTTTTATGCATTTTGATCCACTGAATCCGAATATCACAATTTTTGCCGAAAAGTCGAGCATTCAATTGTTTATAGCCAATTGTTAAAACAATTTTTCAACAAATTAAAGTTTTTCGGGATTAATTATTTTATAAAAACGTTTTGGGCAATTTTAAAACGAAAGTATTCTTTATAAAATTTTGCTAAAGTTCATAGTTTTTGAGTAATACATTTTTGAAATTTCTGGAAGAGTTTTCCAATTTTACACTTGATTTACGTAAAGAAATACTAATAAAAAATTACTTACATCGAATCATCAATTCCTGGCCCATACAATAGGGCTTCTGCTGATGTGGAAGCTTCCAAAATATCAATTTGTTGTTGTCTTCGAAGCATTCTGACTTCCCGGGTATTATCGTTTGCGCGTTTGTCAGCCGCTACCTGCCATGGGGATCGACGCCCCTTCACTGATTGTGGGATATCCCGGAAACTATTCATCGGATTGACTAGAAATTTTCAGGGAATATTTTCGAAACATCATACTTCAAGAAAATGTAAAAAAATCGATTTTTTGAAAATTCTGACTGCCTCTCACCCGTTAAGGGAAAAAAAACGATTTTTCCAAAATCCTAGAATCGAAAAGTAGCTGATTTTCGCGATTTTTTTTTTGTTTCAAATACCCTAATAAGTCTGATTTTTTAAATGTCAAATCAAAGCACTCATGAAGAACGGAAAATACATTTTTAAACGTTGATTTTTATTTTTTTTACATTTTTCTAACGGTTGAAAATGTCTTCAACAAAAATGGCGTCCTCACGGTGTATTCGGTCGTGGCCGTAAATATGATCTGAAATGAAATTTGTAAAAAGATTACTAATCAGCATGAAAGCTGCTATCTTGCTATGAAGGTTTTTAAGAATAAAAATTGACCAAATGGTGGCGTTTTGAAAAAAGTATTGAATTTAGCCTATTTTGTCGACATTTTTTCGTTGAACAAAATATAAAGAATTAAAAAAGGCTTTTATAGCAAGATATAAAATAGCGTGTATAATGTTGTGTCAAAATTTGAGACGGACAGCTTGAAAACGCTTCCTTTGAGAGTGTGCACCGTTTTGAAAAACGACATTTCGAGAAAAACTCGTTTGAAGTTTCGAGTGCGGAATTTTTATATAAATTGTCTACTTACGATCAATCGGCGACACCAGGTCCATGTTTATGACCGTCAATACTATCGGATAATTAAAAAAAAAAGATCTTTTGAAAAAATTTCACTGTGATGATGCCTTAACCTCTGTATCTGGATGAGGCAGGGCAGTGGGAGCAGGAGAAGGCCCCAACGTGACGTTCTTTTTGGCCATTTTTTCAATCTACTTCCAGCTGTTCAGTAGAACTTGTTGATAACTATACAACATTTTACGCATGTGTATTTACGCGAAGAAAAAGATCGAATCGAGATTAATGTTAGTTTATTGTATAGAAAAATGATTGCAAAAAATTGAGCGCAAATTGAGTGTTAAGATCCTTTTTAAAAAGTCGCGCAGACACTTTTACGTGCGTTAATAATTTTTCTTGTAAACGTGATGTTTCGAGGGTTAAATCAAAAAGAATAGTTAGAAAGTACGTTGAGATTTTCTTAAACTGCTAGGCTACTGGGAACACGCGAAAATGGGGGTTATTAAAAAAAATCTAAAAGAAGAAGTAAGATGATTGTAAAATCGTTTGATTTTACAATCAAACGAACGCACCACATGTTGGACGTTCCCCTTTAATTTAAGTTGGCTCAAGCGACGAACGAGGGTTCGCTATTTTCCCAGTGGCCTAACTTCTTAATGTGCACGAACATTTTGGGCTATTGGCCTGAAGAAAAAAAAACATTGTTTTATTTTCATCATAATAATTGCATTGATTTGATTGCACGTATATGAATAATAAAAATCGATATTTGTTTCTGAATCAATCAATTAATCTATTAATTAATTAAATTATTTGTTTTCTTCAAAGCCATAGCACCAAATTATATTTTATATATTCACATATTTATATAAATGTATATTATTAAGTTAAATATATTTTATATATTTTATGAATTATATTTAATAAACCAATAGTTATTAACTATTTGTATACATATCTTAGAGAACAGATGACATTTTTATATCACAGTTTACTCCAATGTCATCATTATTATACGTAGACTCCTTTCGGCCCCGCTCCGTCTTGAGTGATCGTACACACGTGATCGATCAATCACACGATCGATGAAGCTTTATCCGTTCTGTCTTCTTTTTCATTCGTTGCATCTTTCTTTGTTCACAAAGATACTGCAAGCATTCTTGCCAAGCATGATAGCGAAAAATCACGGTCACGTCGTCGCCTTGTCCTCCATCGCCGGACTCATCGGTGTGCCCAATGTCGTGCCTTACTGCGCCTCGAAATTCGCCGTGAGGGGTGAGTACATCAAACGGGGGGAACAAATTGAAGCACACGAAACGCGATGCGGATTTTTTTATGATCGATTTATTTTTGATACTTTGTCGTGCGCAGGTATGATGGAGTCGCTCGCCGAGGAACTTCGCTACCTGAAAAGGGGTCAGCCGCAGAATATCAAATTTACTACGATCTATCCGTATATGGTCGACACGGGACTCTGCAAAAAGCCGAAAATCAAGTGAGTCGAGAGAGAGAGAGAGGGAGAGAGAGAGAGAGAGAGAGAGAGAGAGAGAGAGAGAGAGAGAGAGACCGTCGGAACCCTAGTTTGTTTTTTGATCCAATTTTGTGCATTAAAAAATAATCCTGACTGCCTTCGTCTCGGCGTAGTAAATTTCTGGACGCAGCAACCTTGGAGCTATACCGGGTGTGCCATTCGAGTCGGCGCCACCAAATATCTCGAAAATGATAAGTTTTAGGGAAAAATCTTTCGAGCAAAAGTTCCACAGATCCATGAAACGAAAATAACGGCGCTGGACACTTTTTATCTAGTGGCGATTTTCAAGGTCATTCCAAGGTCATCTTTAGTTTTTTCAAATACGAACGAATATTTTTTTTCTCGGAATAATTTTTTGCGTGATAAAATAGGTAACATTCGTTTGAAACTTTTTTTCCTTGGGCTACAAATCATCAAGATATTTTCACTATTCACCGCCACGTTTTAGTAATATTCAAAATATCTTGATCAATTGAAGTCGAGCGGCAAAAATTCTCAGACAAAAGTTACCGATTTTCTTACGCAAAAAATTATTGCGAAATATCGCTTCCCGTCCAAAAACCGAAGTTGACCGCGAAACAAACTTGAAAATGGCCACCAAGTAGAAAACAACCGACGCCATCGCGTCTGGTCCTCAAAACCGTGGAACTTTTGTTTCAAACATTTTTGCCCAAAACGCATCCCTCGCGTGATATTTCTACGTGCCAACTCGAACGGAACACCCTGTGCATCGGCACTTTTTGAATTTCGACTAGCCGTAATAGCCCAACTACGAAACGCGAAGAAGGCAAACTACGTTGCAAGTCACGACTTTGGAATGTCTGGTTTATCGACAACCTCGAAATAACAATCGGGCTCTTCGCGGTTGTCCCGAACGGAAATAACTCGTCATTGCCCTCGGGCGCGAGATCGTCGACGAAACGCGTTACGAAATTTTTGTTGTTCTGTTTTGTTTTCCCTCTCTTTGTGACATCGCAAATGGATTTTTGACGATTCCGTTTCGGCCGTCAGATTTCCGAGTTTGATGTCGATGGTGACGACCAAGGAGGCCGCGAGAATCATAGTTTCGTCACAGCGACGAAACTACGAGGAGGTCACGATTCCCGGATGTTGGCTGCACATAAACGCGATGGTCAGGTGAGCGGTTTCGTACTATCAATTATCGACGGCACATATCTCGATGGAAATACCGTAAAATAAAACAAATTATCACTATTCACCTAATGGCCATTTAATGGCCCTTCGTTACAGAACTTTGCCGCACAAAGTTGGTCGCCTGATCGCGGACTTTCTCGACAGTGGACTCGAATCGGATTAACGACGAACGACGGAAATTTCGCAAAAAAGGCATAAGGGAACGGCAGTTTCGATTTTCGTCGCGAGTTTCTCGCCGTTTTAGCGTGGCACGGATGAACGCACAAATCGGACACCCCGAACGAGAGGGAACTTTACGCGGATGCAACCGACCGAGAAAAATTGGACCAATTATCTTTCGCGATGACGTTTTTCTTCGTTTTTTATTCATGAAAATTCATCGCAAGATTAGAAATTCGTAATTTTCTATGCGGACGATTCGTATATTGCCTTAGCGAAAGTCCGCGGTATTTTTATATCCGCCTCGGGAATATTCGTTTCAGAGCGTCATGACAGTTGCAACGAAGAGAAGATCGCGTTGATTTTTTTTTGTTATCACTCGTCGATACCCCAGTCTCGAAAAAGAAATGCTAATTTAATCCTCCTCGATTAATTTTATTTCTCAAAAGCTTTAATTTGCTTCGGTTGAATCGGATTTCGATCTTTTTCCCAACAACCCATATATGTATATTAATTTAATATATAGTTTTGCTTATACATAAAATTATGTATGTACAGCCATAATTGTAGATATGTAAAATTATATATTGATATACTTACGTCCATAATATTTTATGATCATGCCAATTCTTTCAATTTCGCTTGTCATCAATGGAAAGACATCAGAAGCACAAGTTGAGCTTTGGTGAAACACGCACAAAGCAAGTCTAAAACGTATCATAATTTTTCCAGAATTTCAAAAACTACCCGAGTGGACTTTTGGATTTGGACAGTCGTGCCTGTTGCTGAAAAACCCCCCAATCGGAAAAAACTAGGCCAGTTTTTTGACAGGTGATTCTGTGGGTGCCGCGGGCGCTAAATCCAAGTTTGCCTGAAAATCGGGGTGCAGGGGTTTTTTAAGGGATGAAGGGGGATGGGGGTGGATTGATGACAAACTACAACCCCTACGAGGTCAGCGCCGCGAGACAAGATGTTCAGAAAAATCCGGGCTTTAGTTTTGTTCACAGCGCCGAAGTCGTAGCAGTTCATTTTGGGGGTGAAAGGGCGACAAATTTTGAAAAATCAGTTTTTCTTCGATAACTCTTTAGGAAAATTTCTCGAAACATAGTTTCGATAATTTAGAGAAAAACGCGTTTGGCCCTTTGCGGCATAGCGTTACACCTAATTCAATTCAGATTTTGACGATTCAAAAGTGTTTTTAAATTAAATACGGCCGTTGTAAATGCGTTTCAAGGTTCCTAGGACTTAAATTTCTATTTCAATTTTTTCAATTTTCAATATCTACTAAAACATACCTATTAAATTTTTACTTTTCTCGTAGCGGGTGTTATCAATAGCGAAAGTGCAAAAAAAAAAAAACGTGCACGTAAAGAAAAATGTATGCTTCAAAGGGTTAACGTTTTACTACCAGTTATATGGTTGTAATCATGATTTAACTTTCAATTCGCGATTCCTGCACCACACGTTGGGTCTTCGTCTCCAATTTGCGTGACCCCAAGCGACGAACGAGCGTTCGTCATTTTCCCAGTAGCCTGCCCCTTAGAGAACGAATCATTAAAAGCAAAAAGAAAACCAGCGTACTTATTTTTTCGACTCGGGTAATCGCGACGCTCAGACAGTCAATGACTTATGCGTATTTTACAAATGAGCGCGTAAATCACGTGCAGCAGACACACGTGATTGGGGGTACAAGGCGTTTTATGGAATTGAGAACAAGGGCCATTGCCATAAAAATAACATGAAGATGAATATCGGTCACAGTGTATTGTACAAAAATATATATATATATATCTATATACATATCAGAATTGTTATCCTTTTTGTTATTATTATCGTATATCGCGATATGTACAGATTCGACTGCCCCCCTTAACGATTCGCGTTTCAACGGGCGAGGCTCGTGCTCAAAAGATCGTCCGGAGCTCGCGTTACGCCGTCGTAGCCTCTCGAGCCGACCTTGGAACCGGCGACCCTGCACGCGAACGTCACCGCACCCTGGAGAACTCTCCGGTCGATAAATTCCGTCTGACTGAACTCGAGGCTCTCGATATCGGGATTTTGGAGAATTTCGCGCGTTGCAATCGCGCCGTCACTGTCGGCCACGATTGACAACTCGATGGACGATGACGACGGAGACGACGGGTCGACGATTGTTTTGGGATCGGCAGTTTGGAAGGTCCGAGTATTCCTGCGCGAGAGTTTCACCATGTTGAGGTAATGGAGGGTCGCCGCGGTGAAGGTGTCACCGGCGCCGAGGGTGTCGATTACTTTGGGCGGCGAAAACGCCGGCGATTGGACTATCGTCCCATTCGGAGTCTTCGCCATTGCGCCTCTGTCGCCCCACGCGGAAACTATCACGGCTCTGCGAAAGAAAAGTGAAAAAGTGAATCGTTAGGGTTGATCTTGGGGAGAGAGTCGAACTGTCTCGAGGACGAGCGTGATCTTTCGATTTATCGACTTTTTCTAGTTTCGATTTGTCGGTTACCCGGACTTGACGTCCCTGCCAATGTTCTTCAGCGTTTCGCTCATATTCGCGTATCCTCTGCTCTTCGCAAAGTCCTTGGAAATAAAGGCCACGTCGGCGTACGCCAGAAGATCCAACAATTCGACATTTTTCTTCTCCAGCTCTACGCTCACTGTGATCGTCATTTTTTGCGGCGATACGCTCGGTGAATCGACCTCGCTGGTACTCCTCTCGCGGCTCATTATTCCCTTGTTGTAAGCCTCCACGTACTGCATCATCGAGATTACGTGAGGCACGTTCCTACCCTGCTTGAAACAGAATCGTGGTTTTTACGCATTATTCACTCGCCATCTTGCCCATCGTAAACGATATTGCAATGCTGCTTACGAAAAGTAGCACGAGTACAAAGTTCTTACGAAAACTAGCATGATTATGCTTTCGCCACGGAAACTAGCATGTTTCGGCTTTCGCTGCGAAAACTAGCTTGTTTGATTTTCACTGTAAAAACTAGGTAAAAGGAGTAAGTTCAAAACCTTAAGGATCTCATCGCTCGTACAATCTAACCAAAAAGAGTTTTGGCGAGAATTTAAAGTCCTTCGTGCTCAGGTAAAAATCTGGAAAAATAAACCATTCGTATTTTTTTTTAATATGAGAATTTTTTGCGTAATGACATTTTTATTTTGCACTCGTGGCTTTTATTAACATTTTGATAATAATTGTCAATTAAAATCGATAGTAGTCATTTTTATTAAAAAATAATATCGAAATTGTAAATATAATGGAATATTTATCGTGATTTTCTATTAAAAAAATTACGTTATTGAAAATATCATTCAACAAATTTACTGTAATCTTACAGATGGTTATCGTCGAATGTTTGAAAAAACTTGTTGATGTTCGATTGGAATTAAACCTCTGTTAAGAATGGCCTGTAAATCTTTTTTTTTCCTGGTGCAAGAGGCAATTTTTTATCTGACGTCTGTTTTAATTGGAACATTCGAACATCATCCATGTTTTTGTTTTTTTTTAAGATTTTCGTCTCTCGTCCTTCTTGGTCAAAATCATATTTAACGTGGATTGTATCGACGTAAGGTCGAATGGATTTTTCCCGAATACTGGAAATTTTAATTGAAGTCCAATTGAAATTTTTTGAGAGGTCTAATAAATCGTAAATTTCCGATTGCGGTCAAAGGAATTGGAGTAAAAAAATAGAGGCAAGGCGTAAAAAAGCATGGAAGAAAAGTCGGAAACAATTTCAGTGTTACTGAAACATGTTAAGGTGCCAGTTTTCGTGTCGAAAGCCGAAACATGCTGGTTTTCGCGGTGATATCAAACGTGCTTGTTTTCGTGAGAATTCTGAAACATGCTACTTTTCGTAAGCAGCATTGATATGATCCATATTGAACCATCAAGGTTTGACGAAAGATTATGGGGTGGAAGTTTGCAACGAAAAATGGAATGCAACGAAAATTCATTTCAATTTGTCATTTCCATTATTATCCAAAATCATAGTTTGGAAATTTTTTGTAGATCGCTAAATAAGAATCTTACAAAATCTTTGCGACATTTTCGTTGTGTCGCAACGATGCAAACTTCAACGTCATGAAAGATTACGAATCTTGGCTAGCGAATAAAAAGCA
Source organism: Ophion slaviceki (assembly GCA_944452715.1). Lineage (NCBI taxonomy): Eukaryota > Metazoa > Arthropoda > Insecta > Hymenoptera > Ichneumonidae > Ophion > Ophion slaviceki. The sequence goes on from OX101790.1 coordinate 46,374,177, forward strand.
ATGCTGCCAACCTCAATGTCCGCGAAGTTGCCGTATTTCGGCAACACTTAATATTAATTTACGGTGATTATAAATATTCTCGTAACATAAATATAAATAGGTATAATTATAAATAGATTACTCAATATTTCATTCTGAGTTTTATAAATATTCGCTGACGCAGTTTTGTCATAATAATCATCGATAATGTTTACTTTTTCAACTTGGTAGTAACACAAAAGCTTTTCTTATTTACGTAATAAAAATATGAAAGTGCATAATTTTACTCTTTAATTATATATTTTATGAAAAATTAGCATCGACAGAATAAATCTATACCTCATTTGCATTTTTTTGACATTCAATGAAAAACAATGCCGTCATTTGACTCAACTGAACCGCCCCAACGTCCTTAAGGCGGAAGCCTGAATTAGAAGGGCCAAAAAAGCGTTCTTTCGGGATTTATTTTAGAAGGGAAAAAAACAAGTGAGCCCAGTAAACATTGAGGTATCTTTTCATGTATATTTGAAATGTATTAAAAAAAAATTCAACTTGAAACAATAAACGACTGCAGATTTATCAGCCTATTCCATGTGCGTCTTGCCACTGCAGTCCCCAATCGGTGAGAAAGCTCGTAATTCTTGACTGAACCAAATAAACCAATGAAATGTTCAATTGTCATATACTTTTCTTCTGGGTGAATCAAGAAGAAGCTGAAAAAATCGTGAAATTATAACTTTTCGCAGGTTTGAAAAAAATGTGTTAAAAAACACTTTAACGTGCTATACAAATTATTTAAAAAGACTTTTTCAACGATTTTTTTTATTCACTTAGAAGAGATTTTCAAACCGAAGAAAATAATCTTTGGTTTGATTCAATAGGTCGTTTAGTTTTAAGAGATCGTTAAAGTTTCGGCTTCGGTCCGGCCAGTTCGGCTTCGGTGCTGGCCGGACCGAAGCCGAAACTTTAACGATCTCTTATCACCTACACGGCCGCACACTTCTTTGATTCATGTCGTTTAGTTTTTTTGCTATCACGCCCGCTAATGTGGAAAAATCGTGAAAATGAAAACAGGAGAAAACGCGCTTCAAAGTTTTCAATAGGAGGAAATATCATTATCAAATATCAGTCGCTTCTCTGCTTTTGGCCTTGTATCTTCGAAAATATTTACAATTGGCCTCTGTAACTTTGTAAATATATTCGTGGATAGTTTATCTATCGATTTAAGCAATAAAAAAAAAACGATTTTTTGGACCTTCTAATTCAGGCTTCCGCCTTAATTACATCAATCTGTATTAACGGAAAGTCTCTTATCTAGATTTAATACCAAGCAAAATCTAGCTAAGTCGTACAGCTCTGTTTACATTGCTCACAACTAAGAATCTTATCAACTTGTTTTGGAAAGCAGTGAGAAGTTTGTGATATCCATAATAATGAGTCTTCTCTTCAATGAAAATTACCACGACAGAATTTCATTCTTTCAGTACAAAATTGAACCTTCCGCAAATCGTTGCCTCATCAAGAGCAAGTCGATATGATCTTAATTTACGGAGAATGTCACAGAAATACAACGCAAGCAGCAATGGTCATTACACATTTAGGCGAAATTTAATCATTTCTTTTTTATCGATTTTTTATACGAAGTTTCGATCGATCATCTTGAAATTTGCTGTGTGAACTTATTTTTAGTTGCAATAAAATTTCAATGGAACGTTTGATTATTATACTAAAGTTACATTTTTTTATTTTCCATTCGAGTTGAGTTGCTTCCATGCAGCAACGTCTCCATTTCTCTAAATAATAATAACTTCGTTGTTTATCAACATTTGTCAATTAAAAAAAAAACTCCATCTTGGCAAGACTATGTATCAATTGTGTGTAAAATTTCGAGAGTGTCATCCCAACGCTCTCGTTGCAAAAAAAGTATTGAAAATCGACCTGTTTTTTGGCCCCAACCTCAGCAGACCCGTTGAGACCTTTTTTTTACCTCGAAGTGTATCCAACTGTAGTTTTCCAGATCGAGCCTCTCCATGTCTTCCAGCCTCAATTCCGGCAAATTATGATTGTAGTGCAAAATGGTTCTGGAGCCTGAGTTGAGAGCGAGAATGACGCTGGACATGGGACAGTCGACGCCGTCTTGCACGGGACAGTGCGAATAATCGATGTCGTGCTTCCTCATGTCGTCCTTGAGGTAAGCCCAGTTGTGACGTGCGGCGCCCAGGACACCCAAAAATTCCGTGCGATTGCCGAGCTTGGACAGGACGGTGCAATTGTTGCACGCGTTTCCTCCTCTCTGCCATCTGTACTCCTGGCATCTGTGCGCAATCATTGTTGTTTCGTGCTGTACAATATTACCGCTTATCTTCATTCACATTTGGACGAGAAATTATCTTTGGATGCGGAGCTACGGGAGTTAAGACAGCTTCCTATTGTAAAATTGCAGTGTACGTCGACTTGTTTTTTTTCCATTCCAAATCTACGAAAAAAGATGTGGAACTAAAAAAAATAGAAAAATCAATGAATGAAAGAGAAATTTAGTTGCGTTCCAGTAGGGCAAGTTTCAATACGGTTGGTGCAAATCAACAGGTGAAAATCTTTCAACAATTTCCGCAAAATTCTAATACCAGTAACAAACTGTGCAACGGCATTGGGAATACGCTTGCGACCGAATTCTAATTATCACGATGACTGTGCTGATTTGAAGACTACTCAACGCGAGAAACATACTCGAATGGCAATTGTCGCAAATACAATGCAGTTGGCATCATGGAAACGTAAGTTCGTGATATTTTTCTTTCTCATTTTTCCGATTTTCATTTTTGCAATTATGCCCGCAATTGTGCCATAACAAACCCAAGGAACTCTAACAAACCAAAGCCAACGCAAACAAACTTAAACAATCCGATTGGCAGATCGCCAATGAGCTCAAAAAAGTTTAAGTGCTCCTATCCAAACAAACAAGCCCAAGCAGACCCAAATGAATTCGAATCGTGCACTTCTTGTGAAGGTTTCTAAGTAATGTTTGGGTTCGAGCGATCTTCCTAGTGTGGATTTTCCAAAAATGTACACAATCGCAAAAAAACAAGGCACAGTCCATTCCAACGATGCGTGCAATAATTACATCAGTATTTTTGAATCCTGCAAACCAAAACAAACCCAGAAGAATCATCACGAGTGGGAATTTAAAAAAACACGCAAAAAATTCATACAAATCAAACACAGCGAAGATATCGAAGAAAGGAATGAAAAAAGTTTCACGAAACGCCATAAAAATTTCGGAAAAATAAACGGATGAAAAAAAAAAGAACCAACGCTATGAAGATTTTCGAGAAAAAAAAACATTGTCAAAAAAACGATCATAATTGAAAAAAAAAGACGATAACCATTTTTGATAAAAGAAAAAAACAATCACCATAACCATTTTCAAAAGGATGATCACCATAACCATTCTCAAAAAAACAATCACCATAAGCATTTGAAAAAAAACAATCACTTTCGAAAAAAAAACGCTAGTCATAAAAAAGCCTATAAACATAAGGAAACAATAAAACGAAGAAAAAAACACATAAAAGGCATACGAACCTCTCGTCAGAGTCCTCGAGCGGAAAATGTTTGCAAACGTGTACGATATCGAGGCAGGGAATGCCGACGCAAAGGATTTTCGGCTCGTTCGAACCGGCCGGCGGTGAGCCACCGACGATTTTCTCGTAAAAACTCGAGATCATCCTCGTCTTTTGGTCAATATCTGCGTGTCAGCGAGGAAAAAGAGCTGAGCAATAAGAGCGAATGTCGCGAAGAACGTCGCGAGTCTCCGAATGTTCGCTGACCGCCGCGAGCGACTTCGCGAGACTGCGAGCGTTCGCGCGCACGTGATACGCGCGTGTGTGTGTGCAATCTCCGCGTTGACTCGCGGATAATCTTCGTGATGAACCGCACGAGTGATCTTTCCGCACTTCCTTAACGGCCCAACTTTCATATTTCATCTCTCTTCGAAACGGAAGCGATTTCCAACGAAAACAACAAAAAAAACGTTCGCCTCAAGTTCTCGCGAAAAAAAAAACGCTCCTGTCACAACATAACCTAAAAACGGGCGCGCGCGCACGTAGGTTACGTCAGGCTCGGTAGGGTGCGCCCTCCGCTCGCGGAAATTTTCCTCATTCGCGAGACAATCGCCATCGATCAGGAAAGCATCAGGAATTTTACTCGATGGATTGGCTTTCGAGAAATTCGACTATCCGTATCGATTCGTGGCAAATCGCCGCTCTAGACTTCGTCTTGCCGATCTCGTTGCCCCGTTGCGTCTGGACGTTGAACCTTTGCTCTCGCTTCTTCGCGTGTGTGCGTGCAACGTGATCGTGTGCTGCGCACCGCGTAACGAACACGCGCACCCTTTTCGCGAAGAAAATGGGACGAGAGAAGAATATTTTTACTCGCTGATCGCCCGATAAGCGAGGGGCTGTCATTATTTTCCAACTGTATATATATATCTATATATACACGCAGTCGACCCGCGGATACGGCGGTACTTCCGGTAAGTCGTATATATATTTACCCAATTTTCCTTCCGATTTTGACCTTGCGCGAATTATGTAACCTCGAAGTTTAAATCGCGTCGAGGCAAGGCACGATATGTTTCGTGCTTTGCAGGAATTTACGCATTGACCCAAACAAACCCAAACAATAAAAAGAAGCCAATCAAACGAGCCCAAGCAGACAAAAATTCAATATTAATAGATATTAATTTATAGATTAATTTATAAATTAATTTATAATTAATTAATAATAGATATTAATCGATATTAACCCAAACTCAGCAAAAAAAAGTCGATCAATATTAACACAAACAGATGAAAAAAATCAACTGTTCAATTCAAACAGAACCAAACCGTCCCAAACAAACAAAATCAACTAATATTATTCCAAACAGACCCAAGCAAACAAAAATCCAGCTAACATGAACGCAAACAGATTCAACAAAATCATATACCAACGTTATTCTACACAAACTCAAACATACGCAAACAAATGGTTTTTGTCCCCAAATTCAGGTCGAATTCGTTCTCACCTTTTTTGTAGATCACCCTGTCAGAATACTAAAACGTGAATTTTCAAAAAGAAAGTCCGAGAGATTCAGAAAAGTGTCCCTGCGAGTGAGCCCAACCCGAAGAAATAATACATTTTGGTTACCCTCCAACGATGCGTAGAGTAGGCGAAAGGGGAACTCGGCTAAGATTGTTTGTCGTTCCACAGGTATCGACGGCGGAGACTGCGCAAAGACGCGTTTTGAAAATTCGATGGATCGAAGGGAGGGTCAGGTATCGGCGTGCGGCGAGGCCGCCGGGGAACCGCCGGACGAGGACGATGGCCTGGACCAGGTGACCATAGGTTCGTTGATGAAAATTACCTCAGACGATAGCAGAGAATTCCTGTGTGGCTGGGGAGCAGCCGTTATTAATGTCACAGTCACTTATCCCATAAATAAGATTATATTTAGACAGGTGAGTGAACCCGACGAATTTTTCTTGCCCTCCCAAGCTCGATAGTAAGAATAGATGAGCTTTTATCCGAGATCCGATAGACGAGGGTTTTAGATTAGGCGGATACGAGCGGGGGATGCAAATTTTGGCCTGCATTTTCCAAATGCATATTTTGTTTTTTCACGACTTGCCCAAGTGCTCGTGCAGGGTTGACATTATCGATTTTTGGCAATGAAGCTCTCCGTAAACTTTCGCTACGGTAGTCATCAGATACCCCGACTTGTTTTCAGATCCTGGAGGGCGTACCTGTGACGACGGCGGTCAGGCAGTTGTCCGGTGAGGGGGCGAAGCTCCTTTACCGCGGAATATTGCCACCCCTGTGTCAAAAGACCCTGTCGCTGAGCATAATGTTCAGCGTGTACGAGGGCTCGAGAACGAGGCTCGATCGGCTCACCGATCGGCAATTACTGTCGAAAGTCGTGGCTGCGAATGTGGCCGGTAGCGCCGAGGCTACTCTCATGCCACTCGAGAGGGTGCAAACCCTACTTCAAGATTGGCGCTATCACAACAAATTTCGCAACACGAGCCACGCCTTTCGGCATCTTCTGATGAGCCACGGGCTCGCCGAGTGCTATCGCGGCCTCACGCCGATTGTCTATCGCAACGGCCTCTCGAATTTGACGTTCTTCACGCTTCGCGATTACTCGAAATTGCTGATGGGCGGGAACGATTCGTTGATCGCGAATTTCGTCAGCGGCGCTCTCATTGGCGGCTTCACGAGCACACTCTTCTATCCCATGAATGTACTCAAGATACACATGCAATCGAGGATCGGCGGCGATTTTGAAAAAATCACCGACGCACTTCGCGACATCTGGATAACGAGGGATCGAAGCCTCAAAAACTTTTACAAGGGCGTACACTTAAATTGCATGAGGTCGTTCGTCAGTTGGGGCGTCATCAACGCCGCTTACGACTTCTTGAAAAGAATGGTTTTTTAACGAGAAACGAGTTTAGGGAAATTCGAGCGATGATCGCGCGAGGTTTGAGCGGCAGGGGGGGGGGGGCGGTCGATGCGTGAAGTTGATTGTGAAAAAAATTCGGGAACTTTATTCCAAAATTTTTACTGCACTGAGATTTTTTTCTACGGAGAATGCCGACGCGCTAACTTAAATGAACCCAATCAATTGGTTCTGTGAAGCAAAGCACGAAAAAGGGGTACGGAAAGATTTAGCGAGGATTTTTTCGCTACAGAATGGTGGTCCAGAGCAGGACAAACCCAAATAGTCGGTTCTTTGAAGATTGCACAAAAAGAGCACTGAAGGCATTTTTTTTTGAGGAATTTTCCACGCTCAGGTGCTGTAAATCCAAACAAAGCCAAACAATTGGCTCTTCAGTGATGCACACGACAAAAGAGTACGAAACGACTGTTTTGAGATTTTTTTCATAGAGAAGAGATGGCGTAAACCTAAATCGACCCAAACCAGAGGTTCTCGAAAATGCACACAGAGAAGACTACGAAATGATTTTTTTCGCGCCGGATAACTGCACAAACCCAAATTAATCCAAAAAGAAAATGGCGCTAATTTGTATTCTGTCCCGAGCAGCCTTTTCTGCTGGAGCCTCGGAGCGATGGAGGTTTCCAATTTTTAGGATTGCACCTGGAGAAAAGGACCAAAGCGTTTCTCAATGTGGAAACAAGAGCAGTGGAAAATTACCAACGATTTTTGGCAAAATATTGAAAAATTGCTTTGTAATTGAAATTGTTCGAAAGACATTTTTTCGATGAAAATTCGACGGTGACGAAAGTGTGTCATTTAAAAAAAAATCAATATTTGAAATCGTTGATACTTTTATAGGTATGTATTCATATTGTCGAACTTTTTGGAAACTTGCTCCAGGTTCAAGGCTGGAAATGGAAAAAATTCCAGCTTGAAGGACTTCGGACCAAAAGATGGCGTCAGACAGATTGCTGAGGTTTGCAGCCATTCTGTTTTCGTCTTTGTCGCCATTTTGTTGGGGTCTGCACCGCCATTTTGTTCGGATCTACCTCGCGATTTTGTTTGGATCTGCACCACCATTTTTGCGTTTCTACTACCATTTTGTCTTCACCTGTGCTGCCATTTTGTTTGCATCTGCGCTGCCATTTTGAATTGAAAAAATCCGTATAAAAATCGTTTTACGCTGTCAATTAATCAAGTTCAAGTTTAAAAACATCAAGTTTACGATTTCGTTTTTGGCCTGACACGATTACCCCTCAAAGTCACGCAGGGAAGTGAGCATTGGAGTGCAATAAAAAAATATGGAAAAAAAACCACGCGATCAATGGTTGCGGCCTGAGGCGTTCATTATCGAATACTCTCCGAGCATTCTGGGACAACAATTTTTCGAATCGTATACGAAACTGTCTCACCAAAGAACATTGTACGCCTCTTCCACAATATGTCTATCGATATCTATACGATTCATTGTTATGTACATACACACACAGACACACACAGATATATATATATATATATGCGGAGACGCCGTTGCGTTTAGTTAGCGATGAAAAAACAATGTCCGTGCTACAATTTTTTTTAACGACGTTTTTGTAAGTGTAACTAGTTCAGGTAGGAGAAGAAGCGTATCTCGAGCCTGTGTGTATGTGTCCGCACATACGTCAACGAAATGTATATACGCTGGTTGTACAAACGAATATTATTACGGAGTGTCTCCCCGTCCAGATATCGGACGAATAAGCGCATGTTATTCGTCCGGATAGCGGCTCAGTTCACGCCGTATTTCCAGTAGACGTACATATTATTGTGATTCATGTCAGCTAGTATCTGGACGAATAACATATATATAATCGTCCGGATAGAATCCGTTAAATTGTTAAACAATCTATCTGGACGAATATCTTGGCCAATTGTTGTCGCGCGACATATTGAAGGAAAAAAAGTGTTTTGTTCGCAATTACGCATGTACGCATGTACGCTCGCAAAGGGAACCCTAATAGTTTCGAATCAGCCTGTACATACGCGTAATTGCAACGAGAGCCGCGAATAATTCAACGACTATGCAAATGAGTACGTAGTTCGAGGCTAATTGAATTCAATGAGTGACGCTGGTGCGCGTCGTTCGGATCCAATGAACGTCAATTTTACAACGGCAGATCCGTTGGTCTACGAAGATGAATCGTTTTTTTTTCTCGTTTTTTCGAATCCTCACTGGAGAGCGTCAAGCTGTGGGAAAAATGTTGGACAATAGTAAAAATAAACAAGATTGTTGCGTTTTAGCGATGCGAATTTGAACATTAATCTGCTCGTGTCTACAGCCATGTGCATTTGGTGTGTCCGCTGTACTGAACGACCGCACGATTCTCGATGTAAGGTACGAGAAGATTTCGCGAGTTTCTTCTAATCAATAAAGAATATTTATTACGACGTGCCTGTGTGTAGGTCACCCCGAGTGGCCTCGTATTCTTTGAGTTCCGATTATGATATTCATTTTGTTTTAATTCTTCGTACAGGGAAGCTGCGTAATAGTAATAAAAAATAAAGACGACAAAATAATTGGTAATAAAAATAAGGAAATAAAAGACTAATAAATAATTCGTTATGAAAATAAAGAACTAGAAGACGACGAAATAATTTGTGATAAAAATAAAAAAATAAAAGACGACAAAAGAATTCGTAACAAAAATAAAGAAATAAATTACGACACCGTGATTCGCAATAACAATAAAGAAATAGAAGATAAATAAATAATTCGTAATAAAAACGAAGAAATAACGGACGCCTAAATAATTCGTAATAAAAATAAAGAAATAGAAAACGAAACGCATGCAGAACTTCCCTCTCGATCGATAAAATCAACCGAATTAACTCGTTAACAGAATGTGCTGTATGCATATCGACTATTCCGAATTAACCGCCGCGAAATTAGCGTGTATTCACGCCGTGGATATTTGCACCCGACGCGGCAAGCCCGCGCGCGACGAAATTAACCAGAATTAGCGTTGTCGCTGGGTAAGCGCGCGGCGTTCCTTTTTTGTGCCCATATTCTCGGGTGGCGAAGTTACACGTCGACGCTGTGTGCCGATCGTGCCGAGTTGCGCATACGGTGAAGGAGCTAAAAACGAAGGAAAGAGGAAAAGTACGTAAGCTGTGATCGTCGACGAGACAACGACGAAGAAAAGGAGTTTGCGCGCTCTTGCTGGTGTCGCGGAGCGCACTGCGCAGCGCGCACTCTCGCGGTGCTCTCGCTGCAGCGGAACAGCCGGAGGAGTGGGGGCCGCGGTGGAACGGCAGTTGAGCCGCCAGAGTAGGGGTAGCTGTCGAGCGGCAGTCGCGCTGCAGGAGTAGGGTAGCGGCCTCGCTATTGGAGTGGGGGTCGCTTCGTGGCCGCCGAGTGGGGTACGCGGCGGAGTGGGGTCGGAGCGTAAGCCGTGGAGTGGGGGCCTTCTCTCCTCCAGAACTCCAGTCTCCCAGTACGCGACTACGGGCCGTGGAGTTTTCGTGTGCTGCGCGGATCAAACCGCTCATCGAAAAGTGCAACGGGATCAGGCAACGTGTGAAAAAAAATGTTCTGACACCAGCCCTACCTCCTTTCACAGGATTCTTCCGAAGCAGCAGACGTGACTCATTCGCGAGTTGTTTCAAGGCCTGTCGTTTCTCCGGCGTTGCGCGCATCGATCGCGAAGAAAACAAAACGTCAGAAGAAATCGACGAAGATGTTGGTCCGGACGACGTTCCTAACCAGCGACGATGTATCAACGGATCATCGCGTCGTCGTCTTCTCGCATCATCATCCTCAGCCCGCGGCAATAACGGGAACGACGAGCTATTTTTGGCCAACGGAGAACAATCACAGCGGCACACGAGGAACAAACGACCACGAGTAGACGATCGAGAAATATAAAGTTACTACACAAAAAAAAAACAAGAAACAAAATCAACGACAAGTGATATGAGAATCAACGCGACCAAGATGAGTACTCCGATCGAGGAGAAGATTGATCAGAAGCTGAAGGTATCGGTAATTATAATTATTCATCACGTTATCGTATACATGCATATCAGAGGATCGATCGCATCTACGAAGGCGTGCTTTTTTCTTCCTATCGTTTCACGCGATTTATCGAGATCAATAAGTCGACTGTGTGCCTGCTGTGTTTTGCCCAGAGGGCTTTTCCCGAGGTATGAATACTTGATGAATCTCCCATTGACATTCACCTCACATCCACGTACGGTCGAATAATCACAGACATTTGTTGGTCGAATAATCACAGACCGACTGTCAATCTGACAGTCGGTCGGAATTTCGTGAATTTCGTCAATAAACCCATACTTACAGTGCAAGGATGAACGACCATGTTTCTCCGTAGGTGAGAACGGGCATGGTGACAGTGAGCGACGGCAAGAGCAAGCCTGTGCCGATGCAACTCAACCTGTCCATGGAGGTGCTGAAGCTCCAGCGGGAGGATCTGGAGGTAGGAATCCACCCGTCAGCGGCATTCTCTCCGGGAGTGCCTTATTTTGCTCACTCGGAGAAACAACACGGAGGGTACAATGGGAGCCCTACAATCGTTCATGCTGGGGGTACAAAAGCGATAAGGGGCTCTCTCGCTACGAAATCTACGATTCTCGTATACAAAATAAAATAACGCCAGGATTAGAACGCGCCGTCAAACAGAAAACGATATCGCTACGATAGAGCCTTGCGGATAAGAGGGAAGAAACTAAGAGAGAAACGAGGAATGTTGTTTCGATAGATCAAGGGTAACGTGACGCATGAGAAATGAATCATTCATTCGAGTTGGTCACATCTATACCTCGTCGATGATTGGACCGTTCCGAATAGTCATGTCGCTCTTATTGCGAAACCATTTGCACATATTTCCATCAACTTTCTTCTTGTTGATTCCTTATATTTTCACGTGACAAAACTATCTGCCGGGCCTGAAGGAAAAAGGGGAGAAAAATCGGCTCTCGGGTGTGTTAGGCGTGTGTAACAAGATCGTCGTCGTCGTAGACTTCCTCGATCTAGCGGCTTCATCTCCAATCATATAGAATTCGTAATTGCGATAATAGCAAGTGCAATGAGTGTCGGTAGTGTTCTGGAGAATCGTGGGCTTGAAGTTTGCATTGTTGGAATGCAACGAAAATTCTTTTGTGTTTTCCTCATTTTCATTATCATCGAAAATCTTTTCGTACATATTTCCTACGATAATATTTTTATATTATCGATATATTTGACATTTACGATTACATTTTTTTACGATGCTTATTACTAAACAGCATCGTGAAAAACGTTTGAGTGATTTTCGTGGGCTGAATGTGCCAAAAAAGTTGGGCTTCTTTCGTTGCGTTCCAACGATGCAAACTTCAATATCATTTTATTTTTACCTAATTGTTAGTATTATAGAAAATGGTTTTTTTACATCTGGGTTGTAGATCGCTAAATAAGGAGGCTTAGAAATGATCGCGAGATTTTCATAGCTTAAGGGGTTAGGCAATAGTAACGGGTATAAAATCATGTGCGAATTTAACAATTTTTTTTGTACGAAAAAGTGATTCACTCATAAAATTAATTACACATCTATTTAGTATGAATATCAAGCTGTTAGAAAAAATATATATATTTTTTTCGATATACAAAATGGCCGACTACAAATATTTTTTTTTATCTTTTTTTTTCGGCACTCCGCGGCGTAACATTTAGCATCCACAATTTTTGACCTAGATCAAAAAACAAAAATTCTCGTCAATCTACATTAGAATACCTAGAGAAGTACGTACGGAATTGAAAAAATATTGTTTTATTCAAAAGTTGTAGCTATTTGAATTGAGTTGTAGGTATTCGAATGAACTTTCAGTGAAAATTTTTCAATTAATCAGAAATTCCGTTCGTACTTCTCTGCGAAAAGCAACTAGAAACATAACTTTTAAATTTGAAGTAAATCGAGTGAAAATTGTTGAAGTTATTTGTCACGCCAATTGGAAAACGCTGTTTCGAGTAGTTTCGAGTAGTCGGCCGTTTTGTACATCGAAAAATAATATATATTTTTTCTAACAGCTTGATATTCATGCTAAATAGACGTATAATTAATTTTAAGAGTGAATCACTTTTTCATGCGAAAAAAAATGTTAAATTCGCACATGATTTTATACCCGTTACTGTGGCCTGAGGCCTTAAAAATGATCGCGAGATTTCCATAGCTTAAATCTGTCGACGAAAATTTGGGAAATTCAGTAAATGAAGTATTTTGTTGCGTTCCAACGATGCAAACTTCAACATTATGAGACTCGCGATATCGTCGTCTGTGCTATTTTTCTTTTGTATGGAGGGAAAATACACTCACGCGTAGACACATATTCGTACGTGTATGGGTATATACTTATGTATCGATATATGCAAACTGGATGTGCCATTTAAAGGTAGCTAGGTAGTCTACGGTCAAAGGGCAAATCCATTGCGTTTTTATCGGCGATAAGCACAGATTAAGAGCTCTCTTCGCTTTCCCAGCAGGCGGCGAATCACAACAAAGCGCCGTTGGACGCGAAAGAGCGAATGGTCCAGATAACGAGGCAGAAGATTGGAGGACTAGGCCTGAGCATCAAGGGAGGAGCTGAGCACAAGCTTCCGGTGCTCATATCGAGGATCTACAAGGGACAGGCGGCCGATCAGTGCGGACAGCTGTTCGTCGGAGACGCCATCATCAAGGGTACAAAGAGAAAGATTCCCTCCTCCCCCCCCCTCCCCTCCCCGTTCTCCTACAATTATACGCTGACCCATTTTCTTCCTTCTTTCCGCGCTCGACGATTGTTTCGTTGGATGAGGCGCAAATGTAAATGGATCGTTTATCCGGTTTATCGGAGCGCACAGCTGGAAGAGGGGCCGCGACAGCTTTTCAATACTTTGACAGGCGATACCGTTGCATTGTTTCTGCGGGACACAATGGGACCCCATTCCTGTGTCTCGCTTGATTGAATACCTCTCTGTATCTTTCATTTCCGTTTTGTTGCTTTTTCATCAGACTCGCTATGGCTCTCCGCTCGCTCTCTTTCTCGAGCGCCCGTCCTAATACGGGCCACTAGGACGCGCGGAAATGTAAACAAGGCCGAAGTTTGTCGATCTTGCCGTAGATTATTCTTAAGGGGCTACGTGTACCTAGGGACCCGAAAAAATGGCCAAATTCGGATTTTTTTCGTCTGGTAAACGGTTGTTGAAAAAAAAAACATTTTTTTAACACATTGGTACAAATATTGACAGCCTTTAAAAAAATACAGGAAAACAATAAAAACATGGCCACCGGCAGATAAAAATTTTTCGCGACGTTTGTTTAACTATTTGTATCGGCGTGTATTTATACCAAGTTTCAGGCAAATCTGACAAAAAAAAATCTTATGTAAACTTCAAAACCCCCGTTTCACCGCCTTAAGACTCGAATTTCGATTTTGACCACTCTTGAAAAAAGTCTTATTTGGGTGAAACATGGAGGCTGCGTGGACAGAATTAGAGGCCACAGATATCGTAATACTGCCTATCGTTGGGTATAATAATCGATTATGACTTAGTTTTATTAGAAGATGTTCAGAAGGGCTCTCTTTACGTCCCCACAAAATGCGGCCCTTCGCGAAAGGAATAGGGTCAGAGTGGGATCAGTGGCTCATTTTTTTTCAGAGTATACCTGTCTAACCGTTCACCCAATCTCAATGAAACCTTGACTAAACGTGAGTAGTGTTCAATGGCTTCATTTTGGTGAAAAACACTGTACGGCCTAAGCCAATAGATATTGAGATAATGACCATTTTAAAAAAATGGGATTTCATCCACTGTGTGCTTGGGGGTGTGCACAGTGAAACATGCCTAATTTCACAGTCGAACAAAATTTCAAAATCAAGCAAAATTTGAAGAAAATTACCCTGATTCACCGTACACTTGTAGGTAATGGGGTGCTTTTTTCTAGCCAATGAGGAGTATTGTACAGTAAACTATTGAAAAACTAATTTAAAAAAAGACAGCATATTATGAGATCAATCACAATCATTTATTGAATATTAATCAATAATGAGTACCTATATAATGAGGCAGTACAAGTACCTATCTAAATCACAACGCGAAAATATTCATATTATGACTTAGCTCTGTGTACCTCGAAAAATTGAGCCACTGTGTACCGACCCGCCCTTTTTATCTAAAGCGGGTACTGACATGTTTCTATTTTTGTTAGGTTAACAAACGCAATGCTCAAATACCGCAATATAGCTGTATATTGCGGGAGAACAATGACTTCGAACATAACTGCGATAGGTAAAGAAGCAAAAAACACACAAACTCAGCTGGTTTTTCAACTTTTGACACCGAAAAAAAAATTCTAACAGCTTGATATTCATACTAAATAGATGTGTAATTAATTTCATGAGTGAATCACTTTTTCACACGAAAAAAATTGTTAAATTCGCACATGATTTTATACCCGTTTTGTGGCCTAAGGCCTTAAGGGGGAAGCCTGCTTTAGAGGCTTCAAAAAATCGATTTTTTCGAAGATTTTTTTGGGAAGGAAAGAAATATTCGATTGAAACGAAACTTTCAGGTTTTATTTTTATATATTTCAACAGTCTTCTCAATTTTTTTTATTAAAATATATGTCATATTATGCCTGGTACAAGCATTTCGCCGAGGCGTCTCGAGTGTGCATGTGTCGTGCGGCGGGAAAGATGCAGGTCGCAATTTCCATCTGAAACAAAAAACCCAAAAAAAAATTTATTTTCAATAGTATAGCTTCTAGTTAAACCAAGAAAATTCAACAAAAAGTGAGAAATTCAACAATTTTTCGCAAATTAAAAAAAAATCATTTTTTTGGAAAAAAAATTCACTTCAGATTGTTTAAAAAGTGGGTTAATCATAACTTTCTTAAGGTTTTTTAGGTTCAACTAGAAGAGAATTTAATCCCGAATACAATGAATTTTGTCTCGTTTCGATAGGGCGTTTAATTTTTTCCCTATCTTTCCCGCCAATTAGGAAAAATCGTAAAAATGAAAAACCGAGAAATCGCGCGTCAAAGTTTTCGTATATAAAAAATCGTAATTTTCTTGAACTTACCGCAATTTGAATTTGCTTTTGAAATTTTAGGGACACATTCTTGGATAGTTTGGGATGACATTTATGCAAAAAAAAAATCGATTTTTAGAAGCCTCTAAAGCAGGCTTCCCCCTTAAAGGGTCGGCATAATATTTTTTCTTAAGAGAGTCTCGCGTTCACGAGATCGGAACTTTACGGACAAAGGCTCGCATCGATTCTCATCCCGCCTGATTGGAAAAACTCCAATAACGTTTCTTCATCCCCTTCTCCGTTTCTGAAGTTGCCATTTACAATGCCTCGACCACCAGCGTGTTCGGTCGTCCTTTCAATAAAGAATTCTTTGTCTCGTTTGTTGGCAATCACCGGGACGATGACCCCAGTGAACGGAGAGTACATCACCGCGTGCAACCACGACGACGCCGTGAACATCCTCAGGAACGCCGGTGACCTCGTAGTACTCACGGTCAAGCACTATCGCGCCGCGAAGCCTTTTCTACAAAAAAACGGTAATTACTCGGTAGCGCCTTGTCGTCGAGGCATTTTGGCCTCGGCCTCGCGAGGCGCCGCCTCGTTTGCAACGATAATGACAAGTCTCAGCTTCGTCTAATTGGTACACTGCGCATTGCGGGACTCGCGATGCCTACTCGGAAAGAGGAAATTGGAATATTTGCGAAACCTGTGGGGAAAACCTGGAAAAGTCAGGGAATTTCTGAGCCAATAATGCGTAAGGGTCACGAATAACAAATTTCAAAAAATGTCGAGAAAAAAAACCTTATTTAAGGCTAAATTACTATTACACTGAAAAAGTGTACCAAACTTGAAGTCAATCCGTTGATAAGATGTCGTGAAATCGTGTACACCGTTTTGAAAAAAATAGTTTCGTGAAAAACGCGTTTAAAATTTTACCAGCAATTATATCGTTGTAATCATTAGTTTACCTTCAATCTGCGATTCCTGCACCATATGTTGGATCGTCCAATTCAATTTGAGTTGCCTCTAGCGACGAATAAGCGTTCGTCATTTTCACAGTAGCCTTAACCGGTCGCACCTGGCTCGTGGCCCGAAAAAATGAGGAATTTTCGTGATTTTTTTTTCTGGGAAAACATGTGTAGTTTTTCGATTGATTTTTTTTTACGTTAAAGAGTATGGTTTGAAGTATCTTCTACAATTTTGGTATTGAAAAATATTTATAAATGTAAGTAAATAAACTATCGGATACAGAGAAAGAAGAGGAGAAGCTGGACAACTGCGCGAACGGGGACGCGGACGAAGAATGGGCCACGCCGAACAGACGATCAGCCGGAAGTCCGAAGTCGGGCCACAGCAGACACGGATCTAACGCCTCGTCCTCGTCCTCGGGGCACGCGAAAAAGTGGATCGACGTTATTACGGGTGAGAATCGAGGCAATTTACAGATGCCCTGGGGCAACGAAGTCGGAGGGCACTTAAGGGATAACGCCACTCTAGCGGCAGAATATAAGGCCAAACTTTGACAATTTATTTTCGAAGTATGAAAAAAGGAATAGGATTTCTTTTGCGAGGGTTTATGTATGGTGGGATATACATTTACAACGATAAAAAATCGATTCCGTTTTTTTTGTTCTTTAAGGGGTGAGATGCAGTCAGAGGCGTGAAAAAACGAGCACTTTCAATAATTTTTTTTTTTATAGTAATTAAGTTTGTTTTACAAAAGTGGTTACACAGAATTTATATGTTATATTTCAACTTGACTTGTACAAATTTTCAAAGAAAGATATTGATTATTTACAAAAATATCGCCATCTTTATCGGACCCCCTTCGGCATGTAGTGCTTTGCGGTGACCATCATACAATTTTACTGGATCATCCGAAATAAAAAAACCAAAAAAAAAATCATTAGTTTAATAATAAATCTAGTCCTTAAGCGAAGCTTTTTTTTTTCAAAAATTAACTAAATGGCGGCTTCCGACAGATAACTTTCGATTTTCGACCAAAAAATCGCTCGTTTATTGTTAAAAAAAATATAAATTTTCAACAAAAATAAAAATCCTTCGATTAAGGATTGATTTTTAATGCTATCAATAAGCACACCAAATTTGATCAAAATCCATCGAGTGGTTTTTGAATTATAGTGGTCACCGACTTGAAAAAAATAGTTTCGAGAAAAACGCGTTTAAAGTTTTTCGATGTGGATACGGTATTATATGTTCGTAAAATTTTGAGCTCGATTGATGAAGCTAAACTTTTATTATGTTTTTTGATCCGCTGAATCCGAATATCACAATTTTTTTGCCGAAAAGTCGAGCATTTAATTGTTTATAGCCAATTGTTAAAACAATTTTTCATAAAATTAAAGTTTTTTGGGATGAATTATTAAAAAAAACATTTTGGGCAATTTTAAAACGAAAGTATGCCTTATAAAATTTGGCTAAATTTCATTGTTTTTGAGTAATACATTTTTGAAAATTTCTGAAAGAGTTTTCCAATTTTACACTTGATTTATGTATAGAAATACTAATTAAAAATGACTTACATCGAATCATCAATTCCTGGCCAATACAATCGGGCTTCTGCCAATATGGAAGCTTCCAAAATATCAATTTGTTGTTGTCTTCGAAGCATTCTGCCTTCCCGGGTATTATCGTTTGCGCGTTTGTCAGCCACGTTTATAGGTTGAGAATAGACGTGGCCCGTTCACACACTAATTGTGGGATATCCCGGAAACTATTCATCGGATTGACTTGAAATTTTCAGGGAATATTTTCGAAACATCACACTTCAAGAAAATGTAAAAAGATCGACTTTATGAAAATTCTGACTGCATCTCGTCCCTTAAAGGATAGAACTATATATGTAGAATATTTTCATAAAGTTTCAAAGCGAAATTCGAAAAACTTCAAACGTTACAGCCCGTCAATGTTGTGCCTCACCGCTCGGATTCGGAGCGGGCATGAACTTCAAACGCGTTTTTCTCAAAATTGCATTATCGAAATCGGCGTGCAGGATTACTCAAAAACTATTAAGCCGATTGAGTTTAAACTTGGTAGAAATATCTATAATATTGGTACCTTTTACTTCACGAGAATTGTTTTTGAAAATTTGGAAAAAAAAACTACTTTTTTCATCCATATTTTACAGAAATGTTGATTTTTTTGTTGTAAATGCGTGCTGTTTTCTTAAATTTGCACTTTCTTCATTTTAATTACCGTCATATGGAAACTACATGTTCTAACTGAAAAAATGTTTGAACTTTTTTGCAAATTAAAGTCTACGGGAAGCTAGACTGCCCGTCGATTCGCAACTCCCGCGGCGACCTTGCTGTAACGCTCTGTCACAGCTCCGTCATGTTGATGATGAATTAATAAAAAAAATTGTTTTGTATACTTAAATATACTATTGAAGTATACCTAAAGTTTGATAATTGTAGAATAATTATTTCTTAATTTAAAAAATCCCCCAATGTTGCTTATTTTTTCCTGTCTAAATGTATATCCCGTCTTAACACATATCAAAGTATAAAAAAAATTTTATTATAATTTACATACAAAATGGCGACTACAGAGCCCATTTTGAAAAACGTTATTTTTATAAATACCTTTACGGGAGGATGGTTTTCTCGTAAAGACCTGGAGCAAAAACCAAAAAATTATAATCTATATATTATTAGCAATGGGACCACGTAGGGATTTTTTTAATCAAATTTTGAAAAAATGGCGCACTTTGAAAGAAATAAATCGTTTTTTTTGCCTAAAAAATAAGCAGTAAATTGTTCATAAAACAAAAAGTTTACATTTAATACAAAAAACGGTAACGTACTCCCGTAGTGAATGTAATTGTAAAGCTACTATCAAAATTCCAAATCGATCCATGCAAAAGGTGTTCGAGTAATCCGTCCTCCTAGTTTGAAAAAAGTGGTTCGAGAAAAGCGCGTTTAAAGTTGTACGAGGCGCCTGAAAGAAGTCCGTGGCGCTGCGGCAAAATCAATAATTGAACCTTTAAAAAAAATCGCCACAGGACCAATTGCATATTGTTTTTATGACCCCAAAGTATTTTTTAAGCAAAAAAAAAACGATTTTTCCAATTTCTTAGAGTGGTGTTATCCCTTAGTTATTCTCTAAAGATGAACTTTTTTTGTATCGTGTTTAAATAATTTATTGCGAAAAAATGAGATTTTTCCAAACAACGTACGTTTCGATTTGAAGAAAAAAAAAGACGAGTTTGTCCTTAAAATAGATAACATAAAATAACCGCATAAGAAATAGATAATATAGATAACCGGATGGTCAAAATTGAAACAAAAAACGAGTTTTTTTTTGATCGAGCTTTTTTTGATCGTGTTTCAATCAACGAACAAAAAATGGATTTTTTTCTCGAATTCACGAAGAACAATGATATAATTATTGTTAATAACATGACTGCTACGCATATGGAAAATAGGGAAAACTCGGAGAATTTCTTTCCTTCTGAAATCATCAGGGAAAAGTCGGAGAATTTTGAAAATTTTCTGAAATTTTTCCAGAATCTACTTTTTGCAAGAATTACGGAAAATGAAACCAACTTGAAAAAAAACCTGCAAAGTATCACAATGAATATTTTTGTATATTTTCAATATTTATATTATGCCTCATGATATACTAAAGAAATTATGTCAGTGCCAAACAACGAAAACTTCAAAAACTAAAAACTGATTCACTCTAAAGCTTTATACAATTCCATTCGATTTGTCGATTCACAACCACACAATCCTTATTGTGGATAAGTGTATATTTATTTTTTATTCATTGGCACCGTCATAAAACATTCCTTTTGTAATAAAGAACCGGTTCTGTATAGGCTTTTAATTTTTTTTACTTCAAAGTGTTTAAATTATTTTTCGAACTTCAGTTTTTTTTTATTTTTCATTTTAATATTTAATATTTACGTTTATTTGATCTTTAAAAAATTATGTTCTTCAGTTAACCCCAATCTCCCTGGAATATTTGCAAAACCTGTGTAGAAAACCTGGAAAAGTCAGGGAATTTCTGAGCCAATAATGCGTAAGGGTCATGGATAGCAATTTTTTTTTAATGTCGAGAAAAAAACGTCGTTCAAGGCTAAAGTACTATTACACTGAAAAAGTGTACCAAATTTCGAGTCAATACATTGATAAGATGTCGAGAAATCGTGTACACCGTTTTGAAAAACATAGTTTGGTGAAAAATGCGTTTAACATTTTACCAGCAATTATATCGTTGTACTCATTAGTTACCCTTCAATCTGCGATTCCTGCACCATATGTTGGACCGTCCTATTCAATTTGAGTTGCCTCTAGCGGCGAATAAGCGTTCGTCATTTTCACAGTAGCCTTAACCGGTCACACCTAGCTCGCGGCCCGAAAAAATTACGAATTTTCGTGACTTTTTTCTGGGAAAAGGTGTGTAGTTTTTCGATTGATTTTTTTTACGTTAAAGAGTATGGTTTGAAGTTTTTTCTACAATTTTGGTATTGAAAAATATTTAAAAATGTAGTACATACAATGGTTTGTGCAGAGCGCTGTTTCAAAAACGTCCTTCGCATTTAGTTTTTGCATGAAATTATATATTACTTGAACGAAAGATTTAATAAAATATATATATGAGGCGTTCCATACCATTTCGAACGGTCAACAAGTTGCCCACTCTCAAAAAAATTGAAATTTTGTCAAATTATTTAATTATATGAAAAAAACAGTGTACATTTTTTCAAAATTTCTGCATCGCATTTTCTCGAGTTTTTCAAAATTTCAAAATTTTCAAAATACCGTTATATCTCGTGAGCATTTGATTTAATAGAAAAATGTTCAAGACAAAAAAGTTGCAATTTTACATGAACTTTGTGAAAAAATTTTGTTTTGAATTTTCCGTGTTAAAAAAATGCCCATTTTCACCAAAATTATACAAAAATATTTTTTTTTTCTCTCGGTATGTCACTTTCGATTTTTCTCAAAAAATTCCAGGAAATACTTTGAAGTGTGTACAGTATCACCTATTTTTTTCAGAGTGGCTCGATTCGGTGTTCCAAAGCTGAGCTTTGTTTTATTATAATGAGATATTTTTTTTAGACAAATCAATTATTATTAAAAATTATTCTCTTCCATATTTTTCTCACATTTTTCAGGTAATAAATATCCATAACAGTAATAATTTTGTTTGAGCTTAATGTTTAATTATTATGAGATATTTTTTTAGACAAATCAATTATTATTAAAAATTATTCTCTCCTAAATTTTTCAGGTAATAAACATCCATAACAGTAATAATTTTTTTGAGCTCAAAGTAACGACGACGTTACTTTGTATGGCAAGGTTAACTTTGTATACCTTACCGATAATTTCTGATCAAGCTCAAAAACATTATTACTGTTATGGATGTTTATTACCTGAAAAATGTGAGAAAAATTCGGGAGAGAATCATTTTTAATAATAATTGATTTGTCTAAAAAAAATATCTCATAATAATAAAACAAAGAACAACTTTGGAACAACGAGTCGAGCCACTCTGAAAAAAATAGGTGTTACTGTACACACTTCAGAGTATTTTCTGGAATGTTTTTCGAAAAATCAAAAGTGACATACCGACCGAAAAAAAATATTTTTGTATAATTTTGGTGAAAATGGGAATTTTTTTAACTCGAAAAATTCAAAACAAAATTTCTTCACAAAGTTCATGTAAAATTGCCACTTTTTTGTCTTAAACATTTTTCTGTTAAATCAAATGCTCACGAGATATAACGGTATTTTGAAAATTTAAAATTTTTAAAAAACTCGAGAAAATGCCATCTAAAAATTTTGAAAAAATGTACACTGTTTTTTTTTCATATAATTAAATAATTTGACAAAATTTCAATTTTTTTGAGAGTGGACAACTATTTCACCGTTCGAAATGGTATGGAACGCTTCATATATATATATTTTTTAAATGACCGCGCTTCAAAGTGAAAGTATCGATTATTGTTGAAGAAAACGTTCTATTTTCGTTGATAAAAAAACTGTGACGAAAAAAAGGTCTTTCGGAACCTTAACCAAAATCTCTAGAAAGTAAATCCTAGATACAGCCAGTGATGGGCATAACTAAATTACGTTGTAATTTGATTATGAATCTGGTTACAAACTAATTCAATTACAGAGTACATATAATGTAATATAATATCATTGAATTGCATTTCTCTACATTGTAATTAAATTACTCATTACATATTATGTAATCTGTTATAATGTGTTTAATTACAAAGTAATCTGTTTAGAATGTATTCAAATACGTTGTAATCTAATTACGTTTTTATTTATGGCATAATAGAGGAGAAAATATCATCTTAACCTCTAAAGTTGGATCAAGTGTGGTGTGTGCGCGACTGTCAACTTTAGAACACACAACTTTTGTGCCTGGTAGACACGCAAACAGCGCACACTACTGTAACGTGCAATTACACAAATTACCACATTTAAGGTCCACTCGCGCTCGTGAAGTGCAAGAACTGTAACTCGGATTTTTGTAACACGCACAATTACATTATTTGAGTTAATATGATTGATTTGTATCAGATTGGCTTTTAATTAAGGGGTTAGGCCACAGTAACGGGTATAAAATCATGTGCGAATTAACAATTTTTTTTCGTATGAAAAAGTGATTCACTTATAAAATTAATTACTCATCTATTTAGTATGAATATCAAGCTGTTAGAAAATATATATTTTTGTTCGATGTACAAAATGGCCGACAACTAATATTTTCTTTTATCTTTTTTTTCGGCGCTCCGCGGCGCGACACTTAGCATCCACAATTTTTGTCCCAGAACAAAAAACAAATATTCTCGCCAATCTACATTAGAATACCTAGAGAAGTACGTACGGAATTTAAAACATATTGTTTTATACAAAATTTGTAGGTATTTGAACTTAAGAAATGAATTTTCAGTGAACAATTTCGTTATAATTGCTCATAAACTGCTCATAAAATGAAAAGTTTTCGATTAATCAGAAATTCCGTACGTACTTCTCTGCGAAGTGCAATTAGGAACATAACTTTTAAATTTGAAGTAAATCGAGTGAAAATTGTTGAAGTTATTTGTCATGCCAATTAGAAAAAAGCTGTTTCGAGAAGTTTCGAGTAGTCGGTCATTTTGTGCATCGAAAAAAAAATATAGATTTTCCAACAGCTTGATATTCATACTAAATAGATGTGTAATGAATTTTATGAATGAATCACTTTTTCATACGAAAAAAAAAATTGTTGAATTCGCACATGATTTTATACCCGTTACTGTGGCCTATGGCCTTAAATTACACAGTAATTAATTACACTTGGTATTTGTGGCAAGTAGTTATTTTAGTCATCTGTCACAAAGTAATTCAATGATGAATTACAGCAGTAATTGTAATTTGTCAATTTAATGACTTTTTGCCCATCTCTGGATGCAGCCAACGAAACGTTCTTTTCCCAAGGACGATCCTCCGTACCCACGTACGTCGCATCGCCATAATCATAATAATAACAAGAACCAACAATTATTTGCAGTGCCCCTGATGATGGCGTACGTGACGCGATACATATTCGGTACGGACAAGCTGAGGCGCAACGCGTTCGAGGTCCGAGGTCTGAACGGTGCCCGTACGGGTGTGATCCATTGCGACGATTCCGGCATCCTATCGCAGTGGCTGAAATACATAACCGACAATATAACGGGTCTTACGCATCTCCAGATGAAGCTTTACAATCGTAATTTCGGGGTTGGCGAGAGAATCGAGTACATGGGTTGGGTGAACGAGGCGGTTAGCAACAGCAATCAGCCGTGGCAGAGTTACAGGCCGCGTTTTCTCGCCCTAAAAGGGCCCGATTTGTTGTTGTTCGAGACGCCGCCGTGCAACATCGGCGATTGGTCACGATGCGCGCTCACCTTCAAGGTCTATCAGACGATGTTTCGGGTGATGAGAGAATCGGAGAACGTCGACGAGAGGCAGCACTGCTTCTTGGCGCAGAGTCCCGGCAAAGCGCCACGCTACTTGAGCGTCGAGACGAGGCAGGAATTGTTGCGGGTCGAGGCAGCATGGCACACCGCCGTCTGCTCGGCGGTAACACATCTCAAGAGCAAAACTTTTACGGTGACCTTTAACGCCAAGAGCGCCGGTCTGACTCTCGAATGGACTCAGGGATTCTCTCTCACTTACGAAAACATGAGCGAAGTCGTGTGGCGTTACAAATTCTCGCAGCTCCGAGGCTCCAGTGACGACGGCAAGAGTCGCTTGAAATTGCACTTTCAAGAGATCGATAGCGTCGCCATCGAGACCAAGGAATTGGAATGCTCCCAGCTGCAGAATTTGTTGTTCTGTATGCACGCTTTTCTCACTGCGAAGTTGGCCGCGGTCGATCCAACGTTCTTGACCTCGACGACCCCGTAAAAACGCCCCTGCCACACCCGCCCGCCGACGCGCCTCGCCACCGACAACCCAAACAAACTCCCCAACAATTTAACACGCGCAACGAAAATACCACTCCTCTCCCCCACTCGCGTCGTTCAGAGAGACACGGACGCGCCGCTAAGTGGGACGGTAAATGGCAGACGCCGATCAGCAAAAATATTCACGCCACGTTCGAGCCCGTCGACTTGAGTCGTTGCTCGGGAAATTCACTCTTTACCTTCGCGCTCGATTAACTTGACCGCTTATTGACAGTAGCAGAATTCGATCACACATTTCCGGAGCCTTAGTTTTAAAAAGCTTTCTTTTCTGTTTTTAAATATCGATATTATCATTTGTAGACGAATTTGAAGCTATGAAAAAAGTCCTTTCGTTTTATTGAGCACACGCATTTTTTCAAAAAGATGTCATGTGTCCAAATAACGATATAAATAATTCTGCAAAATCTTCTCAAAGCTGCGATCTGCACCTTTTGGGACCTTCAACCGAGTTTAACGGAGATCGATCAGCTGTTGAGTTTGTTTGGGCTTTTGTTTCGGTCATCAGGTTTCTATGTAAAGAGCGAATTTCTTTCTGTAAACCCGAACAAACTCAAATTTCAGTCGGTTCAGTCAGAACGGGTGTTTATTAGCTTCAACGCGTTTAAACGGAAAACAGGTTTCAACTGTCACGCATTTTTCTTCAAAACGAAAAAAAATGCGTGAGTATTATAAATTCGTATTATTTTCAAATAATGAAAAAAAAAAGTTCAAACGACGAAAAACCAAATGACCTCGGCGTGGTGTCCATCTCGTTCTCGCGCGCGGGTGCAATCGTTATTTCGTAGCTTTTAATTCTTGTCCTATTATTTTGGCGATTTCTCCCGACACGGCGATCGCAGACCTGCCTCTGGTGTGAATGAGACCGGCGGAAAAACACGCGTTCGACTAGTCATTGATTCCAAAAAATAAATGAGAGGTAGAGAGAGAGGACGATGGCCGACAGTTCTTTTATCTTTTCGCTTCCGGACGAGCGATCTCTCGCGACGAAAATTTAAGCTCCCAGATAAAGTAGAAAAAAGGGGAAAACGCGGAAAAAAGAACTGTTGATTACAACGTTTTGCGCTCGCCGGACGTGGGGGAGAAATTGCTTGCACAAAATACGTCGGGCTATCATCGTTTCCTCGGAAAGGATCTTTCATTTACTTTTTATATCGCTATTATAAGTAAACACATAAGTAAATATACACATATACATACATTCGTATATATTGGATTGCGGTTAAAAAAAACGATCAGGTCTTACCTCTGAGCGATAGTCTTGGGTGTGAAAGAAATGCGTGGCGTTGTTCGAAGGGGTACGAGTTGAATTTTTCTTTTTTCGCTCTCTGATATATAAATATAAATATATGTTCGAAATTACGAGGCCGACCAAGTCGCCGTAAATTTTCGAACGCGTTTTCATTATTTTTCACGCGAAGGAAAAAGGACACAAAGAGAATACGAAGATATCGGAAGAGAGCGAAATATACGTGCACGCTTATCGTAAGGAAAAAGAAAAAGAAACAATAATAAAAATGCTCTCTCGCGCGTCTCGATCGTTCGGTGCAACTCGCGCAGCTCCTATGTACGAAATAAGTTAACAATGCCAGTATTAATGAGCGTCGTCGACGACAAAACAACGAGTCTCGCGGACAAGAGGGGAATAAGCTAAGCGAGAAACGAGCAACGAGCAACGTTGTTTCGACAGATCGAACATGGTGGCCGTGTACCTGTGTATCATTGCGCGTAACGTGACGATTGGGAAAATAATCACTCGATCGATAGACGCCTCCTCGAGCTCCGCGTCCCCGTCACAATAATGCCTCGTTCATGATTCGACACTTCCGAATTGTCACGTCGCTCTCATCGCCAAACCATTTGCACATATTTCCATCAAGTTTATTCCCTTTGATACCTTGTATTTTCACGCGAGAAAAATCGGCTCTCGGATGTGTTAGGCGCGTGTAATAAGATCGTCGTAGGATACGTAGGCTTCCTCGACCTAGCGGCCTTTTCTCGAATCATACAGAATTCGTAATTGCGATAATAGCAAATGCAATAAGTAACCGGTACTATCGTGGAGACTCGCGAAATCGTTGTCTACACTGTTTTTCTTTTAGTTATATGTATATAGACATACAGACACACGTACACATACCAGAGTTGGGCGTAATTCTATTTATAAATACGAATACGAATTTATTCACATCGCGATTTTCATGTGAATATAAATACAAATTTATTCATACTTCGCTTATTGTAAATACGAATACAAATAAATTCGTATTCACAAATATTCTCAACATACACATAAATTCACAGAAAAAATAGTGAATATTCACAAAAAATGTGAATATTTACAAAAAATCCTGTGAATTAAAAAAAAAAAATCACATCAAAATCTGTGAATGCAAATGTATTCACAAACAATTATAAATACAAAAAAATTCACAAAATAATTTGTGAATTTTTTTCGTATTTAAGACAAATTAAAATCGAATTCACAATGATTGGATTAAAATTTACACCAAAAGAGTTTGTACGTATTTTGAGAGAAATCATTGTGTCGAGGCAAAGAAATTTTTGTAAAAAAAGTTGCGATTTTCAAATATTACATTATAAATATAAGTGACTTCTTACTAAGAAGTCACTTGTGGTGTAAATTTTAATATAATTGTCGTGAATTCGATTTTAATTTTTTTCAACTTGAGTGAATTTTTATTTATTTACAATTTTTTGTGAATATTCACATTTTTTCTGTGAATTTATTTGTATGTTCAGAATATTTGTGAATACAATTGTATTTGCATGCATACATGAGAATACAAATAAGTGAAGTATGAATAAATTTGTATTTATATTCACATGAAAATCACGATGTGAATAAATTCATATTCGTATTTATAAATAGAATTACGCCCAACTCTGACACATACACACATAGATACAGGATGTCCCGTTATGAATGGATAATCCTGCAACTTTCGATAGGACAGATCATGGCCTACTTTTGGTCTTTCGTCTTTTGGGCTTTCGCATGCCATTTCTACAAATGATCACTTTTTTGCCCCAGTTAAATGAAAATACTCTCGCTTATTTGTTTTATCTAGAAAAGTCTTATTTTTAACCTTATCTGTTAAACAAATTTTATTAAAAAAACATCTTATGCGGAATTTTCATCTAAACCAATTCGAACATCTGACTTTGATAGCCTGCTGTGTAAAAAATGTACTACGCAAATCGTGCCAATTACGTTAAAAAGTAGCTTAGTTATTGTCGATTCCGTATCATTTGTAGAAATGGCATGTGAAAAACCGATTGGGGTAGAATATCCATTGGTACGAATATCCATAAGCGAGTATAGAGTAGAAATTAGTGCCAGAAATCGCGGGAGGTAAAGGAAAAGTGAGTATAGAGGGAACCCAAACAAATTCACGTATCTCTACCTCGCGCCATTTCTGGCACTCATTTCTACTCTATACTCACTTATGGATATTCGACTTATGGATATTCATACTTATGGATATTCGATGACAGTAGAAAAAACAAAAGCAGATGATTTAAAAAAAAATGTATAAAGCCCAAAAACTCGAAAACCGTGGCACTTTCATTAAACTGAAATTCCAGCATAGGGACCAGGACGTGATCTGACCTATCGACAGTTGCAGGATTATCTATTCATAACAGGAGACCCAGTATATATCACGCAGAAAGTGCCTATACCTCGTTGTACACGATCGAACGATGACAATTATTCATTTGACGATGCACTTTATTCTCGAAATTGAACGAAACGGAAAGCGTGACAAAAACCCACCCCCCCCACATACACACACAATTACACGTGCCTAGTCTTAAACGAGTAGCTGGAGCGTTGCCACGGTCCGAGAGATTACGAAAAACGAAGATGGAACAAAAAAGAAACTATCGTAATTGTATTACGAAGCGAATGGGGAATACTCATGATCGTTCGTGAATCGGATGGGCGGTTTCCATTATTGTGCCACTCGTTTTTTTCTGATTCGGACGCCGCTCTCCGATTCACCAATTGCGAAACGGTGCGAGTCTCGTCGAATGAGGCTTTGCCTAGACGTACATTATATATGTGTGTGTGCGCGTGTATATATATATATATATATATATATATATATATATATATATAATTATTATTATAGTTGTTATGCATATATAACAACTATAAGGTCACTGTTATAAGGTGGCGTGTTTTTTTTCTTTGAGAATCTGATGCTGAGATTTTGCGACAGAGAAAAATACGATATCTGAGGGTTTTTTCGAACCCTTTTTGAAAAAAAGTGTAGCGTATTTCTGCGATAAGCAGTATTTGCCAGAAAAAATGAGCATTTCGGAAAAGAATTAAAATGCCATTTTGTGTTCCGCTGAATGAAGATAATCGGATTCTTAATACGAAACGCTCCTGAAAGAATTTTTTTTTTTTTCAAATGGAATTAAATTCCACTTGTTCACTGTAAAATGCCTCTTTGATGATCTTTTTCTCGATGACGGGATACACAAAAAGTTTTTCAGAAGTATTCGAAATTCAATTATCTTGATTCTGTTGTACTCAAAATGAAATTTTGTTTTTTATTTTACAGAATGCTCGATTTTTCTGGAAAATACTACTCATCAGGAAAATATATTTTTTGTCGACAAGGGCTGAAAGAAAAATTGAAAATCATATTTTTGTCGGTCGTGGAAGTTTCGCGCAACAGCCTTCGAGAACACATGAAGGGATAAGGTTCCGAAAGCCCCCGTTCGAGATGAAATTTTGCACCAACGTTCCTTTTAATATTTTAAGACAACCCCTAAAGGAATTTTTAGCGACTCGCTATAGTTTTCGAGATATTGAATTTTAAAGTTTGTTTTTCAACGCGTGCCGACTATATATATATATATATATATATATGCTACGTCTCCGTTCATACCTACAAATATTATCTGTTTTGTCCAAACAAGTCCAAACCCAAAAACGCGTCGCCAAAAATCCCTTTAAGGGTTGTCACAAAAGATTAAAAGGGAGGTTTGTAGAAAATATCCGCTCGATCGGCGGGGTGGTGTTCGGAACCTTACCCCACATGGAGTCTGTTCGTCTTAGCTACACTTTTCTACACTTCTAACACCTTCTGGGGATTCTCTATTGCTGTATCTGGTCAAAATGTAGAAAGTGTAGCTAAATCGAAAAAATCCGCTGCCACCTTACAATTGTCACACACACACGCATATATATATATATATATATATATATATATATATATATATGCGTACGATTGAAATAAGAGAAAAGTGAGCTACCGAGCGCTCGATTCAACGGAGTCTACGCTGAGAGGGCCGATCATTGGGTGAGACCATAAAAGAAAAAAAGACAACCAAGAGGAGCGAGAGATCGTTGAAAATCGAAGACAAAATATATGCGTTAACGAATAAATAAGAAACGACTGCACAATTGTATTGTATAGATAGATTAGTAAAAAGACGACGAAGGAAGAAAAAAAAACCATCGAGAAAAAGCGAAAAAAAAAGAAGACGAACGTACGAAGTAAGAAGAAAGACAAAGAAACGCATGCGCAATGGCAACTACAGTTCAATTAATCGTCCGTGAATTAACGAGTAACGCGAGCCTCGAGTGAAAGAAAAACAAAAGAAAAGAAAAACGATAAAGAGAGCTATATATGGTCACACGTATGCGTATATATAAACTTTGCGTGCATATACACATATACATTTCGTATATGCGCATAAGTATACACGTACAAGCGAAGAATAGAGGATACATATCCACGAATGCAGTGCTATTTCCCGTTGCGTTAATTTTTTCGTCTCTTTCCTCTTACAGTTTTCGCTTTTTTTTATTTTATTTTTCATTTCGCTGTGAAGAAAAGGTCGCAATTGTATAGTCCACCGCGTCATCGAATCGTATACTCGTGTAATCATTTTTTGATAAAAAGAAAACGAAACGAAACAAAAAACGACGAAGAAAGCAAGAGAGAGGAAAAGTCACGATAAGGGTAATTATTGGGACCTGCGAGAAGGGCGTCTTATATTGAATCGTAGCAGTGTCTCTCCCTCTCTCTCTGGATAATTCGTAGCTGGGAGAGTGCATTTATCTGATTTTTTTTATTTCCCTAACGAAAGGAAACATTCTAGCTGATAAAAAAAAATTTCGCCTCCAACGGGCCTTTTTTTTTAAGTCGTTGCAAAGAAGCGAACGAGGATAAAAATATAAATAAAACTTCGCGATGTTACTGTAATAGGATTTTTTTTTTTCGTCTGCAACGAACAGGCAATAAACGTGTGGGTGTTTTTTTTTCTTTTTTTTTTCGCAAGCACACACGGTGTTCGAGAGGAAAAGAATAAGAGAACAAAAAAACGAGTTGTAAATAATTTGTATCGCCTGCGAGATTAATTGCTGAGTATGCGAAGCTTATTACTTTATTCTACGAAGCTTTTCGTCAAACGAGAGCGCGAACGAAAGAAATAACCAAAAAGAGAAGAAGAAAAAAAAATTAAGTTAAACCACGAAGAAAATATAGAACTGCCGGTGCTCTAGTTTGTGCTAAGCGAATAAGGATAATATTCGACGAAACTAATTGCACACGTACACATCTTTATACACACACAGAGACACACGTACACACGCGATACTTACATTTCGAAATATAGTTTATCTGTTATAATGTCTATCCCCCCCTCCCCCCTCATTGACAATATGTTTCAAAAAATATATTATATCATTGTTAGAAGTTACATGTCCACGGAATACTCATTTTATCCTCGTCGAAATTAAGAGGGAGAAAAAAAGAGGAAAAAATAAGAACATCGCGTTCGTCACTTTTTCGAGGAAGCGGCTTCGAGGATTTGCGTTTGCGTTGCCGAAATGCAAAAAAAAAAAAGAATTCACGATAAAACTTTTGGTTCATAGATGAATTTTTATTGGATGCAATTTATTCTTTATTTTTATTTTTTTTTAAATTCGTTATTATTTCAATTAATTATACATATTTAGTATTGAGAAATATTTCTCGAAGTATTTCGCGAAATATATATTTTTTTTTAAATCGCGTGCATAAAAAATTCGTACCACGCGTTAGTCGGACCGGATACTTACCTTAGTGGTCGCACCTGGAGCTTTATGTCGCTCGTCTTTAATTTTTTATCTAGTCGAACAAAGAAAAGTTGCTGAGCTGGAGTGGGATCCAAAAAATCTGTGGCAATTTTTCGGTAAGATTTAATTGTAAGAGTAGTAATCCCGTCATTTATTTTCTTTTTGGTATATAATTCGTGTACTCTCTGACAGAGATGTACGTAAAGTTGCAAGAAAACATATGAATATTTGGTCAAATTGTCGCCCCTAGGGTTTGAATTCTTAAGGAAAGAAGAAAAAAATATTCCCAATTTCATTGATCCACAATCAATATGGGGAAGTCCACGCCATTTCAGCTAGCGCGGAACCCCGACCATTTTTGGTTTTCCTGATTTTCTTTGTAAAATTGTACCCCATGAAAGGAATATCCATACTAATTTGTTTTTATTTTTATATCTCCTCTTTTAGGAGTTATAATTTTCCAAAAACGTCAATTTCGGCAGTTTTGGAAACGTTTAAACGCTGATAACGCCACAACTGATTGAGATATCGACAAATGTCACTATATCATTTTTTTTTCATTTTGAACCATAGTTTCCTTAAAAAAGATGAAAAAATTATCAACTATCAATGTCAACGTTTTTTTGCTTCTAAAGTGAAAAATATTTTTTTAAAAGATGATTACGTCTTCTTATTTTTTTCAAAAAATTCTCTCGTATAGGGTGATTATTTCTATGATTTTTAAGCCTAGTTTCATCGTGGGCCCATTTTTCCTTCTATTTTTTTTCAGAAGACTATTATCATTTTAATCTCCAATAATGCTATTAATGATTTTGTGATTTCCAATTCGGCTTCGTCAAACCTGAAACGGTTTATTTTTTATTTGTGCTGAATTAAAAGAAAAAAGAATGATTTTTTATACAAAAGAATTTTCATACGATCATGTATGACAATTCAATCTTACAAAAAAAATCCGGAAAACCAAAAATGGTCGGGGTCACGAGCTGGGTTAAATGGCGTGGAATGTCCCATATATATCCATAATTAAATCATTAAGGTAAATAATTTAAAAGATTAAAGAATAATTTTCCCCTTTAATTTATCTGCATGAGCAAAGAAAGAAAAATCAATGTCAAATTTATTGATCCATAATCATATATATAAAATTAATTAATTAAATAATACAATTAATGAATAAAGTTCAATGGAAAAATATAAATAATGAGGAAGATTAAAACATAAACTGCCACCGCAATTTATCTGCGTAAGGAGAAAAAGAAGAAAAGAATATGTCAATTTTTCTCGATCCATAATCGATACATGTATATAAATATATATATGTGTGTGTGGGTGTTACCGAGCTGTAACGTTTTGTCCCGATATTCGTTGCCTTCCGACTTGTCTCATTAGGGCGATTTTTTTCGGCTCCCCAAATCGGGGGATGACGGTGGTGGCCGCGCGGTTTACCCCGGCGAAAAATTCGTCCGATTGGGTTCTCACGTTTCACCCTGCCAATTACACGAAAACGACGAGGCGGGGGGTGCCGCCCCAGTAATAACCCGTCAGAATGAAAATAATCGCCGATAAATCTGACGTCCCTGATAGCGAGAATTTTCGCTGTTCGCGTATCTTTCTTATCTCGGCAATGTGCTGCATACAGGGTGTACCGTTCAAGTTGGCACGAGGCAATAACCCGAGAGGGTTGCATTTTGGAAAAAAAGTTTCAAACAAAAGGTTCACCGTTTTGTGGAACAGAAATAATAATTTTGACTATTCTTCATGTTATGGCAATTTACAAGGTTATTTCAAGGTCAACATTGGTCTTTGAATGCGAATCGAAATTCTTCATTTCAGAATCATTTACTGCATAACAAAATGGGTAACTTTTGTTTTAAACTTTTTTCTATTCGACTTCAATTTTTATATTTTTAATATTTAACTAACAATATTAAAGATGCAAAATATCACCAAAAAATTAAGTGTAACGAAAAAAAAATTTCGAACAAAAGATACCGGTTTTGTTTGGGAAAAGATGATTCTGAAATAAAAAATGTTGGTACTCGTTCGAAAAAATGAAGTTGACCTTGAATAACCTTTAAAATTAGTACAAAAGAAAAAGACAACAACACCATCATTTTTGTTCCTTGAAACTGTGTCACTTTCGTTTGAAACATTTTTCCTAAAATGCATCGTTTTAGAGATATTTCGTTGTGCCAACTTAGATGGCACACCCTGTATATTTATGTACATATATACCCGTTACTAATTCTATCTACCACTATTCCCAATATTTCATTTCTAATAGCGCTATATAACGAACAGCGCTGTAATACGGGTGTGCTATATATATAGGAGAGAGTATAGCAGCCTTGGATGCTCGATCGCCTCGTCAGAGAGGATTTAAGTTTTCATTATAACCCGCGCGAGAGGGTGCGGCGACGAAACCCTCTCCCGAATCGTCGAACGTTATTAATCCCCGCGAACGATAAACGAAATGAATTTTTCTTCTCTCTCTCTCTCTCTCTCTCTGTTCATTTCTTCATTTCTTGATGTCACCATCTCGCGGAGAGCCTCCATGGACCAAGATCATCACGTTTCCCCGTGGACGCACGGAACTTACTCGATGCGACAGCTATTACGCTTCGTCACTTGGACTTAAAACAATACGACAATGAAGAGAACAGGCGCCAGAGAAGTCTGACGAGTCTGTCTTTGTTTATCGGTGTTCATTAATTACTTTTTAATTTATTTTTATATCAGTTTGTTAGAGGAAATTGAATGTTTCTTTTCTCGCGTAGAGTAGCGAACGGTTCTCGTCTACGTAGCGGACGTTTTGTAGAAGTGGAATCGCGTCCGGTTGGGAAAATGTCCAACAGACCAATGACCTATATCTTAAGAATCTCGCGGCTCTCACCTCCAGACGTAGATATATATCTTTGTGTATCTTTGTATAGTACTGTTTCCTGAAATGTTTTACACATTAAAGAAAAAAGCAAAAATATATTTTTAACATTTTTGTTTGATTTTTTCTTTAAAATTAACAAATAACTAGTGCAAAGTTGTGAAAAAAATTGGTCTTTGTTTTGATGATGATTACATGATGAATAGGAACGTGTTCCTTTAATTGTTTTGTAAAACTTTGATCAGTCGGTTCGGAAAAACGGTTCGATGGATCAATTTGAATATTTACAGGGCTATTGGGGGTATATAAGGCTGAAAAAACACCTGGCAACATTAGTCGTTTCATCAATATTTGTAAAGTAGTGGTAGATTTACTGAAAAACCATAAAAAGTCATTTCTTTGTACTTTCTTCAAATTAATGTTAGGGGGGGAAAAAGTTCTCAAAAATCAATGAAAGGGTATTGTAGGAAATTCATATATATAAGTTTTCAAAGCTGCCTTTAATTCCCCGTGCGATCATTGGTTTTTGAGATATCGATGATAAAAAACGAAAGGATCCGTTTTCATTCATAGTCAAAAAAACAAAAAAAATTGAAAAACTCATTTCTCGCGCTATTTCTCATCATTGCGCGATAACCGTAGCTCACAACCATTTTTTGCCGGAAGTTCTCAAAACTAGAAATTTGAAGCTTCAAAATCCTTTTTTTTTTCATCCTGATACGACCATTTTTCACATAGACGCAGCGCTTCAAAAAACACTGAAAAAATAGAAGACATTTTCTGTTCCTTCAATTTTTTGGAGTATCGTCTATGCATGTTTTATAATATAATAAAGGAATTGAAATTTAAATATTTTAAGTCAAATTAGATTTAAAAGGAAAAAATTGTAATAAAAAGATTAGAAACTGATATAAATATATTAGTTTTGAATAATTTCCATTACAGCTCTTTTCTATGATGTTAAAGTTTGCATCGTTGGAGTGCAACGAATTTTTTGTTTTATTGTTCCAATTTTTGGCCGAGATAGGCTGTGAAAGTTACTGGAATATTTGTTCCAATTCTTATTGGAGATTAACGAGTTCGATTTGCAAAAAAGTTTTTGGGTAATGATAAAAATAAAGGAACGAAAAATAAACAAAAATTTGTTGCATTCCAACGATGCAAATTCCAACGTCATTATTTTCTTCGTAAATGGAATTTAAACTAAAATGATGTATCAATGTAATCAATATGAAATTTGCAATGTTTAAGAAAAAAAGCCGCAGTTGAAAAATTGAAAACTAATATGTATATTAGTTTATAATTTTCAATCAGTTTTTTTCTCTTCCAGTATTGTAAATATTATATTGATAGACTAGTTTCAGACTTTTCAAGATAAACGTAAAATGTATGTATATATATATATACATAATTTAGATATTAATTTATTGTTCAATACATTTCTTTATAAAATTAATGTGTATATATATATGTATATATATATATATATATTCGAAAGCACGAAACAAGAAACCCAAAAAAAACAGGCGGATGAAGATAAGATTCTTTCGGACTTCCTATCGGGGTCTTTCCACTCGTTTGTGCAGGGAATGGAGTAAAGCCTGATAAAGGGGAATGGAGCAAGTAACGAACCGCACGACTGATAATACTTGGTTCGAAAATGTATACCATCTATTTTTCACGTTTCCTTCATCCATTTGGAATCTGTTGCACTCACACACACACATATAGATATATATATCTTTCGCGATTTCCAATCAAACTTTGCCGAAAGCAATTAAAGGAATTCCTGATAAAATAGTGGAAATATTGCCGAGAATATACGGTTTCTTATCTTTCTTTTCATTGTCATTGATTCTCCAATTCTCGAACAGCCACACACACACACACACACATATATATATATATATATATATATATATATATATATATATATATATATTTAACGAAGCAAATTCTTGTAAACTCTAAATTTGATAAGACTTTTGTTACCGTTGTTCAATTTTTTGTCTCATTGTCGTCTCAATGGTCTGCAAATTCTAATTACTCTATCGAATTAAAAAAAAAAGAAATTAATGGGTCAGAAATTAAGATAAATTGAATAAAATATGAAGAATATCGAAAACAAAATAATGTTAGTTCACTCATAGTTAGAATTATGTATACAGACACTGACGCATATATACGTGTTTCATTAAATTAATAAAATTCACGTTAAATTGAAATTTAATAAACCTTGTTGTTGTAACAAAAAATGTTCTCATACTTGTCTCAGTATTCTTCTGCGAATACTAATTCTATTCTCAAATTCAAAAAAGAATGATAACAAAACTGTGGGCGCAAATTGAGAAAATTTAAATAAAAAAAATTAAGTACATGAAAATGATAATGATTTTATTTTTCAATTAGACCTACATATAGTAGACATTAACTCAAACAAAATTAGTCTGCCAAAGATTAAAAGAAATAAAATAAAATGAAGAACCTTCTTATTATATAAAAAAGAAAAATAAAAATTGATGACAAAAAGGATTCTTATAGAATTCTTATTTTCGTGTTTAAAATGTTTTCAATTAATTTTTCTTAATCTTCGTCCCATGAATTTCATCATACTTTTAGAGAGACACCGAGAAACGTGGAAAAAGCGAGACACTAAAAATTCTCGCTCGAATTTTCGTTCCAGCGAGAATTTTATTTATTCGAGCGATCTAATATTCCCTTGTTTTTACAAGGGAATATTCGATCGACGAAACAAGGTCTCAGCCGTATGTGGAACGCTGGGCTGGGGGATGCTGGTTCGTAAACCAGCAGGTACTCGCCGTGGAGCGAGGGTTTCGAGCACGCGTCCTCGTCTCGAGGATACGAGCTACGTAGATACGTAATACAATTGAGCTCGTCCTTTCGGAAAGATCCTCTTCTCGGGACTCCTTCAACTCGTAACAAATTACATACAATTGTACAGGCTCTTTGTCATTCTGCTTCGCTCTCTCGTTCTCGCACACTCTTCGGATCGAACTACGAGTCCTACAAATTGTTTCGACTTTCGCTCCTCATGGAGTTTTAGTCGAGGGGTCTCGAGTCCTTCATATATATATATATACAGGGTGTCCTGTTATGAATGGATAATCCTGCAACTGTCGATAAGTCAGATCATGTCCTACTATATGTTGGAATTTCAGTTTAGTAAAAGTCCCACGGTTTTCGAGATTTTGGGCTTTATGTTATTTTTTGAAAAAAATCATCTGCTTTTGGTTTTTCGCACGCCATTTTTGCAAACGATATCAATCAACAATAACTAAGCAACTTTTTAAAGCAATTGGCACGATATGCGTAGGACATTTTTTTTCACCGCAGGCTATCAAAGTCAGATCTTCGAATTGGTTTTTATGAAAATTCTGCACAAGATCTTTTTTTATAAAGTGTCTTTAATATTTAAGGAGAGGGTAGGGGCTTAAGCGTGAAAAAAAAACACTTTTTTGCGAATTTTTTTCATCTATATGGATAGAGTCCATTTATTGAAACCTTTTGTACATTGTTAAGTGTAATTTCAAGCACATTTCGTGAAATTTGTACGCGAAAATATCCACAAACAGGCCGGTGACAAAGCTTTTCCAAGAACGCCTTTGGAAAAACACGATTTGCGGTGTTCACTGTATCTCAGCTAGAAACTATCTGAAATCAAGTAAAATTAAAATTTAGTCAAAGTATCATCAAATCCTCCCCCCAACGGTCTCTGATAATTTTTTTTTCATTTCTAAATTTTTGGTGGTTATGTAAAGTGAAAAGTGCTATTTTTCACGAAAAATTTCGCCATTTTAGGGGTGGAAAACCCCCTCAATGTGAAAAAAATCTCGGGAGGTATTTTATATGTAGAAAGCGTGTACCAAGTTTGAAATAAATCGGTCATGTAGTTTTCAAATGGCAGTGAACACGGATTCTGAAAAAGTGGTTTCGAGAAAAACGCGACACCGGCTTGTTTGTGGATATTTTCGCGTACAAATTTCACGGAATGTTCTTGAAATGACACTTAACAATGTACAAAAGGTTTCAATAAATTAACTCTATCCATATAGATGAAAAAAATTCGCAAAAAAGTATCTTTTTTTTCACGCTGAAACCACTACCCTCCCCTTAAGGGTGTAAAGAAGACTTTTCTACACAAAACAAATAACTTAGAGCATTTTATCAAAAACTGGCTCAAAAAAGTTATCATTTGTGCAAATGGCATGCGAAAAAACAAAAGCAGATGATTGTTATCTCGAAAACCGTGGGACTTTTACTAAACTGAAATTCAAGCATATAGTAGGACATGATCTGACCTATCGACAGTTGCAGGATTATCCATTCATAACAGGACACCCTTTGTGTGTGTGTGTGTGTGTGTGTATATACAAGTCAGTCGATAAAACAATACGAGGTCGGGAAAGAGCGAGGGAAAAAAGACAATTTTCTCGCCAACGCCTGTTGAATACTCATAAGAATTCCCATCTTTCTTCGCTCACAGTTTCTACATCGCAATGTTAACGTTTTCTCTCGTTTTTCCTGATTTTTTCTCTTTCGAACTCGTCGGTAATGTAAATCGTGTCGTTGCGTACGGTAATTAGTACAGCGAGCGCGAAACTGGGAGGGAAAGATAACCGAGAGAGAGAAAGAGAGAGAGAGAGAGAGAGAGAGAGAGAGAGAGAGAGAGAGAGAGAGAGAGAGAGAGAGAGAGAGAGAGAGAGAGAGAAGGAAGCAGACGGTAAGTTCGTAATGGCGCAAGTGAGAAACGAGAACGTAATAAATAAAAATAAAAATACAACTAATTGGTCGCAAGAGAGAAAGGAGAGATAGGCGGAGACTTGCGTCGATGTGGTAACGAAGGAGCACCCATATGTGTATGTAATCCGTATATTATATATAGGGTGTCCCTCTTATCTCTGCCACCCGAAATAACTCGGTGATTATCGACGTCAAAAAGAAATGTTCGAGACAAAAGTTGTACGGTGTGAAGGGAGCCATCAAATGCGTCCATTTTTTTCATTTCGGTGGAGGCGCTGACGCACAGTGGAGGTGACCTCCACTTTCTTCAATGGAACGGTACATTTTTTTTCAACCATCTTGTGGAGCACCTCAAGCCGCATAAAAAACAAAAAGGGGTCAAAGTCGTTCAATGTCATTTCGAACACCTATTAAAATGCAATACAAATCCAAATATCTCGGATCACTACCAAATATTTGGTATATACACATACATACATACACACACACACACACACACACACACACACACACACACACACACATATATATATATATATATATATATATATATATATATAAGGATACTGGAACCCACGAGAAATTTGACGTGACGTGTACCAACGTAGCCATACGTCACGTACAGCGGGCAGAACACAGGGTGAATGCATTATTGCATGCAGGCAGACGGTCATCAGACGAAGAGCTCAGCAAATTTCCACCTCTATAGCCACCACCAATCACCGCAGTATTCACCGCGTTTCCTTGGAATACTTCGATCATATATATATATACACACACACACACACACATGTATCAATAATAAAAAATATACAGATTGTTTGGCACCTGGACCGCCATATTTTTTTGGGGGTTTAAGGGGGAGGGGGGCATTGGCCAATTTTTTCACCCTTAGACCCTATGTCCTAAGGCTCACGGTAATTGAGCAATGATTTTTTTCGTTTTTTTTTTTCAATACCCGAAATTTCGCCTTTAAATCGTGACAACGTTTTTATTTATGGTTGTAATAGCACGAAATAACTTTTGTTGTATTCTGCAATGTATGTTTATTATAAATAAATCATTATTTGATACAATGGATTCCAAAAAAGTGACTCTTGAGCTTCCAGTCTTGAAAATGTGCAATGTATGACAAATTTCAACTCCTAAATTCATTATAAAAAAAAATCTTATATTTATTTTGACCACATAATGAATAATTTCTATGGCATGTAGCATACCGTTGGCAAGGGTATAAAGTAGAGAACTTTTTAAAACAAAGCCAAGTTAAAAATAGCTCTTTTTTATAATGAATTGAGAAGTTGAAATTTTTCATACATTTACGCATTTGTAAGACTTTGGAAGCTCATGAGTCATTTTTTTGAAACCAATTGTATAAAATAATCATCTATTTAGAACAAACTTACATTGCAGAACACAACAAACGTTATTTGGTGCTATTACAACGACAAACACAAAAGTTACGACGATTTGAAGGCGAAATTTCGGGTAATTAAAAAAAACGACAAAAAATCATACCTAATTGCCCTCTTTGTAACGACTGAACTAATTGAAATATCGACAAATGACACTATATAATTCATTTTCATTTTGAAGCATACTTCCGTTAAAAAGTATGACAAAAATGATCAATTATCAATGTTAACGTATTTTTGCTTCTATAGTGAAAACTTTTTTTTTAAAGATAATTGCCATTTTTTATTTTTTCAAAAAATTCTGTAAAATAGAGTGACAGATTCTATGATTTTTAAGACTAGTCTCATCGTGGGCCCACATTTCTTTCTTTTTTTTCGAATTAATCATATTTTTGTAGACGATTTTCATCATTTTGATGTCCAATAATGCTATTAATGATTTTGTGATTTCCAATTTAGCTTCGACAGGCCTGAAACGGTTTATTTTGAATTTGTGCTGAATTTAACAATTTTTTTTAAATTTAATAATATTAAAATTTTAATAAAAAATATACCGTTTCTGGCCTGTCGTAGCCGAATTCTAAATCACAAAATCATTAATAGCATTATCGGACATGAAAATGATAACAATCGTTTAGAAAATATGATTAATTCGAAAACAATAAAAGGAAAAATTGGCCCACGATGAGACTAGTCTTGAAAATTATAGAATGGGTCACTCTATTTTAGAGCATTTTTTGAAAAAATCAAAATAAGGTAGTCATCTTTAGAAAAAATAGTCTTCACTTTAGAAGCAAAATAACATTGATATTGATAATTGATCATTTTTTGAATATTTTTAACGAAAATATGCTTTAAAATGAAAAAAAAATATATAGTGCTGTTTGTCGATATATCAATTAGTTCAGGAGTTATCAGCGTTTAAACGTTTCCAAAACTTCTGAAATCGACATTTTTTGGAAAATTATAACTCCTCAAAGAGAAAGGATAAAAATCTAAAAATTGTTGTGGATACTCCTTTCATGGCGTACAATTTTACCAAAAAATCAGGGAAACCAAAAATGTTTGGGTTCACGGGCTAGCTGAATCGGCGTGGAATATCCCATATATACACTCAATACTGCAATCTTAAGTAATAAAGTGGTACAATGTTAAATTTTTCATGTCTCAATAAATTTCCCTTTGTTGAGTATTGCTCGCGGTCTACCATAAGTACATACACTGTAATGGGAAATGACAGAGCGCTTGTCGATATATCGCGAAAGTCACGTAAAAGAAAAACTCATTTGAAATAAGAACGAGTCGGTCTTATCAGAAAGGCACTTTTATCCGCCGCGACGGGAACCCCGCGCTTGCCGAGAAAAATCGTGAGCGAAGAAAAAAACGAACTCGCGAGAAAAGTCGATCAATCATAGATACACAAGTTTCTCTTCGCGTTATTATTTCTTTTTCGGGGTTTGTTTTTTCACGATGACGAATAGCCAGCGTCACGTGGAGATGAACTCTCGATAATCGATCGGAACTCTCCGCGGTAGTGTATTGTTTTTCCTTGCGTACTCACGCGATACATCGCAATTTGACGAAAAGGGTGAATGTATAAAAATGTTTTCCCGCGCGCTTCCAGCGAGATGTTGAACGCGAGGCAGCGTTTCTCATTCGTGCGGAAATTTAGCCCTACGGTGTTCTTCTTCGTGAAAAACATCGATTTTTTGTCAGTATAAAAAATTCTATCTACTTTTTCATCAATACAGGGAATTCGAACTATTTTTTCATCACTATAA
Source organism: Ophion slaviceki (assembly GCA_944452715.1). Classification (NCBI taxonomy): domain Eukaryota; kingdom Metazoa; phylum Arthropoda; class Insecta; order Hymenoptera; family Ichneumonidae; genus Ophion; species Ophion slaviceki. Next base: position 46,417,092 of record OX101790.1, read on the forward strand.
AGAATACTATGTATTTTTTTATCAGTGTGAGAAATTCGATATTTCTTTTATATCAATAGAAAAAGATGATGTCTATTTTTTTCAGTATAAGGAGTTCGATCTATTTTTCATCAACATAAAAAATGCGGTCTATGTTGTATCGACATACATTTTTTAAATCCATTTTCGCTTTAATGTAAAAATTGCTATCTATTCCTTGTGTCAATATAAAAAATGCTATCTACTTTCGTATGAATGTGAAAATTTCTATCTTTTTTTTTTTATTAAGGCGGTACCCCCGCTTGTAGCGCAAAAAAGGCCTTTTTCATGATTTTTTTAAAGAAAACTACAAAACTTTTTTAATCGATCAATATACCATCTTAAAGAACACATCTTGAAGAACTTTCAGTCATTTTTTTATTGAAAAATATTACATTGTTTAGTGGCAAATGGCCGTCAATGAAATAATGTTTTTATATACACGGTTTGCGGTGACCAACATTGCGGCGAAGTGGATCATCTGAAAAAAAAATGCGGATGGATTTAGTCAAATATAAGTATAAACTAGTCTTTAATCAAAGGATTTTAAAAAATATTCATTTTTCACAAGATGGCGGACAGTCAAAGTTAATGGTTCGATTTTAACGAAAAAAACGGCCGTTTTTTGGCTATAAAACGGCCATTTTTTTTCGAAAAAAAAAATCGAACGATTAAAGACTACATTTTTATGTATTAAATAAGCCTGCAAAATTTCAAGAAGATCGGTTCATTAGTGTTCGAGTAATCTTGGTCACCGACTTCAGAAATGCCATTTTGAGAAAAACGCGTTTAAAGTTTCAATTTCAGTTTACACGAAAAAAATATTTTTTTTTTGTAAACTTACATAGAGTCATCTATTCCGGGCCCATACTTCTGTATGGGCCCGGATTCTTATACTTCAAAAAAATGCAATAAAAAAAAATCGATTTTTTCAAAATCGCAAGTGGGGGTAACCCCTTAATATAAAAAATGCTAAGTAATTTTGTATTAATATAAGATATGCTGTTGATTTTTTTTATCAGTATGAGAAGTTCGAGCTTTTTTTTTGTGAATATAAAAATCACAACATACAAATTTCTATCTATTTTTGTCTCAATATAAAATTTTCCATCTACTTTTTCATTAATATTTCGATAGAAAAAATCCAACTTAAAAAAATCAAGTTATTCGATAAATATAGATTGCCAACATGTTTGATCGATGGTTTTTTCTGTCTCCTGCCAATACCTTATGGAGCTGGCCGAAAGATTCGAACATCTTGTTTTTTTTCTCGACTTTTCCGCCGACTCGGAGCGTGACGGAGTGTTTGTCAAAAACTTAAAAATCTTGGCTGCACTGACCAAATGACATTTTGAAATCAATCGACATAACTTTTATACACACACACACACACACATACACACACGTGTGTATGTATATATATATATATATATATATACATACACACACGTGTGTGTATATATATATATATATATATATATATATATATATATATCAATGCGCTTGGTGCGATTATCCACCGAGTGTAATTCGAAGGCGTGGGCGCGGGAAATTCAATCCCCTCCTCGAGTTCTGCCCTCAAGTATATGTCTCCTCGCCCACGCTAGACACGGTACAACAAACTGCGAGGATAGAGCAAGAGAGAGACAGTGAGAGAGAGAACGCAGGGTACACGCCAGTCCGGAAATATCAGTGCTTCTCACAGTGTGCCGGTGGCCCGCGAACTAGCAACTTTCATTTACCAAAATTCACCGGACGTTCTAACAATCGAGGCAGAGAGAGAGAGAACGCGTGCGAGAGAAAGAGAGAGCTAAGGTGATCAGAGGGGCAGAGGGGGCGGGTCATGCCCCCGTTCTCACAAAAATGTAACGACGAGAAATTCCTCGCTCCCTCGACCGACGAAAGGGAGGGAGGATAAATAATTTATGGGGTGGAAACGCATCGTCTTGGATTCGCGAAAAGTGAAGCGAGAATTACGTACGAAGTGATCGTATGCGGAATGTGTCGGCTCGTTGTGTGCTTCTACTACTTGCCTGTGGAATTTCGGTAGGTACGGAATTTTCATTTTCACAAAAATGTAATTTTCGGAGAAAAACGTCATTTTTTTCTGTTCGTACTTCTTCGTTTTTCTCATAATTGAAAATGTTTTTTTTGTGTTACAACGATGCAAAATTTAACGTCAAAGGACGCCGTTTCTTCTTAAAAGGCCTCGTCACTCGAATTCGGCGGAGCTTTTCTTTTCTTTTTTCTCATTGCCTTTAATCGAAGTGAAACTCGTCGAAGTGTGTTTATTAAAGTATATAAAAACCGGCGAAGCGCAGAACGTCCTGCGAGAGAGAGAGAGGCCTTCCCCCCCCCCTCCCTAACCCCCTCTCTCTCTCCTCCCTCTCCCCGACTCTCTCGCAATTGCGAACGCACAACTCTGCCGAGTCGACATATCGTTAATCATTCGCTTCGTCTCGACTGTTCTTCTTCTTCGCCCTCTTAAGATCGTCCCTGCTCGCGAGAGCGCGGAAATTTCCGACCCTAATGTTATTCATCCACGCGAGAACAAAGTGTTTTTTTTATCGTTTCGCTTTTTTTTCTCGCACTGACTAGCGTCTCAAGATTTTCAGGCACCCCGGCATGTGTCTACCGAATGGCACCATTTTTATTCGACTTTTCATTCCCAGGACGAGCCGCGCGTGCTGTGGCAAACGGGTAAAACATCATTCGAAACATGATATTGAAACTCGCGCCGATTCGTATTCTGCCAATTTCCTGTCTTCGTCGTGCACGTCGCTACGCTGGCGAAATTCGCTCTTCGTCAATACCGGATGATATTCGTTATTATTTCATTCGCCTCTCCGCGTCATATGCTCTTTTCAGAAGTAACGAGAAAATGTGCTCGGCAGATTGAAAAAGAAAAAAAAATAATATATCTTCTCTTGTCAGCGCGAGCTCGTTTCGTGCGACACTCGCGTTTTCTCCCATTCACATTTCCGGGCTCGTGTCGCATTTCCTTTAATTATACACGCGACGTGCTGGCTGCGAGTACAATTTTTTTGCGTCTCTCCACATTCGTTGCTGCACAAATATTTGTTTTCTGCTAATAAGAAGTGTATCGTCGTTAGTATTATTGTCATTATGATAATTTTCTACATATAGTAGATACATAATATATAAATATGTAATATGAATAATATATATATAATTATATAATGTATACAATATAAAAAATATATACATACAATATAAATTGTTATCACTATTTTTATAATTTTTTACATGTAATTGAAAGTTGTCATTATTGTTATTGTAAATATTATCACCATCATCAGAATTATATTTCACAGTGCTCGCAGATATTTTTGTAGCTAGGTATTATGCGTTTAGGTATTAAACAAAATCTTTTTATTTATTATTAACATTGTTGAAATTATCATTAAGTGAATTAGGTATTGTTGATACGTAGATCATGATGATGATTGCTTTCATTATTATTATTGCCATTGTTGGTTTATAAACTAATATTGTCATACGCTATTTTTATTGTTATTATTAATATTCTTCTTCTTATTATTTATGGCACTAACACCACAATATCTACTAATACCATTGTGATATTTTGGTACGAATTATCTATAAACTATTTGTGAATGATCTTCAAAACATCTACGAATCATCTATGAATTAGCTATCTAGTATTTCATTACGAAACTACTGATGTATTTGGTTATGAATCACCGAAGATGGTAAGATTACGATTGGTTAATTAGAATTTTAAAGATGTTATTATTTTTATTAAGCTTATCAACTATGGCGGATTATATATTATTCGTATTAATAACAACTTCGATGATATAATAATAATCATAATATTTCGAGTGGCAGCCTCGCGTGCATGAATGCCTCGCGTTTTACTTTTTCATCTCCGACGCGTATTTTTCACATTCGTGCTTGCAAGCCGTCTCGCTGCGGCTGAAATTACTCACAACAGATCCCACCGGAAATACGCTTTTTATAGGATGGTAACGTGTTACCTCGTGCGTACACACATACACACGTGCCGCAGATTTTTCAACATTTCACGAGCCACCTTGTGTGGTTGCGGATGAAATTTTGACATTTCCTGTTTGTTGATAAAATTCTGTAAACCGACAAAAAAAATGAAAATAAAAGATTTCGTAAAGGAAAAATTGAGAATTGCTTGAGAATTTCCAACAAAAAATGTTAATTAGGGGACGATCATCGACAGTTCTCACTAGAGTGGAGAGGGGGCGGGGGTTGTCGTCAGAAACTGAAAATAGCGAAGCGATGAGTGTCGAGCGAATTTTGAAATGGTCGTCAGGATCGTTCGAGTCTACAAACGCACACGTGGGTTTGGAATAAAAACAAAATACACATATTAAATATATTTTAAAACATGTATAAAAGGCACATTAAAAAAAAACTTATACAGGGTGTCTTGTTACGACTGGTTAATCCTGCAACTGTCGATAGGTCAGGCCATGTCCTACTATATGCTGAAATTTCAGATTAGTAAAAGTCCCACGGTTTTCGAGATAAAAATCATCAGCTTTTGGTGTTTCGCATGTCATTTCTACAAATAATAACTTTTGTTGACCCGGTTTAAAAAAAAACACTCTTGGTTACTTGTTTCATCTAGAAAAGTCTTCTTTTTAATCTTCAATTTCAAGGAAACTTTATGAAAAAAGATCTTGTGCAGAATTTCCACACGAACCAATTCGAACATCTGACTTTGATAGCCAGCGGTGTAAAAAAATTGTACTACGCATATCGTGCCAATAACTTTAAAAAGTTGCTCAGTTATTGTCGATTCATATGATTTGTAGACATGGCACGCGAAAAACCAAAAACAGATGATTTTTTTCAAAAAACAACACAAAGCCCAAAATCTCGAAAACCATGGGACTTTTACTAAGCTGAAATTTCAGTAAACAGCAGGACATTATCTGACCTATCGACAGTTGCAGGATTATCCATTCCTAGCAGGAAACCATGTATATAAAAAAAAGGTATATAACGAGGACGAAAATGGGTTTGTATTTCGGAAAATGAGCGGAAAAGGAAGAGAGCGCTGCTAGTAATTCCGGAAACGTTCGCGTAATATATGACTCCGCGAATTTGTATTTATCAGGTACAGTGGGAAATAATGTGCGAGCCTTTTACACCAGCTACTAAAATTACGATCTCGACTTTTCACTCGGTGCATTTCGAGTGTACGTGCCATTCGCCACTTCTGCCCAGCTCCCAACTCGTGGTACAAATTTATTGTAATATGCTTCAGTTCAGATATAGACTTATATATATATATATATATATATATACATACATCGTGTCCCTCTTATCTCTGCCACCCGAAATAACTCGGTAATTATCGACGTCACACAAAAATGTTCCAGACAAAAGTTGTACGGTGTGAAGGGGGCCATCAAAAGCGACCATTTTTTTTTATTTCGGTGGCGGCGCTGACGCACAGTGAAGGTCACCTCCACTTTTTAAAATGGAATCGTACGTTTTTTTTCAACCATCTTGTGGAGCACCTCAAGCCGCATAAAAAGCATAAGGGAGTCAAAGTCGTTCAAGGTCATTCAAGGTCAGTATCAATGATACAAATCGAAATGGGTGACCTTGAATGACCTTAAACGACGTTGACCCCCTTATGCTTTTTATGAGGCTTGAGGTGCTCCACAAGATGGTTGAAAAAAAATGTACCGTTCCGTTTAAAAAAGTGGCGGTGACCTTGACTGTGCGTCAGTGCCTCCACCGAAATGAAAAAAATTGGTCGCATTCGATAGCCTTCTTCACACCGTACAAATTTTGTCTGGAACATTTTTTTGTCACGTCGATAATTACCGAGTTATTTCGGGTGGCAGATACAAGAGGGACACCCTGTATATGGGAAATACGTGTTCTCGTGGCTAGCACTCGCACTTTTCACGGAAAATTGTAATGTTCCCGGGGATGAGATCGAACTCAGGAACGAGCTAACAAGGTCGAGTTGTTGCGATAATTAATATCTCGGCTTTGGTCCCTGTGAAAAGAGCATATTTCCTGGCTATTTAATGATCCCCTTAACGACGATGCAGACATTAAAAATGGATGGAATCCTTTTTTGGTTAGGGCTTTCTATAGCCTTATCAACTCTTTACATTTTCAATGGAATATTCCTCTTTGAAAGTAGGTAAAGATGCATTTAGCATCGCTTGTCATTATTATTTGTTGAATTATTGTTATTCTCGTACTGATTTTTTTTCTGGCGAGAGTATTGGGATGGCGCGATCGGGATGATCCGGACAATCAATACATAGTGTTGCCAGGTATGCGTTTATTTTTTATTGAAAAATATTGATAAACAACGAAGATATTATTATCAAAAGAAACTACCATCGCTGCTGCATGACCAATCGGGCCACGTGGTGCTGGCTACTAGGCGCATCGTAAATGAAAAAAAAAAAATTCTTTCTGAAGAATAATTGAACTTTTGTTTGACCGGACAACTTCTTGAAATTTTTAAAGCCACTAAAATGCCAAACGGCAGAAAAAAACTTTGATCTTCGACAAAAAACTGACTTTAATAATTTGTTATTAATAAACGAATAAACGTATTAAAAAAATCATCCGGCCTTTCGACAGAATATTTTATAAACTATGCTCTGTCCGAAAACTTAGATTTTGAGATACGACTGACATCCTTTGATGGAACATAGGGTTCAAAGAAGGCAAAAAATAAAGGGTTGATCGTTCAATTTTTCGATTTTTCACGAAATCTTTGCTGCGAATCAAAGTTGAGGGACCAGTGTGTAATACCGGTGTCAACGCTGAAAATTTGGGTGATTTTCGGGAATTTTTTGGAAGAAAAGTACTCAATTAAATGTTTCGGAAAATTAAGAATATATTTGGCTATAATTGACCTACATTACATTTTTTTCGTAGAAAAATATTGACATCCAAGCGACTTATGCGCCGCCTTTGGAGGCGCAAAAAAAAGTTTCTCCCCTGCTGACATGATTCCGGCCGATTGAGTAGCTGAAACCGAAAAAGGAAAAAATGTCGTTAAGCTGGAAGGTATTTCCTGTACAATGACGTAGAATTTTCGAAAAATATCAAAATCTAACAAAATGGCGTAGTTATGAAAAAAAGTTTGTTTTCTTGCCTATAAAATGGTCGTTTTTTTCAATGCCAAATCGCCAATTTTCATCCAATCCAAAATATTCTACGTCATTGTAGAGTAAATATATTCAAGAGTACTCAGTTCAAATTTTAAGGCAATCGGATAATTGCTCTTCGAGTTACAATGTCAGCAAATTTGAAAAATTCCATTTTGAGAAAAGCGCGTCTAAAGATTTAACTATCGATTTTTGTAAGACAAAATGATTAGAGATACGGCCTTGAAATGTTTACAGGATATTCTTGAAAGTATAAACTGCCGAAAAAGGCAAAAAAAAACGATTTTTTGAAAGTGTCACACAGGTATAGCCCCTTAAGGCCCCAGGCTATAGAACTGTGATGAAAAATTGAATTGAAAAAATTGTAAGCTAACGCAGACGCATTACGAGAGCGCGGGTATGATGGATAATTGGGATATTGGATAGGCACAAGTACTTCGTTAGTTTCACCGTAATATATTGACGTCGTGACTAGGTTAGATTTGTGCGGCGTTCGATCTGCACACGCGGCTTTGTGCACTTCCGTATAGACAACGAGGATCCTCAAACTGCATCGCATTATAATAGTAACCGGATTATTCAAAGTCCGTTATATCTCCGTGCTATTGTTTGCAGTTCCTTGTTCTCTCTCTCTCTCTCTCTCTCTCTCTCTCTCTCTCTCTCTCTTTCTCCCTCTCTCTCTCCTCTGAACTCTGGGTATAATATCGGTGTGGACAACAGAATCCTGTGCAGAGTCAACCGAATTCACGCGGTCAAATTGACCATCTGGTCTCACGTGCTAGTAGTTGCCGGGGAACGGATAGAGAGAGGGGGAAAGAGAGAGAGAGCGAGAGAGAGAGAGAGAGAGAGAGAGAGAGAGAGAGGCTAAAGAAAGACAGTAGCTTTACGACACGTGGCAAATGGCCCACGGCGTTATTCCCCTCAGGGGTGCTATTTGTAACTCAATCACTTCAGTCCTGCGTCAAATAAAATGACCTACAATTACATCCAGGTCGACGGATTAAGCAAAACATTTGGAAATGGCCAAAGTAATTTTCTGCTGATGGTCAATGTATGAGTATTTTTTGGTTTTCTTGTTTGAGTTTATTTGTTCTTGTTTGGATTTGATTTTTTTGTTTACTTTTTTGCTTGGGATTGTACGGGTTAAAAAAATCATTGATAGAAGTTGCCCATTTACTATTTCCTCCGATTTTTTTTCATTGTCCCCCACACCTGGTACAGTGAAAAGTTGCACTTGCGTGCTGGTCAAATAAACTTTTCCTGAACTCTTTTCTTTTTTTTTAAGCAAACATTTTGTCAAGAAAATGCGATTTTCCCAGGTTCCCTTGAGGTTGCTTCAAGAGCTTTTCAAAATACTATTAAGAAATATGTTTGTATCAAGTACTTCATGAACTGTGAGACTTGAAAGTCACGAGACAAATTTTCGAGTCCAATAGCACAAAAAGTACTCGACGAAAAAATTATCGCGAGTGCTTCGGAAAGATCTCAAGGAAAGCTATCTATAAGAATATAAAATGAAAAATGTGACTTCTCATACAACATTTTGATGTTGACTTGCGCAGGACTTTGGCAGCTGGATCCAAGGTCAAACTGAGATTCTTGGCTTTTTTCGCCCCCAGAATGGAACAACTTTTGTTGGAAACATTTTTCATTCCAACGCGTGCTTACTGAGATAAAGGCTTGTACACCTCAATCGGGACACCCTGTATAACCCTTGAAACGATACGACTCCAAAGCATATTCCTGACACACACGTGAACCAAATTTCAGACACACGTGGTAGGCGAAATCGCGCCATTACAAGCAGACGGCGCGCTAGGCCGACGTGCACTCGCCGTCCCGAAGTGACACAGCTCAAGCGTAGGGACGGCCAAGTGGATAAGGTCAACGTGTGTCAGACACTCGTGACTCTCGTCGGGTCACTTGTGCACCCGTGCGCACGTTTCTTATCGTTCTTTTCGTCACTCCACTAAAATTAAACTACACCTGACGAGAGTCCCTCCCTTCACCCCTGAAAAATCAACAAAAAATTGTCATATCATAAATGTCAATCGTAAATGATAGAAATCCCATTTTTAAATCCCTTTCAAACTATAAAGCGTACTCTTATCACGACGAGCTGAGTAAATGTAATGCTGAGCCCAAAGCTCAGCATAGTTCTGAACACGATGTTCAGTGCAATGCTGAGCGCAATGCTAAGCGTAGTGTTGAATGCAATGCTGAGCGTAGTGCTGAGCCTGATGCTGAGTCCAATGCTGAGCGTAGTGTTGAGCGCAATGCTTAGCGTAGTGCTGAGCACGATGCTGAACGCGATGCCGAGCGCAATAGTGAGTGCGATGCTGAGCGCAATGCTGAGCATAGTGCTGAGCCTGATGTTGCGTCCAATGCTGAGCGCAATGCTAAGCGTAGTGTTGAACGAAATGCTGAGCGTAGTGCTGAACCTGATGCTGAGTCCAATGCTGAGCGTAGTGTTTAGCGCAATGCTAAGTGTAGTGCTGAGCATGATGATAGAAACCCCATTTTTAAATCGCTTTCAAACCATAAAGCGTGCTCTTATCGCGACGAGTTGAGTAAGTGTAATGCTGAGCCCAAAGCTCAGCATAGGTCTGAGCACGATGTTCAGTGCAATGCTGAGCGCAATACTGAGCGTAGTGCTCAGTACGATGCTGAACGCGATGCCAAGCGCGATATTGAGTGCGATGCTGAGCGCAATGCTCAGTAGATACTGAGCCCGATGCTGAGTCCTATGCTGAGCGCACTGCTAAGAGTAGCGTTGAACGCAATGCTGAGCGTAGTGCTGAGCCTGATACTGAGCCCAATGCTGAGCGTAGTGTTGAGCGCAATGCTGAGCGTAGTGTTGAGCACGATGCTTAGTGCAATACTGAATGCGATGCTGCCCATCGTGCTGAGCCTGATGCTGAGGGCAATGCGAAGTGCGGTCCTGAGCTGAATGCTGAGCGCATGCTTGTCGAGTAACGATACAATTGATTCAACAGCAGCTGTCAGTAGACTGACAGCGGAGAGGTAACATTTGGGGAAGAGGGGTTGGGCGCGTTAGGGGTGTATGTTGTGAAGATGCACGTTGGATTATGGATCCCGCATGTATATGACGTTGAGTGAATCTTCTCGAGCTTATCGAAATGCAAACGTACTTTCGTGTCCCAGATTCGTCGCTCGATCTATACATGCCGCTTTCTCTCTCTTTCTCCTCTGTTCTCCCTCGACTCGTAGCTTGTGCATTAAATCGGGCATATAGTGGGTTGTGCAGTCGACTGCACGAGGGAAAGAGAACCAGCAAGAGATGGGAGCACAAATGTAGAGAGTAGGTACACTGTATAGTGGGCTGCACGTTGCAGGAAACATGAGTGGAGTAGCCGAGAGCTCGGCAAACATCGACGATACACACACAGCCATATATATGGATATATGGATATACATATATATAGTCGATCTTCGCCGAGCATTTGCAAACTTATACAGAGTGTACCGCTTACGTTGGCACAAGAGAATATTCCAAGAGCGATACATCTTAGGAAAAAATGTTTCAATCAAAAGTTTCACAGTTTTGCGAAACAAAAATTATGCTGCTGATTATAGTTTATTTGGTGCCAATTTCTTGCCAAGGTTCTTCAAGATCAAGTTGTGTTTTCGAAATAGGAACGAATATTTTTTATTTTAGAACAATTTTTCGCGTGATAAGATCGGTAATTTTCGTCTGAAACTGTTTTCGGTTTGACTTTAATTTTTAAAGATATTTTGAGTATTCAATCATATACCCATCAAATCAGTAGAAAATATTAACAAAATATTTGGTGAAATATGCAGAATATCTTGAAAAAATGAAATCAAACAAAAAAAGGTTTTGGACGAAACTTACGTATTACGTTAAGAAAAAATTATTCTAAAATAAAAGATAGTGGTTCCCATTTAAAGAAGTAATGTTGACCCTGAAATTACCTCGAAAGGAAAGACCATATAAAAAATATCCAACACCACAATTTTCGTTACTCGATACTGTGAAACTTTCGTTTAAAACATTTTATCCTAAAGTGCATCCCTTTCAAGATATTGCCTTGTGCCAACTTAAATAGTACACCCTGTATATACAGCTCGCATATTGCATTTAACTTCCAGGCTCTCTCACTCCGTTATTACCCGCCCATACATACATACACTCTCATCCACATATACATACACACGAGATGGAACGTATTGCGGTTTCATACAGTACTTTGTTTCCTCGTCTCGGCGAAGCGCAATTATGTTTATCTTCCATTCGTGGCTCACGTTTCAAATGTCCTATGATCATTTGATAATTACCTCGTGCCCGCCAATTCCAAAATCTCTCAATATTTAGCAGATCTTACGATGCCCGGAACAAAGTAATCTCGCGTGCACGTAAAGTTGCATTCAGTCACGTGTCACTATCGATTTAAAAAAATTGACAGTTTAATATTTTTCGTAACGTAATTATCATTCGATTCTTTTTCACGGGATCGGACGTAGTCAGAATTTGCAAAAAATCTATTTTGTTACATTTTCTGGAAGTATGATCTTTCGAAAATATTCCCTGAAAATTTCAAGTCAATCCGATAGATATTTTCCGGGATATCCCACAATTAGTGAAGGGGCGTTGGGTCCCCATGGCAGGTAGCGGCTGACAAACGCGCAAACGATAATACCCGGGAAGGCAGAATGCTTCGAAGACAACAACACATTGATATTTTGGAAGCTTCCACATCGGCAGAAGCCCTATTTTATAGGCCAGGAATTGATGATTCGATGTAAGAATTTTTTTATTTAGTATTTCTATACATAAATCAAGTGTAAAATTGGAAAACTCTTTCAGAAATGTTCAAAAATTGATTACCCAAAAACTATGAGTTTTAGAAATTTTTTATAAAGAATACTTTCATTTTGAAATTGCCCAAAATGTTAAAAAAAAATGATTCATCCCGAAAAACCTTCATTTTTTGAAAAATTGTTTCAACAATTGGCTATAAACAATTGAATGCTCGACTTTTCGGCAAAACAATTATGATATTCGGATTAAGCGGATCAAAATACATAAAGAAGTTTAGCCTCATCCATCGAGCTCAAAATTTTACGAACAAATAATACCCTATCCACATCGAAAAACTTCAAACGCGTTTTTCTCGAAACTATGTTTTTCAAGTCGGTGACCACTATAATTCAAAAACCACTCGATGGATTTTGATGAAATTTGGTGTGCTTATTGATAGCATTAAAAACTAGTCCTTAATCGAAAGATTTTCATTTTTGTTGAAAATTAATATTTTTTTAAAACAATAAACGAGCGATTTTTTGGTCCAAAATCGAAAGTTATCTGTTGGAAGTCACCATTTTGTTAATTAAAAAAAAAGAGCTTCGATTAAGGACTAGATTTATTATTCAACTAATGATTTTTTTTGGTTTTTTGGTTTCAAATGATCCAGTAAAAATTTTTGATGATCACCGCAAAGCTCTACATGTCGAAGGGGGTCCGACAAAGATGGCGATAATTTGATAAATAATCAATATTTTTCTTTGAAAATTTGTACAAGTCAAGTTGAAATATAACATAAAAAGTCTGTGTAACCACTTTTGTTAAGGCGTTACCCCCACTTGTAGCGCAAAAAAGAGGCCTTTTTCATGATTTTTTAAAAAGAAAACTACAAAACTTTTTAATCGATCAATATACCATCTTAAAGAACACATCTTGAAGAACTTTCAGTAATTTTTTTATTGAAAAATATTATATTGTTTAGTGGCAAATGGCCGTCAATGAAATAATGTTTTTATATACACGGTTTGCGGTGACCAACATTGCGGCGAAGTGGATCATCTGAAAAAAAAATGCGGATGGATTTAGTCAAATATAAGTATAAACTAGTCTTTAATCGAAGGATTTTTAAAAAATATTCATTTTTCATAAAATGGCGGACAGTCAAAGTTAATGGTTGGATTTTAACGAAAAAAAACGGCCGTTTTTTGGCTACAAAACGGGCATTTTTTTTTCGAAAAAAAAAAAAAAAATCGAACGATTAAAGACTACATTTTTATGTATTAAATAAGCCTGCAAAATTTCAAAAAGATCGGTTCATTAGTGTTCGAGTAATCTTGGTCACCGACTTCAGAAATGCCATTTTGAGAAAAACGCGTTTAAAGTTTCAATTTCAGTTTACACGAAGAAAATATTTTTTTTTGTAAACTTACATAGAGTCATCTATACCTATACTCATAGAGCCATCTATTCTCAGATACTTATACTTCAAAAAAATGAAATAAACAAAAATTGAATTTAAAAAAAAATTGTTGAAAATGCTCGTTTTTTCACGCCTCTGACTGCATCTCACCCCTTAAGTTCGCCAACATCGAGCACCACTCGCTACGACGAAGAAATGATCCATTTGTTTCCCTCGGCCTCGATCAGCCCCCGCGCGATCTTACTCATCCTCACCCCCTTCGGTGGCCGATGTATATTCACGACGCGTTCGCAGGAGCAGCAAATGAATCCCAGTCTGGGACGATAAATTTTCAACCGTCCCAGACCGGGGCATATCGCCCCCCCCCCACCTCCCGTACCGTACCGCGCTTTTTTTCTCTTCAGATCGAACGGGGAAGGATGCTGTGCAAGAGGCTGAGCAGAGGAGGCGGCGAGAAGTTGCGATGCGAAGGGGGAGGAGGGCGACGCGAAGAAAGTGCCCGGGACTCGAAGTTCTGACAAGTTGGAAGTTATAGCAGCGAGCAATTAAAAGAGTTCAAGCATCTTTCTCTCTTGCTGTCGTCTCGTTTGAATCTTTTCCAGGCTCGCGAATCCGATTCATTAGTTCTTGGATAAATTCTCTCGACTCGTGACGACTTGGTGCCATTCGTGCACGATGTTCCAATGGACAGGGTATAAATATGTTTGGAGGGAGGAAAATTATACGAAAAGAATTAAAGTATAATTAATTGAGTCGAAAAACGAGGCAGGGTATGTTTAAAGATTTGTATTCTCGGTGCTTCGCTACAATCAATTCTATCTTCGGGTATTGGTGCCCAAAAACAGGTCGATTTTAAATATTTTTTTCTGATGGGAGTATTGGGATCAGGAGGTCGGGATTTTACACACAATCAATACAGAGTCTTGCCAAGTTTGAGTTTTCTCTTAATTGAAAAATATTTATAAACAATGAAGTTATTATTATTCATAGAGTGCCGTCGTTGTTGCATGGCTAATTGGTGGAGGTGGTTCTGGGAACTAGGCGAATGAAAAATAAAAAAATGTACTTTTAGTATAGTAATAAAACTTTTATATGTCCGGATATTTTTTTTTTATTTCCAAAATTACGAAAACGGCAAGCTGTAAAAAAGTTGTATTATTCGACAAAAAAAAAACTTTGACCATTTGTTTAAAAAAAATGAATAAATATATGGAAAAATTATCCGGTAGTACGATAAAATAGTGATAGTGAGAATAATGCTGACGAGGAGAAAGATAGAGTGAAAGAGAGAGGGAGCGGAGGAACAGAGCCACACCGGAAGGGGGAGACTCTAGTTTGCAAACACTCCATTTCTCATTCGCATCACGTCACTGAATTTTCAAGATCCCTTTGTAAACTACGAGGGCCGCCGTCTCTCGCACATTCGCAGATGGGCACGTACGCGTCTTTTTCCCGAACCCGTTGTTTTCAAATGTATTTTTTTTTCGTCGTTTCCATTCTCACTTCGCACCGGAAATCCGATTTCGTATTCACACGTTTGTGTATGAAGAACGAGACAAACGGCAAAGCCCCGAGATTTCGAGGCAAAAATAGAGGCACCAAAAAAAAATCGCGCTGAAGTTGTAGAAGTGTAAAGAAACGGAAAAATGTAACCAGTGGATACGTTACGCGTTGCTCAGACTTCGATTAACATCGGGTTGAAAGTTTATCAAATAAACTTTTCATCACCCACGGAAATTCATTGCGGCAAACCAATTTTTGTAACTATGCTCACTACGCGAGGCAATTTTTATAAGTAGTTACGGTCAATATCGATCAGACGTGCGATTTTTTTTATGATGTTCGTTGACGTTATAGAAAATATTTTGTCAGTTGAGGGTATTTATTTGTTGATAAATATCTACATGCACAGGTACATAATAATCTCGGCTGACAATAAATTATAAATAATGATGATAAACATCACGATAATAAAATAAGAAAAAACAATATATACCTATTATGAAACGTTTGAAGCGGAATTACGACGGAATCTTTTCCGAAATTTCCGCCCTCGCTCTTTTTGTTCCCTCTTCCCATCGCAGTGAAATTGTTATCAGTAGTTACGTCCAATATTAATGAGACGTGCGATTTAAAAAAAAATGATGTTCATTGGCCTTATATAAAATATACTGTCAGCCCAGAGTGTTTGATTATTTATGCATACATATTAGGATGGCACAAATTTGAGCTCTATTTTTTCCTTTTTCTCACCATCCAATTATGTTCATTAAAGAAAAAAATTTGTCGCCGAAGCTGCGAGCCGTTAAGGAATATTTAGAGGTCGCTCAAGCCTCCCAAAAATTCAAATTTTCATAAAAAAATCGATTTTTTTCCACGTCTCACCCATGAATTTTACGCTTTATAATTTTGAGATTGACCTCGTGAGAACTCTAGCCTGCCAATGAATATTTAGTGGTCGCTCAAGGTTTTCGAAATTTAGAATTTCCGCCAAAAAATAAATCGCGCACGTACTATAATTCCTTGTAGCATAAAAACAAAATCAACAGCCAAGTGTTACATGATCTGAATGATTTATTATAATAATTTGCAACAAACACCAATGAGACGAGATGTGTTCTTATGTATTATTTTATTATGGCGTCGCTCGTCACAGAGCACAGCTACGATTGGTCCGCAGTTTGGCTAACGAGACCAACTGTGGGACGCTTTACGATGCGCGAAAAACAGCTACCATTTCAGTTTTACGAATAAAACGACCTATAATTTTGTTTACGGACAACAGCATTAAAGAATTATTTTATGAGAACAAAGATTATCATTCTTGGGTTGGAAGTGTGAGGTAAATTGAAAAATCTGTTTCTAAAGAAAAAAAGATTAATTGTTTAGAAAATTTTACAAAGCGTCAAATTTATGAGTGCGAAGAGTAAAAAAAAAAAATTGGCGTAAATTGGAAATTACGAGGCTTTTGAGCGACCACTAAATATTTATTGGCCAGCTAGAACTTTCGCGAGGTTAATTTAAAAATTATGAAGCGTAAAATTCATGTGAGAAGTGGACAAAAAAAATCGATTTTTGAATGAAAATTTGAATTTTTGCGAGGCTTGAGCGGCCTCTAATACATGTATATATATATATATATATGCGCATAAATAAATAAATGATGTGCCCTGAGAAGATATATATAACCATCGTAACATTGCTAAAATAGAAAATAAAATTAAACCAATATGTATAATAAATCGTTTCAACCGGAAATACGACAAAATCTTTTCCAGAACTTTCGTCTGCGTTCTCTTTTTATCCCCTTCCGCCCTGCAGCGTCATGGCCCATTATTCTTACTCCGCCGCGAGAGAGAGAGAGAGAGAAAGGGGGAGAGCTAAAAAAAATTAAGCGTGCAAGGCGTGTATGAAAAAACAAAAAGGAGAAGAAAATTTCGCGCACGTGCGGGCCTCCGCACACGGAACTCAGGGTGAAACTTGGTTCCTAGTTTTTGTTTTTTCGTCCTCTTCCTTTTTTCATCAGGGCGGGAAAACACTGGCGTGCGAGAATCAGAAACGAGTGCCAGCTTGCCGGAGGACGTTGTCGGAGAAACTTCGCAACGCATTGAAGCCGTATATATACATACATATATATACATACATACATACATACGTACATACATACATACATACATATATATATATATATACACAAGGTGACAATTATAAGGTGGCCATGTGTTTTTTAAGGGTCTGACGCGGAGATTCTGCGACCGAGGAAAATATTCTATTTAAAGCGGTTCTTAAAGTCCTCTTTGACAAAAAAATAGCATTTTGTAACGAGTAGTATTTGCCAGAAAAAAAAACAAAGCATTCTGAAAAAATGAAGTCTCCATGTTGAGTTCAGCAGAATGAAAGTAATTGCATTTCGAATACGAAACACTTCTAACAAAGCGTTTTTTCAATTGAATTGAATTCCACTTATGCACTAGGAGATGCGTCTTTGATAATTTTTTCCCGACAACGAGATGCACAAATGGAGTTTTTTTCATTGCTGTTTCGTATTCGGAATTTCGTTATCTTCATTCTGCTGTACTCAAAATGGAATTGTATTTTTTTGCCAGAGTGCTCATTTTTTTCTAGCAAATGCCACTCATCACAAAAATATGCAGATTTTTTTTCGAAGGGGACTTGAAAGAGCATCGAAAATAAACATTTTCTCAGTCGCAAAATCTCTGCCCAAGAGGCTTGAAAACACATGGCTACGTTATAATTGTCATCCTGTATATGTGTAAAAAATATATACTGGGAAGGCTAATTTTGGAGTCATTCGCCTTCGAGGATTGTCATAATTCGAAATCAATGATTCATTTAGCAACATTTTTGGTATCGTCTTATATAGAATGGAGCTTAAATCTTGTTAAATAAATTGTTTATGAAAATATCTATACAGTACATATTTATAAAATAAATTAATAATATATATCATTATTGAAGTATATATTATAAACACACACACACATATATGTCACTCCAGATGTTTGGGTTTCCCGCAGTATATAACGCGATTCAGCGATTGAGATGATTTCTTCTGCTTGGCCGGATGGCAAAGAAAAGATTGCAGGGAAGAGCGACAGAGAGTGTTCGAGTTGGGGATCTGAACACAAGTCCATATTGTTTTGATAAATATACATATACACATATGAAATATCATATATAACATCATCTATATATACAGGGTGTCCCTCTTATCGCTACCACCCGAAATAACTGGGTAATTTTCGACGTCACAAAAGAATGTTTGGGACAAAAGTTGTCCGGTGTGAAGGGGGCCATCAAATACGACTACCTCAAGCCGCAAAAAAAACATCAGGGGGTCAACGTCATTCAAGGTCATTCTAGGTCAGTATGGATTATACAAATCTGAAAATCTATATATATAATAATATATAATCGATTGTATAATCGATATATATACACTGCCTTGTCAAGCGAAAAGGCAATTTTTAGGCACAAAAGTGAAAAGAAATTACGTAATATGTAATTTTACGTAATTTTTTTTGTACTTTCGTGACTAAAAACTGCCTTTAACTGCCTTTAACTGACTAAACAAATGTTGAGGTGCTTAGAGCCCCTTCGGGAGCTACTAAAGGAGTGCTTGAAGAACACGAAAAAAAATTGACGTAGTGTGGACAAGTCCGGTTTTGTTGGTCTGCTCTTCATATATATATAGAGTGTCCTGTTATGAACGGATAATCCCGCAACTGTCGATAGGTCAGATCATGTCCTACTATATGCTAGAATTTCAGTTTAGTAAAAGTTCCACGGTTTTTAAGACAAAAATCATCTGCTTTTGGTTTTTCGCATGCCATTTCTACAAATGATATCTTTTTTCACCCGGTTTTAAAAAGAATACGCTTGGTTATTCGTTTTATCTAGAAAACTCTTCTTTTTAACCTTAAATGTTATGGAAACTTTACGAAAAAAGATCTTCTGGAGAATTTTCATGGAAACCAGCTTGAACATCTGACTTTGGTAGCCTGCGGTGTAAAAAAAATGTACTACACATATCGGGCCAGTTACTTTAAAAAGTCGCTTAGTTCTTGTCGTTTCATATCATTTGTAGAAATGGAATGCGAAAAACGTGAAGCAGATGATTTTTTTTTTAATAACATAAAACCCAAAATCTTGAAAACCGTGGGACTTTTATTGAACTGAAATTTCAGCATAGAGTAGGACATGATCTGACCTATTGACAGATGCAAGATTATCCATTCATAACACGACACCCTGTATATGTGTGTGTGTGTGTGTGTGTGTGTGTGTGTGTGTGTGTGTGTGTGTGTGTGTGTGTGTGTGTGTGTGTGTGTGTGTGTGTGTGTGTGTGTGTGTGTGTGTGTGTGTGTGTGTGTGTGTGTGTGTGTGTGTGTGTGTGTGTGTGTGTGTGTGTGTGTGTGTGTGTGTGTGTGTGTGTGTGTGTGTGTGTGTGTGTGTGTGTGTATACACGTGTGTGTATATATATGAACGACCAACAGATCGGTCGAAAACAAATTTATCCGGCTTTCTTTTATTTTCCACTTCTACTTCTTCGGCATCGACATGAGTCTTTCAGTTTGCGGGTCGACCGAGCTGGAACTTTTTTCCTCCCTTTTCAGAAACGATACATTATGCGAGTCGTATGCCTCGCTCGTCCTCCACTCTCGTCGCCAAATGTTTCTTATAAACTTTTGCCTATATATATGTATATAAGCTCGACGACATCCGGAAGAGGAAATGATTTGATTTTCCCCGCGGGCGTCAGCAACTTCCGGAGAATGCGCCGAGAATGCAGAAAACGTACGGCAGATGTTGGTCCCCGTTGTTGTTATTATTATTATTATTATTGTTATTATTGTCACGTAATAATGCCGGAGAAATGTGAATGATGACGGTATCAGGTCGGCACATGGAGGCCCACGGCTCTCGTGGTTTTTACCGAAACGATTAATCCCAGCTGCGTCGACCACCGCACTGCCCTTCTTTTCTCATCCTCACCCTCTCCCACCACGCCTCCCACGTCTATGTACCGTATATCACAACGCGGCCGAAAAAAAAGTCCGGGGTACCAGGTATTTATCGACTGTTGGCGAAACGAATGTGGCGCTAAATGCGCGAACGATTCGAGCTCGGCCAAAGTCACAGGTGCATCTGGTGCACTTTTAATTTTGGGGCAATATAGATATACGGAGTGTCCTGTAATGAAGGGATAATCCTGCAGCTGTCGATACGTCAGATCGTGTCCTACTGGAATTTCAGTTTAGTAAAAGTCTCACGGTTTTCGAGATTTTGCGCTTTGTGTAATTTTTTTGAAAAAAATCATCTGCTTTGGGTTTTTCGCATGCCGTTTCTACAAACGATATAAATCGACAATAACTAAGCAACTTTTTAGACATTTTTTTTACACCGCAGGCTATTGAAGTCAGATGTTCGAAGTGGTTTGTATGAAAATTTTGCATAAGATTTTTTTTCATAGAGTTTCGTTAACATTTAAGGTTAGAAAGAAGACTTTTCTGGATAAAACAATTAACCAAGATTTTTTTTAATCGGGTCACAAAAGTTATGCTTTGTAGAAGTGGCATGCGAAAAACCAAAAGTAGATGATTTTTATCTCGGAAACCGTGGGACTTTTACTAAACTGAAATGAGAGCATATTGTAGGACATGATCCGACCTATCGACAGATGCAGGATTATCCATTCTTAACATGATACACTGTATATGTATATAGAAGATATAATAGATATATATTTTTTATTGTAGCTTCCATTTGTACAGGGTACTTCCCCTTATTACATTCCCCACCGTATTCCACTTCACATCTTGATTCGGATATAGATATATATGTTCATTTCCACACTCTAGACCCTTAAGAAAAATAAAATACTTTATTTTTTTTTTACATTCATTCATTAATTATAATTAAATCACGAAGAATTTAACTGATTTGGCAAATAAATACATTTTTGTAAATATATATTCATATTTATTTAAAATTTTGAGAATAAATTAATCCATTATTTATTTCTAATTATTATTAATTAGTTGTTCATTTATTATTAATTATTAATACATAAATATATAGAACGATGAAAAAGTTTCATACTCAAGTTCAAATGATTCGACTTTTTTCATTATAATAATTTAATGATTTTAAGAAATAAATTTAATTTCAGCGGGGCGCGAACTTTTGAGGGTTATTGCCACCATTGTTTTCACCATCTCGTTTCATTTTATTCTTTTTTTCTTGATTTTAATATCCATATATATTAAATAAAATTTGTTGGCTGAATTAGTTGAATTGTTGTAATCAAATTACTTGAACCACTCTAGCATGAGATTTTTTTTCCATAATTTTATATTCATATTTATGTGGTGAAAAAATTCCATTCTCGAGTTCAAGTGCTTGAAAATTTTTTCCCTATTCGATTTACCCGGACAATTCGCTCTTCACGTTCAAACTTAAACAAAACAAGACTCGAATAATGTTTTTCATATACTTTTGAATATTCTGAAACCCTAGCCTTGTGGCTTCGAAAACCTTTTTTTAATTCGATGTCATTACTTCTAAACAAATTGCATATGTTAAAAAAACGCCTCTTTCATTCTCTATAAAAATATAGGCATTTTTCTAAATGGTTCTGATTGGTGTAAAAAAACTTATATCAAGCTTTTAAAAAAGCCTTTAAAGTTGTGTGGCTCAGCTGGAGTGTCTTCAAGAGTCATTTGTTAAATAGATAAACTAGTTGTCAAGTTATATTAAGTTCGGACCCGAGCATCGAGTTTTTCGTGTGAATATCAACATGTGGTAAAAAAATAGACTAATATGGCGGAAAAATAGAATTATAATACTTAAATTATTAAAAACTCGAGTTAGGCTGATTTTTTTCCTGCACCCAATACTCCGTCCTTTAAAAAGCCAAGTGTTGAATGTTTTTCCAGCTCACCCTAATGTACGAGAGCAAACACCGAGAAATTGTCTGTTTATCTCTTATCTAGAAAGCATTTTTTTCATTCCCTCTCATCCTTGCAGCCGATTAGGACGCCCAGGGCTCAAGGTAGCCTAACGACGATGTCTTATGCAACGCGCCGCCCGGAATGTCACGATAATCCGCGAGTACACAGATTTCACTCGCACTTGCGGGCCCGGGGAAAATTCATGAATTTCTACGTGAGGAGAGTCGTGCCTGTGCACTCGCGCGTGGCTCCCTAAATACCATCTCAGATATTGTTTTTTTTCTTCGATAAAACTAAGTGGAGTAAAGTGAAAAATGTTTCCATTGTTAATTAACATTTCTGTTGGAGTTAAGGGGCTATAGTGTGAACGCTGAAAATTTGGGTGATTTTCGGGAATTTTTTGGAAGAAAAGTACTCAATTAAATGTTTCGGAAAATGAAGAATATATTTGACTTATATTACATAATTTTTTCATAGAAAAATATTGAGATCCAAGCGACTTATGCGCTGCTTTCGGAGGCGCCGAAAATAAAGTTCCTCCACTGCTAACATGATTCCGACCGATTGAGTAGCTGAAACCGTAAAAGGAAAAAATGTCGTTAAATTGGAAGGTATTTGCTATACAATGAGGTAGGATTTTGGAAAAATATCAAAATCTAACAAAATGGCGGAGTTATGAAAAAAGTCCGTTTTCTTGCCTATAAAATGGTCGTTTTTTTTCAATGCCAAATCGTCAATTTTCATCTTATCAAAAATATCCTACGTCATTTTAGCGTAAATATAATCAAGAGTACTCAGTTCGAATTTCAAGTCAATCGGATAATTGCTCTTTGCGTTGCCTTGTCAGCAAATTTGAAAAATCTCATTTCGAGAAAAACGCGTTTAAAGATTTAACTATCGATTTTTGCAAGATGAAATGATATTGATATAAATTACATAAATGATAAAGTATAAAATATCAAAAAAGGTAACAAAAAAAATCGATTTTTTGAAAGTGTCACACTGGTATAGCCTCTTAACGCTAGATCTGATGAGATTTAAGAATACCTTGAAAAAGCAGGACTGATAGCGATATTAATACTAATGATAATAATAATAACAATAACAACAACGACAATAATAAGTAAAAATAATAGTAATGCCATTAACTATGAAAATAAAAATACAACAACAACAACAACAATAATAATAACAATGGCATTAATGATAATAGCTTTGCAATGAAAATCACAACAACAACAACAACGACAATGGCCACAACAACGACAACGACAACGACAACTACAACGACAACGACAGCGACAGCGACAGCAACAACGACAGCGACAACGACAACGACAACGACAACGACAACGACAACGACAACGACAAGAACCATAACGACAACAACAATGATATGAATAATAATAATAGCATTAACAAGTGCCAATAATAATAACAACTCGAGCAATCAGATCATCATTATTATTATTTTTAAATATTATTATTTAATATTGCCATTATTA
This sequence comes from Ophion slaviceki, assembly GCA_944452715.1. Lineage (NCBI taxonomy): Eukaryota > Metazoa > Arthropoda > Insecta > Hymenoptera > Ichneumonidae > Ophion > Ophion slaviceki. The sequence goes on from OX101790.1 coordinate 46,440,467, forward strand.
TGATTATTACTATTATGTACTCTTGATAGCAAAATTGGTAGAGGGGAAAATAGTTCAAAGCGCAAATATCTCAAACTGTTCCGGGCTTCGAATCGATGGGTAAAAATACGAAACGAATTAATTGTAAAATACTGTCCTCGGTGGGTATATACAAAACAATACCTAAATCTCTCTCCAACAGCACACACGGATGGACGAGGGTGAACCGAAAAAAAAAATGAAAATACAAAGCTCTGGGCGAAACGCGAGGAGGGTGGCAGAGTCGTTTCTGATTGTTTTCCGATACCGTTGGCTAACCGACTTTGCGAACCGCATGAACGACGCCCTCTTTCTCTCACTCACTCTCTCTCTCTCTCTCTCTCTCTCTCTCTCTCTCTCTCTCTCTCTCTCTCTCTCTCTCTCTCTCTCTCTCTCTCTCTCTCTCTCTTTCCGAGCAAGTGAGCAGGGAAAGCTCAAAACGAAGAAAAATCCAACGCAGCTCCACAATTAAGTTTCCAATAGTGTCCTGCGCTTTTCTTCGCCAACCTCCGATCTCATTATTTAGGGCGTTGCATAAAAAAAAATACACATACAAATAATTCGGATCTGAAATATGGCAAATTTTTATTGATACCGCGTATTAAGTAGAAAACTTGGCCAAATCGAGTCAAAATTTCCGACTGCAACGATAATTAGAGAGAATCCAAGGGCGGAGAGTGTAAGCCCTAAGAGTTGCTCGTCGGCCGGAGAAGTCCTTGTAAGGGCAATTAGGATTTGGTCCTGCAACGAACTTCCTCTTCTGTAACGCCGGTCTGACCTTTTCGAGCCCGGTCTCGAGCTCTGAGTCTCGCTTTCTCTCTTTTTCTGAAAACTCTCTCTCTCTCTCTCTCTCTCTCTCTCTCTCTCTCTCTCTTTCGCTCTCTCCTTATTCGCCCGATTCCCACTTTCCCATGTATGCCAATTACCCGAGACGCTAGAACGGCCAGCAGAATATTCTCGATTGGTACTGAGACGATTGAATTTATCATACGATCTTGATAGTTACGCAAGAGGATCGTGGTGAATGAAGAGGATCTTCATGGACAGGAAGTCCACTATGCTGTTGCAGAAAGATTCATTTTTTTTCTCACCTCAAGATAATGTTCTACCTTAACGGTTTAGATTTCAATAATTTTTTTATATATAATGTATTCGCTTTATTTTATTAATTCAAGTTATTCAAATACGTGAAAAATTTCACGAAGATAATACAAAGACACATAAATTTAATAATTATTCAGCATTAAACTCGTATAAATAGAAGTTCATTTAGTCATTTTCAGAAAAAGTTTGCACTTTTGAAAACTAATTTTCTGCTAATTTGTTTTTTTTTTCAATTAATCATAATGTGAATCAATGTAAAGTTTATAAAAAATGTTTGTAATGTAAATTTAATAATTAAAAAAGATTTAACTCGTATCTGGAAATAGAAGGATATTATAAAGTAAACTCAATAATTAACGTGATAATTGTCTATGAATTTTAGGGAGGTACGCTCTATTTCTTTTAATTAATATAAAATCATTAAGAGGTTGGGCCAGTCTAGAGGCCGAAAAATAGGCTTTTTGGGGATTTTTTCCGAGAAAAAACTACAAAATAAATCGAGAATACAAAAAAGGGCGTTTATCATACATATCAGTGACTGTACACAATAATTTTCTTAAAGCGATTAATTTCAAAATGGCGCCTGTGCAGCGTTTTTGCGATGACATCTCTGTTTTTCCAGGGTCCACGGCCGGACAAATAGCTCCTGTAATTTTTGAATTATAATGAGCCAATGAATTTTTTTCGATTATATATAATAACTGCTATAGAAGTACGTAGGATTTTTCCGATATGTGGCTTTTTGGCCAAATGGCGCACTTCTAAAGTGGAAAGTGAACAATTTGCCTAAAAAATCGTCGGATAATTGTTAATAACAAATGAAGTATGTAATATAAAAAAAAACCTACGTACTACCATAGACAATGTATTTTTCAAGATATATTCAACATTTCAAGTGAATTGGTTGAAAATTGTCTGAGTTACGTTTCCGGCCAACTTAAAAAATGCAGTTTTGAGATAAACGCTACACAGTCGCCATTATGAAATTAATCGCTTAAAAAAAATATTGTATACAGTCACTCATATGTATGATAAACATCTTTTTTGTAATCTCGATTTATTTTGTAGTTTTTCGAAAAAAAATCCCTAAAAAGCTTATTTTTTCGGCCTCTAGAGTAGCCTAAGGCCTTAATATAATAAATTAGTACACCCATTTTATGCACATACACATACATATAGATATCTATACACTTTCTTGCAATTCCAAGATATTTATTTCTCCAAGCGTACGACTTATCCGTCAAGACAAGAGTATCTCTTTCGTAATGAGACATTTTTTATTCGCTCCGCCGAAGAATTATATCGTGAGCAGAACTCTGTGTGGACGTCCACAATTCGAGAGATTACGAAACCTCGTGACGACACCTCGAACCAACTAATAAAACAAATAAAGATGAATTATAATGCGATTGAAAAATAATAAAATAAATAAATACGTAATTAAATAAAAAAAAATTGCGGAAAGAGTAGAGAGCTAAATCGAAGATTTTTTTACGACGATCAAGTGTTCTTAGGCAAGATGGCACGTAAGAATGATGCCCTAGTGGTGCGTATATATATATATATATATATATATATATATGTGTGTGTGTGTGTGTGTGTGTGTGTGTGTGTGTGTGTGTGGTGTGTGTGTGTGTGTGTGTGTGTGTGTATGTGTATATATAAATATATATATATATATATATATATATATATATATATATATATATATATATATATATATATATATATATATATATATATATATATATGCGGGGAGTTTCGAGGTTTGACGTTTAGATCGCGAGTCGTTTTCTCCATGAACGACATTTCGTCGAACATGCGATAATACCTACTCCGCATACGCGCGAATATACGTTTATGGGCAATTCCACGACGAGTCACCTAAACCACGAAGCTCATCGATGAAAAAAAAAATTATTTTCGTGCGTGAAACGTCACGTAGAATGGTTTGTGCATTTTTTCAGAATTTTTACGCCAGTAAAAGCTCGCACGTGACATATGGCTTTTGAAACCAAGGAGGGCACAGGGAAACTGAAAAAATCGTGTCGTCAGATGGCTCGATTTTCATGATTTTCACGATCGGCGAACTCGTCAAAACTGTCTGGCCCGCTTGTGCTAGGGAGCGGTCACCCATCCGAGTGCTAGTCCCGTCTGCGAGACATGGGATAGCCACGACGGTCGCGTTCGCTCCTATACGCTTTCGGTGAACGATTTCCTCGTTCTTAGGGAACGAGGGGATACCTTTAGGCGAGGAAAAAATGCTGATTGTTAAAAGGAAAGATTTCTTCACGTTTTTTGAGACTTAGGGTATGTTTTATTACTACTGTTGGTTGTTACATGGTATTTTGTTTATGAATCTTGAAAAATGTCGGAGGCATGCCGCGGTCTTCTAACCGGGTTGCGGCGGATGTTGTCAGACGGCGTGCCACGCAGCGTCGGCGGGATTCATCTGAAAAGAAAACCAACGAAGATTTTTCTTCCATTGACACGCATACGCCGAATATGAACCAAAAAAAGTGAGAAATGTTGAAAATCGATGAACTGGTACCCTTCGAAACAAAAAGAACGAATTTTCCGGAAAAAATACTTTTTTTGCAATGAAAAATACCTTTTTTACAATAAAAAGATACTTTTCTTGCAATAAATAATCCTTAGAGTCATGTTTTAGACAATAAGATTAGAAAGATTTGTACCACATTTAATCAGAATCGATCGATAAGTTCTTTAGCTATACGTCACGCCAGTTTTGAAAATGCACTCTAGAAGACCCTGCCGTACCTCCGCCACTTTTAAAGATAAATACGAAAAAATACCACGTAACAGCCAAAAGTAGTAATAAAACATACTGTAAGGCTAAAAAATAGCGACGAAATCTTTGTTAAAAAAAATGATCATGATAATCAGCAATTTTTTTCCTCGCTTAAGGGTATCTCCCCCTCAACGCGCCATATGTTCAGAAGCGATACACGCAAAGAGTATGAAGAACGCACGGAGTAGGGAGTACGTGGGGAATGTTCAGGAATGCGTCTATACGACGTATCCCTCGAGCTATTGGACACTACCGCGTGTTCACACGTCCCCGGGCCGTTGGATATGCGCGGTATGCGCCCATACGCAAAACCATTTTCGCGATATTATCTATACGTATATATATATATATATATATATATATACGTGCTTGCGAGGAATTTGACTTGGGATCTTATCACGAAGCGTTGAAAAATTCCGTACACCATTGTCCGAGCCTGTCAATCCTCTCGGCGCACGTATAAATATACAGGGTGTACCATTCGAGTTGGCACAACGGAATATCTCGAGAGGGATGCATTTTAGGAAAAAATATCTCAAACAAATGTTTCACTGCTTCAAAGAACGAAATTAATGCTTCCGGATATTTTTTATTTGGTGATAATTGTCAAGGGTATTTCAAGGTTAACTTTAGTTTTTTCAATAGGAACCATCATTGTTTATTTCGGGATCATCTTTTGTGCAATAAAATGTGTTAATTTTGTCTGAAACTTTTTTACATTTGATGACAATTTTTGAAAATATTTTGAATATTTAACGAAATATTTTCCGAGAATTTAAATATCCACTTTGATGTCACTTGGTGCACTGAATATAGTGCATCTCTCTTTTTTTTCTTTTCACGACTTTAAGGCAGTTTTTGATGCAGTTGCCGAATGCATTTTGCATCAGTTTCCCTTGACGACCCTGAGATCGCAGATGGGGATCTTCATCTATCCCCTCACCCTTTTGCCTATTCATCTCGGACGTAGAATAGAGAGGAGAAAGAGAGAGAGAGAGAGAGAGAGAGAGAGAGAGAGAGAGAGAGAGAGAGAGAGGGAGAGAAGAGAGACAACGACGCTCGTAATTTTGGTCCCTCTTTGCATCCGTTGAGAATAATACGGAGTGGAATAACGCTCAAACGCTCATCTGGCATTCCGCCCATTTTCGCAGTCCTTATTGAATGTGCCCATTGCACAGTCAGGTTAAGGAGAGCCCCAAATATAATACTGCGTTATAAAGGGTTCAACAGTGTGGCCTGCAAAATTGGTAAACGTTTCTTGGGCTTTAAGTCGCGTGTGAAAAAGACGTATATGAGCTTGCGCATTTATGTGAATTCGTACTTTTATATTATTAATTAAATAAATACAGATATAAATTAATCCATAAATCCATAAATCAATAAATCAATAAATCAATAAATCAATAAATCAATAAATCATAAATCAATAAATCAATCATTATATAAATACATAAATAAATATGGCAAGTGTACAGGCATTTTAAAATAGTTTTTACATCTCAGACGACCTATAACGATCTTATAAGTTCCGTGCATTATTTTCGACCATTTTCGCAGTCCTCTGCCCTCCTGTTTGATTTTAAGAAACGTTGATTTCATCGATCCTCCACCTCCCTTCGAGCCTCACGTGATTAACCGACCGCCCGGACGCGTTTTCACGTTAATTACCAGCTTCCGGTACGGACGCGGCGGTGAGAAACAAACAGCTCCCATGTGTAAAAAATTTGGACAATCCTGGGAGAATGAATTTCTCACGGGAAGTTTCTCGAATAAGACGAGGGAGTCGGCGTCCATCCGGGAAAAAGAGTATAGGAAAAATTGGTTTTCGCATTAGCCCGGGGGAAAAAGCGAGTGGCAAGGGCGGGAGGGAGGCATCGTCGGATCGTTGAAATTGACGAGCTCAACCCTTTCATGCTTTCGTGTCTCGTGGTAGGACAAGGGAGAGGCTGAAAGCCCAGAGGGATTTTGCTTTGAGGACGCCGGCATTTGCTCGGCTTTTTTGGCTTCTCGTTTGCTTTCTCTCTCTTTCTCTCTCTCTCTCTCTCTCTCTCTCTCTCTCTCTCTCTCTCTTTTTTCGGCACGTATCGAAAGCTTTTTTTATCGATAAAATAATCCATTGTTCCTCCTTATCCCTTTTCATCCCCTGTACATGTGTCAGCCCTCATTGTTAATTTTTTATTCAACCCATTTTTAGTTCTAAATTATTCTTAATCATTTATTATTTCCACTTTTTTATTTATATTATTCTTCAATTATTTTTGTGTTCAATTTTTTTTTTCGTGTTCAGATTTGGGCCGAGCGATGAGAAGGGCGACAGAAAAAAATCATGAAATCAATTTGGTTCGATTGCGATATATATATATATATTTTTTTCGTGTTCTGTTCCCTGCGGGGATATCGCGATCTCACGCGCCCAATTCTTCCTTATCGTGGCAAATAGAAATCAAACAGACAGGAACGAATGAGAAATAGAGATGGATAAATAGAGAGTGAGTGAGAGAGAGAGAGAGAGAGAGAGAGAGAGAAATGAGAAAAAAATCGAGAGAAAGAAAAACGGGGTAAATCCTCCCCCATTATGGCTCGAGGCGTTTCCGTCGTGATTTTTCTCGACTCCACTTCCTTCTCCTTTTCCATGGCTCCTCCTGCGCCCATCCCACTTCTAGGGACTTCAACTTTGCACCCGTGTGAAAGCTCTCTTCTCGCGGGCTTTTCCCTTCCCCATGTTCATGAGCACGCACACGGGTGAATCGGCAGCTCAAAGCCGAAAGGGACTAGATGCCGTATTACTGAACGCTTAAAGTACTGTCAAGTTGCACCCTTTCGTTGCTCAGGAGTCTCGGTAGAAGCAATTCCGTGTTGATTCGGCAGACTCTTCGAATCGGAATCTTTTTCGTCGCTTCCATAATTCATCCCTTCAATTTACTCGGTCGCGGAACTACTTCTTTTTTTTTCAACATTCTTCGTTCTTCGAGGTAGAAGATTTTATTGTTCTCGAACGGACGGATTTTTGTTTGGGCTTGGATGCACACGAAACCGCCTATTTTTGAGCAGGGGGAAAGATAGTGGTTTCGTAGCAAATCGACGAACTGGTTAAGGCCTTAGGCCACACTAACGGGTATAAAATCATGTGCGAATTTAACAATTTTTTCTCGTATGAAAAAGTGATTCACTCATAAAATTAGTATGAATATCAAGCTGTTAGAATTTTTTTTTTTTTCGATGTACAAAATGGCCGACTACTAATATTTTCTTTAGTTATCTTTTTTTTGGCGCTACGCGGCGTGACATTTAGCATGCACAATTTTTAACACAGAACAATGAACAAAAATTCTCGTCAATCTACATTAGAATATCTAGAGAAGTACGTAGGGAATTTAAAAAATATTGTTTCATTCAAAAGTTGTAGGTATTTAAGGGGCCAGTCCACTTTGGAGCCACGAAAAAAGGCTATTTTCGTGATTTTTTTTTGAGGATTTTATAAAAGATATGAATATAAAAGTTGTTGGGCTTGATAAATAAAGTGTTGAAATACATTTAAAAAATTTTAATTCATTTTAAATCATTTTTAAGTCCAAAAACTATAGTTTAACGTAACGCCTCAAAAATATCGGGGCCAGGTAGCTCCATCACAACTCGGGAACGGCTTGTCTGAAACAAAAAATCAAAGACCATTAGATTCAGTATGACACCAGCTACAAAATGACCCTCGGATATAAAGTTTTATCAAAAAATAAAAAAATGGCAGATGAAAAACGAAAAAAGTAAAAAAAAACGCGTTCATTGCAGTTTTTCGCAAAAAAAGAGTAAAGATCAAAATGTTAAAACCATCGAGGGTCATCTTGTTGCGAATCATGTTTACAATATGTGGTTCAAATTTCAAGAGAATCGGTTTATTAGTTTTAGAGATACGATGGAGCTAGATTTTGAAAACGTTGTTTCGAGAAAAAACGCGTTTGAAGTTTATACTATGATCGGCGGAGCGCGCTATACGCTCAGGTAGACGAAATGAGGTCCTGACGTTCAGGTAAAAAAAACCTCCATAAAGCTAGCAGAGCAAAGTCTCCAAAGTGGATTTAATTGGTATCAAAATTTTGTGTTTTTTATGTGCTAATTTTGTGCTCCATTAAAAATTTTTGTGCTCTTGTCGTTTAGCGGAAAATAAGAAAACAAAAGTGCTCTGTTGGCTTACAATCAAGCTAGCAGAGCACTTAATGATCTTTGCTATATCTAAGAATGAACCGACGTGATATTTATGTGCTTTTTATGTGCTTTGCGAATATCGAGCAGCCAAATGCCTATTTTTTTTCGCCCAATATAGACCCTCAAAAAACCCTCCAATAAGAAGGATATATACCATTTTTTGGATATTCTGAAATGAAAGTGTATCATATTTATGTGCTTTTTATGTGTTCTACGAATATCCAACAGCTAAAACGCAAATTTCTCCCAAAACCACCCCTACAAGACCCAAGCTACCCGCTAATACGAATATTGGTTATTTTTTCGATATCGCAAAATCAAAGCAGTCCACATTTATGTGCTTTCTTTGTGCTCTACGAATATCCAAGTGCCAAACCACTAAAACGCAAATTTCTCCCGAAACCACCCCTACAAGACCCAAACTACCCGCCGATACGAGTATTGGCTGTTTTTTCGATATCACAAAATCAAAGTAGTCCACATTTATGTGCTTTTTATGTGCTCTGCGAATATCCAAGAGCCAAACCGCTAAAACGAAAATTTGTCCCAAAACCACCTCTACAAGACCCAAACTACCCGCCAATACAAGTATTGGTTATTTTTTCGATATCGCAAAATCACAGCAGTCCACATTTATGTGCTTTTTATGTGCTCTACGAATATCCAAGAGCCAAACCGCTGAAACGAACATTTCTCCCAAAACCACCCCTTCAAGACCCAAGCTACCCGCCAATACTTGTATATTACGCCAATACCCGCCGATATTCATAGAGCACATAAAAAGCACATAAATGTGGACTATTTTGATTTAGCGATATCGAAAAAATAGCCAATACTCGTATTGGCGGGTATCTTGAGTCTTGTAGGGATGGTTTTGGGTGAAATTTTCGTTTTAGCGGTTTGGCTCTTGGATATTCGTAGAGCACATAAAAAGCACTTAAATGTGGACTATTTTGATTTTGCGATATCGAAAAAATAACCAATACTCGTATTGGCGGGTAGCTTGGGTCTTAGGGGTGGTTTTTCGAGAAAATTGCGTTTCAGCGGTTTGGTTCTTGGATATTCGTAGAGCACATAAAAAACACATAAATATCACGTAGTTTCATTCTTAGATATAGCAAAGATCATTAAGGTAGTACCTCCACAGAAGAGTTGAATTAAGAAATGGTTGAAATTTGACATATAGGTTATTTAATACGTTATCCAAACATCTGTGCAATTTGAATAAGTTTGACCACCCCAAACCTGAGATATTTACACTTAAAGTTGGCTTGGTTTACACGTAACAAATGCGTTATGATGGGCAAACAGAGCATCATTAATTTTACCGTCAAAACTAAAATTAAGAAATTGATCAAAAACGAGGATAAACTAGAGTAAGATATCACGAATAATGTCAAAAAAAAATGAGAATGATTCACCATCTAGTTTTCTAGATATAATCATGAAAAGCCCTCACAATTTTGGTGCAAAGCCTGGCAAAGCCTGGAAAAAAAACAATTGGGGCAAAGCCTGGACAGTCCCGGCAAAAAGTTTACTGGCAATGGTAGATCAAAAACACAATATAAAATATATTTTACGGCAATAAATGATATCCATCGTATTATCTACTAGTACCGAGTCAATATTGCGTAGTTTTTAATTTTATTTATTACTAATTAAACTAATTATCAATCTTTTAAACACGAACATGGTATGTAAACTTTTGGTTGAGATTTTCGCAGAGGAACTACCTTAAGTGCTCTGCTAGCTTGTTGGTAAGCGAACAGAGCACTTTTGTTTTTTAATTACTCGCTAAACGACAAAAGCACAAAAGATTTAAATGGAGCACAAAATTAGCACATGAAAAGCACATAAACTTGGACTACTTTGATTTTGCGATATTGAAAAAGTAGCCAACACTCGTATTTGCGAGTGGCTTGGGTTTTGTAGGGGGGGTTTTGGGAGAAATTTTCGTTTTAGCGGTTTGGCTCTTGGATATTCGCAGAGCACATAAAAAGCATATAAATGTGGACTACTTTGATTTTGCGATATCGAAAAAGTGCCAATACTCGTATCGGCGGGTAGTTTGGGTCGTGTAGAGGTGGTTTTGGGAGAAATTCTTGTTTAAGCGGTTTGGCTCATGGATATTCGTAGAGCACATAAAAAGCACATAAATGTGGACTGCTTTGATTATGCGATATCGAAAAAATAACCAATTCTCGTATTGGCGGGTAGCTTGGGTCTTGTAGGGGTGGTTTTGGGAGAAATTTGCGTTTTAGTGGTTTGGCTCTTGCATATTCGTAGAGCACATAAAAAGCACATAAATGTGGACTGCTTTGATTTTGCGATATCGAAAAAATAACCAATACTCGTATTGGCGGGTAGCTTGGGCCTTGTACGTGTGGTTTTGGGAGAAATTTGCGTTTTAGCGGTTTGGCTCTTGGATATTCGAAGAGCAGATAAAAAGCACATAAATATGATACACTTTTATTTCAGAATATCCAAAAAATGGTATATGCTCTTATTGGAGGGTTTTTTGAGGGTTTATACGGGCGAAAAAAATAGGGGTTTGGCTGTTCGCTATTCGCAAAGCATATAAAAAGCACATAAATATCACGTAGTTTCATTCTTAGATATGGCAAAGATCATTAAGTGCTCTGCCAGCTTGATGGTAAGCCAACAGAGCACTTTTGTTTCCTAATTTCCCGCTAAACGACAAGAGCACAAAAATTTTTAATGGAGCGCAAAATTAGCACATAAAAAGCGCAAAATTTTGATACCAATTAATTCCACTTTGGGGACTGTGCTCTGCTAGCTTTATGGAGGTTAAAAAAAAATACATAGACGGCAACTCTTTGTATCAAATGGGTGGCGATCGGAAGTTCGAACGATCAATATTCAGAAGGACCGAAATTTCGAATTCAGTAATGACGAACGTTCCAATATAGATAGATCAATCTTATGATAGTTTGTAAAATAGCTCATCGAAATTGTTAATACAAAAATCTCGGGGTTGATTTATAGCGAAAACAAATAGCAGATTTAACAAAATAATGAGAGATATAATAACGATTCGTCTGTATATATAACCCCAAATAATTCGAGACGTCAAATCGTCGAATTGTAACTATTATGACAGTTTACACTTTCGACTTCATTTAAGGCGTTATACGCAGTTGCAAGGCCAAAAAAGTCATTTTTTCACGAATTTTTTCTGGAAAAAGATTTCATTTGGGCAAAACGAAAAGTATTAGGCAGTGTAGTGGCATCTTTTAGCTTTAGATTGGCATTTTTTTTATTTTCAAAAATATTCATTAACATTGCTTCTGTAGGAAGTCTCCTGGAGGTCCCCGAAAAAAAAGTGTTCGGCGGTGAGCAAAGTGTCTCCGGTTTGGATCATCTAAAATGAAAAAAAACCCAAAAGATTCTTTTAGGGGATAGATGAATCCAGGTATTGATCGAAGGAATAGTCGAAATTTTTATTTTTGACAAAATGGTGGCTCCGGAAAGAAACAATTTCGATTTTCGAACAAATTTTTTTCGTTAAATCGTTGAAAGAAATTAGAAATAATCATCGGAAATCTTATTCCTTCGATCAATACCTGAAGAATATATCTGACAAGGTTGTGTTAAATTTGCAGACCAATCGATTGAGACGTTTTTGACAAATCGTGCTCACCGACTTTGAAAACACCGTTTTGAGAAGAACGCGTTTGAAGTTTCAAGTCAACTTTGTAGCGCTCCGAGCGTCCTTACAAATATGTGTGTATTCCGAGAATATTCGCTGGATCGATTTGAAATTTTCAGGAAATATACTTTGCATTCGGATTGCATAAATTGCATAATCGGAATTCGCATTCCGAAAATGCAATTGAAAAAATCGATTTTTTGAAATTTCTATAACCCGTTAAGCGAAGAACCAAAAAGTCGATCAGTTAAAATAGAGGGGCCAAAATGGCGAACGGTCCGGATAGCGAAAGTTTGGAATCGAGCAATACTACTTGCGCTTCAGAATGGAGATGGCAGATGGCGTTAGTAGCCAGTCGGGTCAGGCAGCCATGCCATGTTCGCCATTTAGGTATTTGCCATTTTGGACCATCGATCATTTGCGTTTCTAAGATCTACACATTCGAACTTTGTAGTGTCGATATGGCTTTTTGCTATCGACGGTATTACGAATATTAGATACTCACTTTTTCTATTTCGGAGATATGGATGTGTAGATTGTTCGAATCTGTATTTTAGGCATTCCACGTCACTTCAGCCAGTAAAAAAAAACCACAAATAGTTTTGAAAAATCGAGTTACTTTATTGAAAAATATTCACCGAGTGTCGACATTTAAAAAAATTTTCTGACGTTTTTTCTCATTGATTACCATTTTTTAATATTTTTCCATTCAAAGGGGTGTATCTTTGGCAGGATTTGACGTATTTAGATTCGTAAAAAATGAAAATGTGCGTCTTTTTCTAGCCTTCCAGAAAAAAAATAATTTAGATTTTATTGAGCAAGTCGAACGTCCGTTTCAGGGCAAAATACGCAAAAATATTTTTTTTTCTCTAGGAAAGACACTGGTTATTTTATTTTTAAGAATTCCTCCGAATTGTGAATACGAAAAACAGATTTTTGGTATTTTTGATATTATGGGATTCCTAAACACTGTGAAGTAACAGCTATTTTTTTTCTATTTTTTGATTAATATTCGATTGAAGAGGGTAGAGTACTCGTTGTATATTTAACCAGGTTTTTGAAATACATATGACATATATGTCGTATGTATTGGAGCCTTGGAGTGCTCCACACTCTTCAATCGAATATTAATTAAAAAATCAAAAAAATAAAAATAGCTGTTACTCCACGGTGTTTAGGAATCCCATAATATAAAAAATACCAAAAAACCCGTTTTTCGTATTCACAATTTGAGGAAATTAAAAAAAAAAATAACGAGTGTCTTTCCTTTTTGCATATTTTGCCCTGAAACGGACGTTTGACTTGCTCAATAAAATCTAAATTAATTTTTTTCTGGAAGGCTAGAAAAAGACCCACATTTTCGTTTTTCACGATTATAAATAACGTAAATTCCGCCAAAGATTCAGCCATTTGAATGGAAAAATGTTAAAAAATGGTAATCAACGAGAAAAAACGTCAGAAATTTTTAAAAAAATTCGACACTCGGCGAATATTTTTCAATAAAGTAACTCGATTGTTCAAAATTATTTGTGGATTTTTTTTACTGGCTGAAGTGACGTGGAATGCCTCATTTGTATGACTCAAACTGCAGACTATCTGAATATATGTTCTCGAATTGCATATTGGGATTGGACGAATCCTTTGGTGTAATGGTTAGTCGATTTCGTCATCGACCAAAGGAAAAAATTTCGAATAATTTAACTTTCGTTATTTTGAGAGTTCATAATACTGTTGTTTCCAAATCTTTGTCGTTCTAAATTTGGTCATTCGACATTTTGACCCCCACCCGATCAAACGCGGGGAAAAAAAATTGGAAAAAAAAACATATATGTGATATGATCGGAATGGTCCGTATGTACTTTGGCTTATACACGGATCAAGGGAGAAGGTGACGTACGCTGTTTTAGTGAGTGTATATGTGGCGAACGTCGTCCCAATTTGTCAACAACCTTTCTACGTCTCTCTCTCGCTCTCTCTTTCGGTCGCGAAAGGGAGTTCTGGGCCCGCAAAGGATTCTCACGAAGTCTCGTCTCGTCTCGTACCGAAAAGTCTTTGCGTCTCTTGACTTTTTGTTCCCTTTTCCTGCTTTCTCTTTTTCTCTCGTTTCCATCTTTCGTCGAGCTTTTCCATTTTGTTTCTTACTCACGCTTTTTCACCGCGAGAAGCTTTTCTCCCACCTTCGCAAAGACCACGCACGTCCTTTGCATCATGCTTAAGTCTTCCCCTGTCATCCACCCTCAACCCCTTTACCTCCCTTGTACATAGAAGTTCTTCGCTTTCCTGGCTCCATACGAAAGAGTTTTCCGGTATACACGCAACGTATAAAACGGCTGTACACGCGGGCACGTCGCAGACGAGCATTAATTTTGGAATTTTGCCTGGTGTCCTGTTGAGGATGAACATTCATTTTGGAGGATAATAAGGACGAGAAGTTGGCAAAGAACTGTTTGAGCGATTAATCCTTCGGGGAATAAACGGTGGAATTTTTTTTTTCTTAAGGGGCTGTACCAGGTTGAACACTGAACATTTGGGTGATTTTCGGGTTTTTTTAGAATAAAAGTAGTCATTAAATGTTTTGGTAAATTAAGAATATATTTGGCTATATTTGACCTATATTACATAATTTTTTTCGTCGATAAATATTGAGATCCAAGCGACATGCGGGAGGTGCCCAAAAAAAGTTCCTCCACTGCTGACATGATTCCGGCCGATTGAGTAGCTGAAACCAAAAAAGGAAAAAATGTCCTTAAACTGGAAGGTATTTCCTGTACAATGACGTAGGATTTTCGAAAAATATCAAAATCTAACAAAATGGCGTAGTTATGAAAAAAGTCTGTTGTGTTGCCTATATATAGTCGTTTTTTTCAATGCCAAATCGTTAATTTTCATCCAATCAAAAATATCCTACGTCATTGTAGAATAAATAAATTCAAGAGTATTCAGTTCAAATTTCAAGTCAATCGGATTATTGCTCTTTGAGTTACATTGTCAGCAAATTTGAAAAATCTCATTTCGAGAAAAACGTGTTTGAAGATTTAACTATCTATTTTTGCAAGATAAAATGATAAGAGATAAGGCCTTGAAATTTTGACAGGATATTCTTAAAAGTATAAACTGTCGAAAAAGGCCAAAAAATCGACTTTTTAAAGTGTCCCACTGGTATAGGCCCTTGACGGGTTATGTCTAGTTGTGACAGCGGAAAAAGCTCATTTTTGGGATTTTTAAAAAAATCGTGATGATAAATTTCTACAAAAATTAGATATTTGAAAAAGTATCATCGGAGGAACACGCTGTGATGTTTTTGTGTAAAAATATTTAATTATAACCAATTTAGAATCGATGTCAGGGAAGCACCTCTCGAAAACTTTTTTTGCGGTGAGCAATGCCCTTCTGAACCAGGTTATCTAATGTCGAAAAATCGAACAGATTTCGTTAGTATATTAGTTTATCCTATGATTAATGGAAAGAATTTTCGAAATATCAAATAAGAACAAAAATGGCGAGTGTTAAAAGTGAGAGTCTTGATTTTTGCGAAAGAACGGGCAATTTGCGTTCCTCAGATCGAAAAAATTCACGGGATAAAAAATCCTTTGATCAAATACTACATTTTTACATCTGGCAAAAGCCTTAAAAATTTCAGAAAGATCGATGCAGTCGTTTTTTAGATATTTCGCTCACCGAGTATGAAAACGTATTTTCGAAAAAAAGAGCGTTTGAGGTTTTGAACGACGCTCCCAGCGTTCCGACGGGCGTCGACACAACAGCCCATAAATCTGTATATTTTGATCCGACTACCTTGAAACTCTCGTGGAACATTTATAAGATGATATACTGTCAAAATGTATACGTTTTGAAAAATACAATTTTTTACTTTTACAACTAGGCCCTTCCCATAAACCAGAGTTGAGCGTAATTCTATTTATAAATACGAATACGAATTTTTTCACATCGTGATTTTCATGTGTATATAAGACAAGTTTATTCATACTTCGCTTATTGTAAATACGAATACAAATATAATTTTATTCACAAATATTCTGAACATACAAATAAATTCACACAAAAATCTCTGAATGCAAATTTATTCACAAAAAATTATAATTACGAAAAAATTCACAAAATAAGTTGTGAATTTTTTTGTATTTAAGACAAATTAAAATCAAATTCACAATGATTATATTAAAATTTACACCAAAAGTGAGTTCTTACTTGTTGAGTTCAACACAATATTTTCTCTCAAAATACGTAAGGACTCACTTGTGGTGTACATTTTAATATAATTGTCGTGAATTCGATTTTAATTTTCTTCAACTTGAGGAAGTGCACAACTCATTTTGTGAATTTTTTCATATTTATAATGTAATATTTGAAACTCACAACTTTTTTTGCAAACATTTCTTTGCCTCGACGCAATGTTTTCTCTCAAAATACGTAATAACTCACTTTTAGTGTAAGTTTTAATCTAATCATTGTGAATTTGATTTTAGTTTGTCTTAAATACGAAAAAAAATCACAACTTATTTTGTGAATCTTTTTGTATTTACAATTTTTGTGAATACGTTTGCAATCACAGATTTTTATGTGAATTTTTGTTCAGAATATTTGTGAATACAATTGCATTTGTATGCATGCATGTGACCACAAATAAATTCGTATTCACATTTGTAAATACGAATTTATCTGTATTTGTATTTATAAATAGAATTACGCCCGACTTTCCCATAAACCCCCTTCATAATCTATCGATTACCACAGGATTCATGAATATAAAGAAAATAATCAGTGGCCTGCAACATTTATAACAATAATAAAAATCATATAATGCAAAATTAATAATAAAATAATATAAAATTAATATTCAAAGGATTACATTTTTTAAAGATTATCTTGCATATTACTTGACATAATAGTGCTGCAATGGAATGGTAGATTATTCCCCGACAGAGTAGCCGCATTACGGAACATTTCAAAGGACGCGCAGCCGTCGAAATTATCCCCTACGGTTTTTCTGACCCAGATCCTCGCCCTGGGGAAAATCCCCGTGGGAACGACCGACTCAACATTCTCGTACGTCGTGAAAGTCGACGGCTCATGGTGCAAAAAATCCTAAAATTTAGCGATGCGTAAGGAACGAAAAAAAAACGTTTATTTGTTGCAGAATTTTCATCCTCCCACCCCCGACTAAATATTTTGCAAAATTCGCGGTGCCTCAATCCACGAGAAAGCTCGTGTCTTTTCCGGCATTTACGTACGTCAATTATTCGATGACAAATTGCCCAGGTTTTAAATGCAAAGCCACGCAAGCTCGGACTTTGTTTTTTTATTTTCTTGAATTGTTTGTGCGTGCGCCCGTGTCTACACAGGGCGCATAAAATGATCGTAAATTTTCTAAGCAGAGAAAGGGTAAATATCGGTTTCCCATAAAGTTTTCGGTACGAAGCTCCCCGCGTATTCTGAACAGAGGAGACATCGATCATTTAAATTCACGACGCATCTCGGGCTTCGAAACTCTCGGTACCGACTGAGCCGCTGTTATTTAACGTTTTTTCGTCAGTTCGCTCCTCGTCATCAATATTCTCAACATCGCTTTGTTTATTTAATTAATTAATTTATTACCCATTTTTTAGCATTGAATGTTTTATTTTTCTTTCATTCGCTCGCCGACCATTCTCAATATAATAATTTATATATTATTCGTACATATGTATATATTAGGTAGTTGCATATGAAACCACCCATTTTTGCGGAAAAGAAAAGTAGCAAATCGACGAACTGGTTGAAGTATTGCCCATCGGAAGAGACAAGCTCGGCCCATCTTTCGACCAACAATCGGATTCCACGCAGGAAGAATTCGGCATGATGTTGAAGTTTGCATCTTTGGAATGCAACTGAAATTAATTATTTTCAAGGGGCTATACCAATGTGAACGCTGAAAATTTGGGTGATTTTCGGGAATTTGTTGGAAGAAAAGTACTCACTTAAACGTTTCGGAAAATCAAGAATATATTTGGCTATATTTGACTTATATTACATAATTTTTTCATAGAAAAATATTGAGATCCAAGCGACTTATGCGCTGCCTTCGAAGGCGCTGGAAAAAAAAGTTCCTCCACTACTGACATGATTCCGGCCGATTGAGTGGCTGAAACCGAAAAAGGAAAAGATGTCGTCAAACTGGAAGGATTTCCTGTACAATGACGTAGGATTTTCGAAAAATATCAAAATCTAAAATGGCGTAGTTATGAAAAAAAGTCTGTTTTCTTGCCTATAAAATGATCGTTTTTTTCAATGCCAAGTCGTCAATTTGCATCCAATCAAAAATATCCTAGGTCATTGTAGAGTAAATATATTCAAGAGTACTCAGTTCAAATTTCAAGTCAGTCGGATAATTGCTCTTTGAGTTACAATGTCAGCAAATTTGAAAAATCTCATTTCTTATTCTTGAAAGTATAAATCTTGATAGTATAAAAATTTTATCTCATATTCTTGAAAGTATAAACTGTCGAAAAAGGCACAAAAAATCGATTTTTTGAAAGTGTCACACTGGTATAGCCCCTTAATTCTTCATGTTTTTTTTTCGGCTGTGAAAATCGCACAAACGTTTTTACGTATTCTCATTAGAGATTTACGACTGCAATTAGCAAAAAAGCAGGCTTTGGATGAGCAAAAAAATGGGGATATAAAAAATGAACGAAAAAATCGTTGCATTCCAACAATGCAAACGCCAACGTCATGAATTCGGCTTCTTATGAGGCACTCCAGTCATCTAGCCATTTTTGGACTCCTTCGCATAAGGTGGAGAAGTGTTGAGCTGTAAACGCTGACTGCATCGACCGGAGCAAATAGTAATCGGAGGCAGCGATGTCTGGGGAATATGGCGCATAAAAAACATTAGGGGGGAAAAGTCGTTCAAGGTCATTCAAGATCAGTATCGATTGTATAAATCTAAATAGGTGACCTTGAATGACCTTGAACGACTTTGACCTCCTAATGTTTTTTATGCGGCTTGAGGTGCTGCTACAAGAAGATTGAAAAAATGTACCATTCCATTTAAAAAAGTGGTGGTGACCTTCACTGTGCGTCAGCGCCTCCACCGAAATTAACGGGGTCCTCTAGTTTCCCGGCTGTTTTTCCCGGCAAAGCATCGAAATAATCAATCTTATTGTTTTTGCATAATCTTTATTAACATTTAAATAAGCTTTACAAATTTTTTGAAGTCAAAATATATAATAGAATAAACGTTATAGTGGCCGACAGGAAGACATCAAGTAAAAGAGGTGCTTGACGGTGACCAAGATTGCGGCTGTTCTGCTTATCTGAAATCAAAAAACCAAACGGCATTTTAATCTTCATATTTAAGACTAGCGATTGAACTAGAGTGAATTCTAAATTACAAAAATTGACTTTTTTATACACTTTTGAAAATTACATTCTATTTTTTACTCATTTTTTCTTAAGTTTTTCGCTCGTACAAAAAAAAACTATCGAAGCAATCATGAAAATCCTACTTCAATCGCTGGCTTATAACATATTAAAGATGCTCTATAAATTTGAACAAGATCGGTGCAGTAGTTTCTGAAATATCGTGGTCACCGTTTCGAAAGATGGTGTTTCGAGAAAAACGCGTTTGAAAGTTCGCGCATGTGATTTATACTTGTGAACCACTTCGAATAACGAAAAATCCTTTGGCACACATTTTCTACACATGTTGTAGATGTGATTTATAAAAAAAATCGATTTTTTCGACCCGAGAAACTAGAGGACCCCGTTAAAAAAATTGTTCGCATTTGATGGACCCCTTCATACCGTACAAAATGTCTTGAACATTTTTTTGTGACGTCGATAATTACCGAGTTATTTCGGGTGGCCGAGATAAGAGCGACACCCTGTATATTAACCGTTCCTTGACACACGTATATTTGGCCACAGTTTTGACACTCTGGGTCTACACGGAAAAAAGAAATAGGACAAAATACAGGGGCTACACAGTTCGCATTAGACTCGAGCGATTGCACAGTGAGATTCACTGAAACACAGTGCTCAAAATACAGTGTGCTCAAAGTAAATGATTACAGTTCCTATACTGTCCTCTTTGGATTCGGACCGCTCTACTGTATCTTTTACTGGAACACACAGTCCAAAATACAATGCAGTCAAAAGTAAATTTTGACAGTTCAACACTGTAATATAAATTTAACAAAACTTGTAATTTGACAGTTGGTTAATCTGTACTATGTATAATAAATGCGCCAGTTATATCGACAGAGTTTATGTAGACACACAAAAAAGTTTATCCATAAACGAAGTTTGAAAAAAATGTGTAGAAAATATAAAAAAATCAGTCACATACACAAGAACGTACCTTTTTGCAAATAATTCTCTCTTTTTTATAATTTCGTGAATTATGTCGCACAAATTTCATTGTTTGCATGCTATCGACCACGCACTGCTAACTGGCAATTCTTTGTGTCATGGCCACGTGCCTCACCTCGTGCCTCATTTGCGTACAGTATAAAAATCAGTGATCGCATTCAAATTTTACTGTTGAATATATTTACTGAAATTACTGATTTATTCACAATACCGAACTGTAAATAAGCCAGTGTAACTGTAAAAATCTCAGTGTGTACAGGAAAATTCGTCATTTTTGTAGGACAGGATTTACATTACTTTGTTTTACTGTAAAATTAAATATGGCACTCTGTTTTATGCGGCTTATACTGTGATTTTCGCTGTTTCCTTTTTTCATAAAC
The DNA here is from genome assembly GCA_944452715.1 of Ophion slaviceki. Taxonomy (NCBI): domain Eukaryota; kingdom Metazoa; phylum Arthropoda; class Insecta; order Hymenoptera; family Ichneumonidae; genus Ophion; species Ophion slaviceki. The sequence continues at coordinate 46,461,024 of OX101790.1, forward strand.
AACCTTTTGGACGGTTTTGATTTAAAAAAATCACGGCTACACTTTGAATATTTCTCAATATGTTTGCATGATTGAAATTCGAAAAGTATACAATTGAATTATTGTAAAAAAAAATATTTAAAACTTTCACTTTTGAGTAAGTGAGCATTTTATTTTAAATTCGGCTGGGTCAAAATGACCCAGTGTGTCAACGGGGGGTTAAAAATTGAATCAAACATTTAAAATATAAAGTCAAAGAAAGAATACTAAAAATAAAGTCAGCGCTGGCTGAAAAATTGAAAAATGTCTGGACTTTAACGATTCAGGTGGAGCAGGGAAAGGCTTTTACTTCCCCGATAATCCGAATACTAGAATACACATGTGCGCTTTTCCACATCTCTTTATCTCTCTCTCCCTTTTTCGCTCTCGCTTTTTTTTCATCTGGTGGATTTCAGTCGTACGTAATACCGACAATTGGTCCGACTATTTCGTTCGCCCGGGATTACAAAGGGAATCGATTGATATACGCGCTCGCACGACAATACTCGCTGAAAATAACTCTTTCCTCTTATTCGAAATGGGAAAATATAATAGATCGTGAATCGTTCTCTTTTTTTTACCATTTACATTTTTCATGGCTCTTAATGCAACAGAGAGCAATTTGGATTTGTTCTGTCTTTCTTCGAAATATTATTTACGATAATAAATATAACACAATAAATAATAATGCTAATAATACTATAATGAGATTAAAAAGTTGCAATAAAAAAGAATAGGCTGACACAGTAGATTGATGGCTCGATGGAATTCTGTGAGGGAAACCAAATTTTTTTTTCGGAAAAATGATTTTTTTTTGAGTTCCGGTTGCTTCCGCAAGAGTTGTGTTGAATATCTTTACAACTTTTCCTCATCAGACAAACATTTACAACAGGGCACTCGAGTAAATTTTGTGAAATTGGCCCCCTAACGAAAAAAAATCGTTACTAACCACTGAACTATCAATAAAAACTACATAGAATTTCAGAACTATGTGAGAGGCAACTAGAACTAATTATCTTTTTTTTCCCTTCGACTGAGCAGTAGACTAATGGTGCGATGGAATGCTTTGAGTGGACCCAAATTTTTTTTTGGAAAAATGAATATTTTTCCGGAGTTCTGGTTGCCCCCGTGAGAGTTCTGTTAAAGATCTTTACAACTTTTCCTCATGGGACAAATATCTACAACGGTACACTCGAGTAAATTTTGTGAAGTTGGCCCCCTAACGCAAGAAAAATCGTTACTAACAACTGAACTATCAATAAAAACTACATAGAATTCCAGAACTATGTGAATGGCAACTAGAACTAATTTTCTTTCCTTTTCTCCGACTGAGCAGAAGATTGATGGTGCGATGGAATGCTTTGAGTGGACCCAAATTTTTTTTTTGGAAAATTCAATTTTTTTTGGAGTTCTGGTTGCCCCCGCGAAAGTTCTGTTAAATATCTTTACAACCTTTCCTCATCAGACAAATATTTACAACGGTACACTCGAGTGCACTTTGTGAAGTTGCCGCCCACCCCCCTGACGCAAAAAAAATCGGTAGCAACAACTGAACTGTCAACAAAAAGTACATAGAACTCCAGAACAATGTGAAAGGAACCAGAGTGAATTTAGTTTTCATCGACCGACATGAGTGAAGAAACATAAAAAAATAACAATAAAATTACGAGTAAAATTAACAAAATAAAAGTAGTCGAGCCAATATTCGAATTAATGCGAACGTTGAAACGAGCTTTTTTTCATATTGTTAAATCGCTACAAGAAATCACGATGACAAAAATGGCGCCCGAAATCAATTAAGTAAATTCCCTAAACTCAATATTCACCTTAATAATTCTTTATACTCTAATTATAATACTCTACAGTAAAAAATGTTTTCTCTTCTTTTTTTTTTGCTAATTGTTAGAACAGATGACCATATCGCGCGAATTGTGCGAATAATTGGAAACCGAAAATGGATTCTCATTGTTCTCGTATCTCATCGACGTTCGCATTGGTGTACCCAAATCAAATGGGTTTCCAAGCGTTTCGAAATGTAATTAACTCCTTCGATCTATAAACCCCCGGCACTCTCCGCCCTACCCGCGCGTATCGAAAGCACCGGTATCCGTATATAGATGTGCGGTCGTCGACCAAATCAAATTTACATCGCGTCGTTAGTCGCGTGGGCACAGACTTGTTACCTAATGACACGTGACGGCGGAAACCGTGAAGCTGTGAGAATTGCTCTTTTTTTGTCGTCGAAAAAGCTCTCCGAGAGAGAGAGAGAGAGAGAGCTTCCGCGAACCTGAGGATTTTGGTAGTGCTTTCAGAGTTTCCTCTCTAGCTCTAGACGGATCGATGCATGTACTAGAAAGCAATATATATACACACACATATATATACAGGGTGTCCTGTTATGAATCCTGCAACTGTCGATAGGTCAGATCATGTCCTACTATATGCTGAAATTTTAGTTCAGTAAAAGTCTCACGGTTTTCGAGATAAAAATACTCTGCGTTCGGTTTTTTGCGCTATGTCTAAAAATGATAACTTTTTGAACGCGGTTAAAAAAAATACTTTTGGTTATTTGTTTTGTCTAGGAAAGTCTTCTTTTTAACCTTAAATGTTAAGGAAACTTCATGAAAAAAGATCTTATACAGAAATTTCATAACCAATTCGAGGCGCTGACTTTGATAGCCGGTGGTGTAAAAAAATGTACTACGCACATCGTGCCAATTACTTTAAAAAGTTGCTTAGATATTGTTGATTCATGTCATTTGTAGGAATGTCATGCGAAAAACCAAAAGCAGATGATTTTTTTTCAAAAAAACAACATGAAGCCCAAAAACTCGAAAATCGTGGGACTTTTACTAAACTAAAATTCCAGCATGTAGTAGGATACCTATATACAGTTGCAGGATTATCCATTCATAACAGGACACCCTGTATATATGGGTCATTCCATGTCAAATCGACAAATTTTTTACCTGACCCCCTTTGATTTCGCTGAAAATTTTCTATCTTTTTCTACCCCCCGAAAGTTATTTTTCAGAATTTTTTCAAATTTTTTTTCCCGACTCAAAAAAAGTTATGAATTTTTGAAAAAAACCGCTCTTTTATTTTTAAATTGCCAGAACTTTTTCAAAAATTGACCGTTTGGGAACTTTTTTTTTTCAAAATTTTTGTTTTTAAATGTAGTTTTCGAAAAAAAATATGAAAAAATTTTCAGAATCCCAGATATATGAAATATTTTAGTTTTTTTGAAAAAACCGTAATTTTCTCAAAGTCCGACCGTTTTTTTTTTTTTTTATTTTGCTCTAAAAATACTTCAACTAATTCTGCAATGATCCCCGTTAATCAAAAGATGTGACGACAATCGCTTCTAATTTTTTTTCTTGATTATAAAAAAAATTTTGTTGAATTTTTGCTGATTTTATATAACTTTGTTATGAAATTTTTTTTATTTCCTCGTGAAACCTCAAAAGTTGAAAAATAAAATTTTATTGGAGAATTTCAAGTGATTATCGTCCAAGAAATTGTTATTTAAAAAAAAAAAATAATTTTTTTCTCTCATTGACGTTATTTTGTCATGTTTCAGTACCAAAATGACGTTAAGTTGTCATATTTCAGTACCAAAAAAAAACGTCCATAAGAGTAAAAAAATAACGTCAATGAGAGAAAAAAATTATTTTTTTTTAAAAAATAACAATTTCTTGGACGATAATCACTTGAAATTCTCCAATAAAATTTTATTTTTTAACTTTTGAGGTTTCACGAGGAAATAAAAAAAATTTCATAACAAAGTTATATAAAATCAGCAAAAATTCAACAAAATTTTTTTTATAATCAAGAAAAAAAATTAGAAGCGATTGTTGTCACATCTTTTGATTAACGGGGATCATTGCAGAATTAGTTGAAGTATTTTTAGAGCAAAATAAAAAAAAAAAACGGTCGGACTTTGAGAAAATTACGGTTTTTTCAAAAAAACTAAAATATTTCATATATCTGGGATTCTGAAAAATTTTTCATATTTTTTTTCGAAAACTACATTTAAAAACAAAAATTTTGAAAAAAAAAAGTTCCCAAACGGTCAATTTTTGAAAAAGTTCTGGCAATTTAAAAATAAAAGAGCGGTTTTTTTCAAAAATTCATAACTTTTTTTGAGTCGGGAAAAAAAATTTGAAAAAATTCTGAAAAATAACTTTCGGGGGGTAGAAAAAGATAGAAAATTTTCAGCGAAATCAAAGGGGGTCAGGTAAAAAATTTGTCGATTTGACATGGAATGACCCATATATATATATACTATATATTTATATGTATACATATATAAAATGTACGAGCTGTTCCGTGTACAATTTCCAATTTTTCGAGCCTTCAAATTTCGCAAAAAAATTTACTGCTAAGAATTTCTGTGCGGGTTTCTTTTCCAAAAAAACGGCGTACATTTTTTTCAAGCCACAACGCGTCTGCCCCATCTATCAATATTATCATGAGAGAGCACAGAAATAAATCCAAACGAACTGAAAACAAAAACAAACGCAAGCGAAGCTAAAAAACAAACCCAAACAAAATTTAGAAACAGAAACCAAAAGCTAAAAACACCAACTTAAAGAAACGTAAAAAAAAAGAAAAACGTACTACTTCGTGTTATAAAGAGTTACAACGACCTTTCCCGATTCATATTATGCACAGTCGCGATTTCATATAATGCACAGGTGACCCTTAAGTTTTTTGATGCAGCTCGTAATTTAAACATTTGCTCCATTTTTCACATTTTTTTTCTCACCCAATTATTAGTAAGGTCAATGTAATTTTTTTTGTCGAAAAAACGTGAACGAAAAAATTCCACAATATTTTGCCGATCTGCAGTACGAGAGAATTTTTTTTTAAGGCGTTACCCCCACTTGTAGCGCAAAAAAAGGCCTTTTTCATGACTTTTTAAAAAGAAAACTACAAAACTTTTTTAATCGATCAATATACCATCTTAAAGAACACATCTTGAAGAACTTTCAGTAATTTTTTTATTGAAAAATATTACACTGTTTAGTGGCAAATGGCCGTCAATGAAATAATGTTTTTATATACACGGTTTGCGGTGACCAACATTGCGGCGAAGTGGATCATCTGAAAAAAAATATGCGGATGGATTTATTCAAATATAAGTATAAACTAGTCTTTAATCGAAGGATTTTAAAAAATATTCATTTTTCACAAAATGGCGGACAGTCAAAGTTAATGGTTCGATTTTAACGAAAAAAAAACGGCCGTTTTTTGGCTATAAAATGGCCATTTTTTTTCGAAAAAAAAATCGAACGATTAAAGACTACAAATTTATGTATTAAATAAGCCTGCAAAATTTCAAGAAAATCGGTTCATTAGTGTTCGAGTAATCTTGGTCACCGACTTCAGAAATGCCATTTTGAGAAAAACGCGTTTAAAGTTTCAATTTCAGTTTACACGAAGAAAATATTTTTTTTTGTAAACTTACATAGAGTCATTTATTCCGGGCATCAAAAAAAAAAACTGCACTTCAAATTGCACTTCAAAAAAATGCAATAAAAAAAATCGATTTTTTCAAAATCGCAAGTGGGGGTAACCCCTTAAACGCAGACAGCAATTCTTAATTTAATTACATGCTAATATACAGCTATATATTTATTTCAAATTTTCCTCTTCTTTCGTCGTCCCTTCAGCTAATCGAAGCCACAACACGAAATCGACTCATGATCCTTGCCTAACCCAAACGCCCTGTACGTACGCGGGTGCAGTCTCGGCCACGACTTCGTCGCGCTTTTTTCATATGTACTCGGACGAATGGTTCGGGAGCCAGTAGCTAGACAACCGGAGCCACGGCGCCTTCCAGTCTAGCCAAATAAAATCCGAGAAGTCGGGAAAGGGATGCGCCTTCATATTCGCAAGGGGGACGCGGAATTACAACGTCGAGCATCCGGGGATAACGCAATGTACGAGGATGATGTGTCCACCGTGGTTCCAACCACCGAAAAACGAGAGCCAAAAAAAGAATCTCACAAAATTGTCGTCAAACAGAAAAAAGTTTCGAACAAAAGTTACGTCTTTTATTATGTGAAAAATGATTCGGAAATAAAAAAAATTGCTCCCCCAATAAAAAACGAAAATGACCTCGAAATACCCTTGAAAAATGCCACTAAACAAAAAATATCCAGTGCCACAATTTTTCGTCCGTTAAACCATAAAACTTTTGTTCGAGACGTGTTTTCCCAAAATGCATACATCTCGAGATATTTTGTTGTGTCTACTTCAACGGTACACCCTGTACATGCAACGAGCAGAAAAGGCGTCAAACGAGTTTATCGTTTTACCATGCTTGTTTATTTTACATTGTATGGCATTTTTTTCCTCGCTTTTGTCTCCTCCTCGCCACTTTTAGAATCTAACACGTACAATACAGTTCCCCCGGGTCTGGTGTGTAGCGATCTCGTGAATCTCCCCCACAATGAGCGCACACGTACAATACCTATTCTATACTTTTTTACGGAGGACATAAAAAAAAAAAACAAAACGATAGCGCGTGGTCACATTTTCTCGAACTAAAATCAACGGACGTACGATCAGGCTGCTGCACTTTGCTTTCTTTGCAGTTTCCTTGAAGGTCCTCGCTCTGCTAAAGGATATTAAAAAAAAAAATAAAATACACGAGTAAGTAAATATACATGTGTGTATATATATATATATATATATATATATATATATATATATATATATATATATATATATATATATATATATATATATATAGAGAGAGAGAGAGAGAGAGAGAGCAAGTGGCGATTTTCCTTGCCTTTGGCAGTTCTCCTCTCGTCGTATGTACTCGGTCAACGATAAACAATATTAAATTCTGCTTGGCCTAGAGTGCTATATTCTAGTTTATGTTCTGCGGAGGTGTATATAATAAGTATATATATATATATATATACATGGAAAATTCCATGCCATTTCAGCGAGCCCGTGACCGCGACCATTTTTTGTTTTCCTGATTTTTTTTGTAAAATTGTACCCCATGAAAGCAATATCCCCACCAATTTTGAGATTTTTATCTCTTCTCTTTTAGGACTTATAATTTTCCAAAAATGTCGATTTCAAAAGTTTTGGAACGTTTAAACGCTGATAACTCCTGAACTAATTGAGATATCGACAAATGGCACTACATGGTCTTTTATTTATTTTGAAGCATACTTACTTTTATTTAAAGAATATGAAAAAAATGATCAATTATGATTGTCAACGTTTTTATTTGTTTCTAAAGTGAAAACTATTTTTTAAAAGATGATTGTCTTTTTTTTATACTAGTCTCATCGTGGACCCATTCTTCCTTCTATTTTTCTCGAAGTAATCATATCTTTTTAAACGATTTTTGTCACTTTAATGTCTAATAATGCTATTAATGATTGTGTAATTTCCAATTCGGCTTCGACAGACCTGCAACGGTTTATTTTTTATTTGTGCTGCATTCGCTTTACAAGAAAATTACATAGTGCCATTTGTTAATATCTCAATTAGTTCAGGAGTTATCAGCGTTTAAATGTTTCCAAAACTTCTGAGATCGACATTTTTTGGGAAATTATAACTCGTAAAAGAGAAGAGAAAAAAATCTAAAAATTGGTGTGGATAATCCTGCAACTGGCGATCGGTTAAATTATGCCCTGCTACATGCAGGAATTTCAGTTTAGTTAAAGACCCATGGTTTTCGAGATAAAAATCATCTGCTTTCGGTTTTTCTACAAATGATGAATTTTTTGACCCGGTTAAAAAAAATACCCTTGGTTATTTGTTTTATCTAGAAAAGTCTTCTTCTTAACGTTAAATGTTAATGGAACTTTATGAAAAAAGATCTTATGCAGAATTTCCATTCACACCAATTCGAACATCTGATTTTGATAGCCTGCGGTATAAAAAAAATGTACTCCACATATCGTGTCTATTACTTTAAAAAGTTGCTTGGTTATTATCGATTCATATCATTTGTAGAAATGGCATGCGAAAAACCAAAAGCCGATATTTAAAAAAAAAAACATAAAACCCAAAGTCTCTATTAACTCTAATAACAGGATCCCTGTATATATCGCTGCCAGGAACCAAGAGGGAAAAGACATTTCAATTTATTTTATGGCTTCGCTGAAAAATCTCGAAATATGCCCTTTTTGGCCTGTAGAGTGGCCTAAGGCCTTAATAACATTGTCCAATGAAATTTTTCACAAGTGGATGTCCAAAGTCTGTCAATTCAACAATAAATCGTGGGATAAGATGTTTTAATCTATTTTTGTGAGTAACAATCCAAAGTCACTATATAATATAAGGCATTACACAATATAATTGCAAATAAGAAAAGTAAAAGTAAAGGAAGTACAAGAAAAATTCAAAAGTAAAGTAAGTGAAAGATAAAAGTACAAGTAAAAAAAGGAGTACGTTGTCTATTTATTATTGATTATTTGCTTATTGATTTAATATTGAATCATTTGTACTATTGTTGCAAGCGTTACAGTCTGCTGATTGTTTTCTTTATATTCATTATTTTTGTGATAATCGATTATTAAGCCACAATCCGATTGTACTTAGAAAATTGAGCTACCCACACGGCTAATCATTACTAATGGTAGTTAGTGATTATTAAAATTGATAGATTATTGAAAGGGTTTGCACATGTTTGAAATAAAATAAAAAATAAAATTCGTTGCATACTTTCATAGACAAAAGTCTCGACGTTAATATGCAACAAACATTTTGTGAAATTTCCAAAAATTGAATTGTGACGATTTTTGTGAATGGTCAGATCGCCCCGCTGCGATCAACCCTCTTTTCTTTTGCCATTTTCACGATCACAATGTGTTATCAAAGTAAGTTGTATCTCAAAATCTATTCGTCCGATTCACTTCAAATTCGGACAGAGCATAGTTTATAACATTTTCCTATCGTATGAGCGGATTTTTTTTTCATATGCTTATCCATTTGTTAATAACAATTAATTGAAAACGTTTATCAAAATGAAAAATTGAACTTTTTTTCAACAGCTTGGCATTTCCGTAATATTCCAATTTTAAAAAAGTATCCCGTCATACGGAAGTTTCATTATTGTGTTAAAAGGACTTAAAAAAAAAAATTCATTTGCGATGAGCCTAGTTGTCCGAAGCACCTACACCTCTAGGCCATGCAGCAACGGTGTGACTTTCTTTAAATAATAACAACTTTATTGTTCATAAATATTTTACAATAAAAAAACCCGAGCCCGGCAAGACTTTCAATTGTGTGTAAAATGTTCACCTCGTCATCCCAATAATTTCGTCAGAAAAAAATATTGAAAATCGCCTCGTTTTTTGGGCCTATGCAGTCCCGATAATTCAACAATTACGGTTTCAATAATCGTGGCCAATTTATTTTGCGCTGCGCACTCATTCAAGCCTTTTAAAGCAATTCGCAGCCGAATAAGACTTTGCAGGCTATTTATTCGACCGATCGTTCAAAGTCACTCACATCAACGATTCGCAGTCCAATAAGATACTCAACAAGGTACTTCTCAACGAGTATTTATTCAAAGTCCCACAACTTCGCGATCGTTAGCTCCAAAGCAGTAATTTACAGTTGCTTAAGTCAAGTTAAGTACCATTAGCGTTCGAAAGTTTCCCGCCGTTTCTCACCTCCTCTTTTATTTCTCCTTTTTCTACTCAAAATGACCCGGTGACTTTTTTCTCCCTCCTCACTCCTCCTTTCGCACCCTTCGCAATTGCCCTTTTCCCAAAGTCAAATTGTCGCTTTACTTGGCTCGGATTGTCGCTTGCATAATTTTTCCAGTAACGTGATATCGCGCGGCGTGCAATAAGAGGGCGAAAAAAAAATACGAACTTAAGATTAAGAGGATCGCTTGTCTCGCAAAAACATTTATTCTCCTTTCCGCGAGCCTTCCGAGAATCGTCGCAGGAAATTGTATATATAATACATACATATATATGCATGGAAACGAGAGGACACGGCAGACCTATGTATCTATATATTCTATATATCTCTGTAGCTTTATCTTTTTCAACCCTCTTACTGCGAGGGAAAGGGTGTTTTATGTTTTCCTCTCCCTCTTTTTCTCCATGTATATAGGGTGTCATGTATCATATATCATTTCTACAAATGATAACCTTTTTTGACACCGTTTTTTAAAAAATACTCTTCGTTATTTGTTTTATCTAGAAAAGTGTTATTTTTAACCTTAAATGTTAAAAAAACTTTATGAAAAAAGATATGCAGAATTTTTATCCAAACCAATTCGAACATCTGACTTTGATAGCCTGCGGTGTAAAAAAAAGTGTACTACGCATATGGTGCCGGTTACTTTGAAAAGTTGCTTAGCTATTGTCGATTCATATCATGTGTAGAAAAGGCATGCGAAAAACCAAAAGCAGATGATTTAAAAAAAAATGACATAAAGCCCAAAATCTTGAAAATCGTGGGACTTTTACTGAATTGAAATTCCAGCATATAGTAGGACATGATCTGACCTATCGACAGTTGCGGCATTATCCATTTATTACAGAACACCCTATATACAGGGTGTCCCAGAACTGAATGCGTTCCCTGAAATGGGAGGTTGGGGGTGAAATTCTGAGTCGATTGATATAAGCATGTGTGGGTCTCGGATCAACCCCTGAATTATTATTAATTTATAAAGGCGGGCCAATCGGGCGCACCTGATTGGCCCGCCTTCAAAAATTAATAATACTTCAGGGGTTGATCTGAGACCCCTACATGCTTATATCAATCGAGTCAGAATTTCACCCCCAACCCCCCATTTCAGGGAACGCATTCAGTTCTGGGACACCCTGTATATACATACAGTGAGTAAAAAAGTATTTGTTCATCTCACATGAAACTGTTGTTAATGTGGCTTTATTTTTTTGTTCGTATTT
>OX101790.1:46476951-46551951 GCA_944452715.1 Ophion slaviceki
ATCTTCATATTTAAGACTAGCGATTGAACTAGAGAGAATTCTAAATTACAAAAATTGACTTTTTTATACACTTTTGAAAATTACATTCTATTTTTTACTCATTTTTTCTTAAGTTTTTCGCTCGTACAAAAAAAACTATCGAAGCAATCATGATAATCCTAGTTCAATCTCTGGCTTATAACATATTAAAGATGCTGTATAAATTTGAACAAGATCGGTGCAGTAGTTTCTGAAATATCGTGGTCACCGTTTCGAAAAATGGTGTTTCGAGAAAAACGCGCTTGAACGTATACCTGCTCCGTATACCTGCTCCGTTCCAGGGCCGTAACTTGTGAACCACTTCGAATATCGAAAAATCCTTTGGCACACATGTTCTACACATGTTGTAGATGTGATTTATGAAAAAAAATAAAAATCGATTTTTTCGACCCGAGAAACTAGAGGATCGCCTTAACTTACTTTTCTAAACGCGGTTAAAAAAATGACGCATTTATTGACAACATTCTTTAACAGATCATTTATGCACGTGGTTAAGGATATGTAAAAAAAAATCAGAAATATTAACAAATGTCATAGATATAACATAATAAAGCAATGTATTTTTTGTGCGCGCGCGGTGATGCTGAAAGTTCTCGACATCGATGTGGGTGTCTGAAAACAAATGAATTTATTTTTAATTGCATAATGAATGTATCTTCAGTGTGAACCAACAATATTATTAAAAAAAATTATAATAAAAATTCGAAACTTAATTTTTTTTACTCAACTATCTGTCGGTATTTTATTTTTTATATTTTTTTGTGTCATTGAAATTTTTGTTTCTGTGGTTCACACGATAGGTGATGATACTAAAAATATGTTGTACAAATTTCAAAGCGATCTGAACCTCCGTTCAAGAGTTAGAACTTTCACAAGGTTAAAAAAAGTGAATTGTGGAAAAACGGCTTTGAAGTTGGCGGTCGGGTGCACCGCGCGGTATCTATTATAAATGCAATCTTACCTTATTTTTGGAATTTTTGGAATTTTCCAATTCTGTAAAGCTTAAAATATTCCTAAGCGTTCAGGCTAATGGAATAAAAAATAATTAAAAAATGAAAAATGTTGAAATTTTTCGCGTATATAAGGCCTTAATGATTGTACCAAATGATATCAATTATCTGAATAATAATAAAAATAATCTTATCCTTTTAAGAAAACCTTAATAAAACCGCTTCATATCATTAAACTTTTATTACAGTTTTATAAAAAACTATAAAAATTAAAATAAAAATAAAAATTAAATTAAATTTAAATTAAAAATTAAATGTTAAAGTTTTATTCAAGTTTTATAACAAACTATAAAAATATTTTTAAAGTTTTATTAAAAGCCGCTTAATAAGCGCAATAAATAACCTTAATAATATTAATGAATACCTTCAATAATATCAATAATAATTTTAATCTTAATAAATCAGCTTGATAAGCTTAATAACCTACATAATCCCGATGAATAATTCGAATAATTTTAGTAGATGTTATCAATAATAATTTTGAAAACGTCCTCGCTAAATAATAATAATAATAATAATAACAACACCCCTCTCTGATAAACAAAAACCGACGAGTGTGTATCGACTCTCACGGGGACAAGAATATGTGGAAAAAAAACAGAAATTACAAGAATTGTGACGTTCGGGAATTTTGTCAACTTGGTAGTTCTGATCCCTTTGTCAGCTTTCAGAGACCACACAGGAATCGCAATAGGCTAGAGAGAGAGAGAGAGCGATAGAGCGATAGAGAGGGGGGGATTGTGAATCGATGCTGGATAAGTTTATAAAGGTGACAAGTGAGGAGAGAATGTCTGCTGTGTCGGTTCAGAGTTTGCCCGGTGTGTGCTAGAAGAAGGAAAGCTCGGTCGAATAGGCTCGACGCGACGGTGAGCTTTCTCGCGTACTGGGCTGCGCGCGCGGGCGCATGTTCTCGACGGTCTGATGCAATCGCTATCCATATATATATATATATACACACACAGGGTGAGTCACGAGAAACTCCATGGAATGAATTTAACATATATTGGTCCAACATGTATTATATCCTACTTTTACTTATTATTTATTATGTATAAGTATTATTTTTTACTTTTTGAACATGATATCTAATTATCTGTGAAACGTATTTTTAATGATACTGTATAGCGTATTTCTTCCCCGACTTATTGTGCAAAGTTACTTGAATTAACAATCGAATGTGTAAGGAAATTTACAAAATATTTTTTCTTACGACGAGTGTTTAAAGTTACTCAATTCAACAATTAGTTGAGTAATAAGATTTGATTATATATTCCTTTCTTACTGGAACAGTTTGAATCAACTCAGTTGGACAATTCGCAGTCTCACATGTTTTTATACATATTTTTTCTATGAGCAAGTGTTCAAAGGTAATTAATTTGACAATAAACAGTCTAGTACGTGGTTCCAATGCATTTTTTGATAAGGTATTTCCTAGACTCACTTAGTTCAACAGTTAGTTGTGTAATAAGATTTTATAAAATATTTCTATCTTTTGGGCATTGTTCAAAGGCACTCAATTCGAAAAGTAGCCGTGCGATTTTTGTTTATATTTTTTTTCGCAAGTAACTGTTCTAAGGTACTAAATTTTGCAATAAATTTACGATTTTATAAAATTTTTATAAATTTACGATTTTATTAAAAATACGATTTTATAAAAAAAATTCTATAAGTAAGTGCCTGAAGTTACTCAATTCGACAATCAGCAGTCTGATGTGTTTTTACACTTCGTTTTTCTACGAGTGATTATTCAGAGCAATTTAATCCAGCAATAAACAGACGAATAACACTTCGTAATGGATTTTTTTAACGACTAATTGTTCGAAGCTACTCATATTAACAATAAACAAAGCACTATGATTTATCATTTGAAAATGATAAAATGTATTACTATTTTTTTGTCCGTATTTCTAAAGACTCACATGCTGAGTCACTAAAAGACCCTCGGAAACGAAAGAGCGCAAAGGGTCCTCGCATCATTTAAAAATTGTATAAAAACCTTGATTATAAAATGAAGGTTTAAATATTGAAAAAAATTCTTATTCACTGTCAGAAATCGCCCATTCGTGATTCGCCTCCAGATATTTTGCGTTTATTTATTTTTCCCCGTATCAAGATCATCCCACATCCAACAATAGCTATTTGCTTAAACTTTTGCGGCGTAGTGTAACACTGATGTTACACCTCATTCAATTCAGATTTTGAAGATTCAAAAGTGTTTTTTAATCAAACATAGCGGTTGTAAATGCGTTTTAAGGTTCCTAGGTGTTCAATAACTACCAATACATACCTATTAAATTTTTATTTTTCACGTAGCGGGTGTCATCAATAACGGAAGTGCAAAAAAACGAACTTTTTACATCATAAATCTGATTACGACCAATCTAGTAGGTAAACCATAACTACAAAATAGGTAAAAACTTGGTTTTTGATCCACTGAATACGAACCCGAAGTCTAAACCGTCAAATTGAAAATTACGGATCCAATATGACGGCTGTAAATAACAAAAACTGTAGTATTTTTTTTCCAAATTTGATCTATTTTTTTTGGGAGTTTATTTCATGTAACAGCGACCCCAAAAACCCCCGAGTACCAACGTTCGCTATCATCAAACAACGTTTTGCATTTATGGTCCACCATATTGATTCCGCCATCTTGAATTCTCGAATTTTTGGTGCAGATTTGTAATCAGCGACCCCGGAAACCCCGGAGTATCAACTTTCGCTATCATCAAACGACGTTTTGCATTTACGGTTTGCCATATTGGATCCGTCATTTTGAATTCCCGAATTTTGAGTGCAGACTCTTAATCAGCGACCCCGAAACCCCCGAGTACAACATTTGAAGCCAATTGCACGTACAGAAAAATGTATGCTTCAAAGGGTTAAAGAAAAAAAATTAAACGACTAATTTTAAAATAAGGGATTCCTATTTAAGAAACAAGAGCTTGGAACTCGTTAGACGTTGTTACTTGAACAAGAAAAAAAATGATTTTATGAAAATCTCGATAAGCCCCGGAAATTTTTACCGTGATTTTTATTTACTTAAAATCAATGAATATCGGAGTTTTCAAGTGTTTTCATCTATATATATAAATCTAAAATACATGTAAATTTAGATATTTATATATATCTAAAAATTAGAGACTTTAGAACTAGAGAACTGATAGGTATATATATATACACACACACACATATATATATATACATATGCAAACAAAGTGACATATCATGTCCTACTATATGCTGGAATTTCAGTTTGGCCAAAGTCCCACGGTTTTCGAGATAAAAATCATCTGCTTTTAGTTATTCGCATGCCATTTCTACAAATGTAAACTTTTTTACCCGGTGAAAAAATACTCTTAGTTATTTGTTTTATCTAGAAAAGTCTTCTTTTTAACCTTAAATGTTAAGGGGTAAAGCCACAGTAGAATTTTCAAAAATCGATTCTTTTTTCGCTAAAACGGTGCTTTATCATCATAAGAATAATTTACTATTCGATTTATAGCAAGAAATTTGTCTTTTCACCGAATTTGGGCGTATAACGTAAGCCCACCTCTGGCACGACCATAGAGTATCTAAAACTTTAAACGCGTTTTTCTCGAAACAGCTTTTTTCCAATTAGCGTGACAAGTAACCAACAATTTTCACTCGATTTACTTCAAATTTAAAAGTTATGTTCCTAATTGCATTTCGCAGAGAAGTATGTACGGAATTTTTGATAAATCGAAAACTTTTCATTTTATGAGCAGTTTTATACGAAATTTTTCCCTGAAAATTTATTCAAATATCTACAATTTTTTTTATCGGCGGAAAAACGATTTTAAGGGGTGAAATCACCCCTTAATATAGGGGTGGTTCACCCCTGATTTTTTTTTACAATGTCACTATAGTGGATTTTTCATTGCTTCGGATTAGAAGAATTTTCGTTTTTGTTTCATTAAAATCGGTGGACTCCTTGTGTGTGAACCTGCTACATTACCCCTAGAGATGCCTTTTTTCAAGGGGTGGTTCCACCCCTTAAAACCGTTTTTCCGCCGATAAAAGGAAAACGCGTACGCTTACTTTTCGGTGTTTTATAACATTCCAAATTTCAACAAAATCGAAGGGTGTCACCTGAGGGATGTTCCTTGTTAGTTATTGTCGATTCATATCATTCTTCAAAATGACACGCGGAAAACCAAAAGCAAATGATTTTTTTTTCACAAAACAACATAAAGCCCAAAATCTCGAAAACCGTGAGACGTTCACTGAACTGAAATTCCAGCATAAAGTAGGATCTGACCAATCAACAGTTGCAGGATTATCAATTCACAACAGGACACCCTGTATGCATGTGTATATATATAGTGCGACGCGAGCATCCACTCGAGCAGGAGTAGAAACAAGAGGGGGCGGATAGGGGAAGGAAACGATCGGGCGTACAGCATCAGGGTTGACGGCGGGTCGGGGGGGGGGGGGGGGGGGGGGCGTTTCGGGAATCTGTGCTCTGGCAGAGCGTTCCTCTCGTGGATGCCCGAGACTCAGTAGTACTCTATCGCCCACGCACGTAGTACGCACGGCCGGTCCGCCACACCACGTGTGTGTTTATGTGCGTGTGTGTGCGTCAGTGATCGTGGATCGAGCGAGGTCGCACGTCGAAGCACCTAGATCGGAGCTCCAACTGTTCCGAAGAAAAACATTAAAAAACGACAAAAATATCTCGTGATTAAAAAAAAAAAGAAAATTCGGCGACTATCGATAAGAAAAATCGTTTTTCGTGATCGGTTGAATCGAAAGTTCGTCCCGGTTTTACGGAGAAATTTCAATGTCAAGGATCGTCCGATCTTCGATCGAGGGATATCCGCGATTTTTGCCAATCGGACGGGACTCGTCTCACGTGACGATCGTCCTCGAGACAAGGAGCCGCGTATGCCGATTGTCGTGTTCGCTTCGAGTATTATGGTAAAGTTTAAGATGAAAATGAAGAGCAACGCGAGAGTGGTCAGCGTTACTCGTGTGCACGGCGGATCGAGAATGACGGCTGCACAGTGATGCATCCTCGTCGGCAACGGGCGACGAACTATTGACGATTTTACGAAACTATAAGAAAAAAATTTCATTCCCGATACCAACGAAAAACAGCCCAGTCGACGATTAATCCGCGATCCACGATCGTTCGTCGAGCCACATAAAAAAAAGTAAGTCTCGCTTTCTCTCCGATTCTCTAAGTACTCCGATTACCATGATCCTATTTCTTTTATTATTTATAATTTTTTTATTATTTATTTTAGCGTATTTTTATTCATTGGTATTTTCTTATCATTCCCTATTTTTGTTTATTATTTATTGCATTTTTAAGAATTGTTATTAAGATAATCGTTATTATCTATTTTGATTATTTATTATTATATAACTACTTTTTTCTACCATTTTTGTTTACCTTTATTATTATGATTATTTATTCTTATTATCTAATTTTGATAGTATTATTATTATGATCCACCACTGATTATTTTATTACGATGGCTATCACTTTATTAGTCGTTAGTTATTTTGAAGATTAATATTATATCCCTGCTCGTTTCTTTAAGTTTTATTTCTATTATGTAAATTAATTTTCATCGTCTCTACACTGCCTTTTGGAAAATTGTCCCATAGCGTGCTAGGGCAGAAACGAACTTTATCCATATTTTATTTCTCCGTCTCTATTGACTTGCCGACTTGAATATTTCGCGATGACAACGAATCGAAACCCCAAAGAACTCGGTTTTTTTTCTCTCCAAAAAAAGACGTACTCGCGTTCTACTCCTCCGCCCTTCCTGATATTCGCGATCGATATGAAAAATCGTTTACACATGGTGCGATCTTCTCTCGAACGAGATCGTTGGAGAAAGGAAGAGACGGAAAAAATGTTAGGTGGAGAGACAACTATGAAACAGGATACTCTCGTGTAATGAGCTATTGACATCGCGTCACTCAAGCAGCAATAGCGGCGATAGCAAGAAAGGTCCGACAATTTTAGGACGGTTCTACTATGATCGGTGTTAAGGGCAGTGAAAGTTAGAAGGATTGCTCGTCTCGACGTTCGAGACTCTTGTCTTGACATTTAATGTGTGTGTGTGTGTGTATATATATATATAGATATTTACTTTATACGCGTTAAGTGTAATATAAGCCTATAGATTAGACTTTCTCATTTTACACACCTGAGAAATGATTTTTTTTGATAGGTTTATATTATAGATATTGATGTAAAAGTTATCACATTTAATAAATACACTTTAGAAATAAATCAATACATTTTTTCTTATTTATTTAAGTCACTATTTACAGACGAAAATATTAGTTAAAAAAATGTTCTAAAAAATTGTAGGTCTGCGTTATTGATGAAATCTCGGAGATGGATCATCCGAAACAAAAAAATCAAACGGTTTTAACTTCAGTATGTTAATGGCTATAGCGCACATCATACAATTTTTGATATACGCAAAAATAATAGAATGGGGGACATTTTTCGAAAACAAAAAAAACGTGTTTTTTTTCGCCGTTTTGGCACAAAAAATAGTAAAAATAATTTTTTTTAAGGCGTTACCCCCACTTGTAGCGCAAAAAAGGCCTTTTTCATGAATTTTTTTAAAGAAAACTACAAAACTTTTTTAATCGATCAATATACCATCTTAAAGAACACATCTTGAAGAACTTTCAGTAATTTTTTTATTGAAAAATATTACATTGTTTAGTGGCAAATGGCCGTCAATGAAATAATGTTTTTATATACACGGTTTGCGGTGACCAACATTGCGGCGAAGTGGATCATCTGAAAAAAAAATGCGGATGGATTTAGTCAAATATAAGTATAAACTAGTCTTTAATCGAAGGATTTTAAAAAATATTCATTTTTTACAAAATGGCGGACAGTCAAAGTCAATGGTTCGATTTTAACGAAAAAAATCGAACGATTAAAGACTACATTTTTATGTATTAAATAAGCCTGCAAAATTTCAAGAAGATCGGTTCATTAGTGTTCGAGTAATCTTGGTCACCGACTTCAGAAATGCCATTTTGACAAAAACGCGTTTAAAGTTTCAATTTCAGTTTACACGAGGAAACTATTTTTTTTGTAAACTTACATAGAGTCATCTATGCCGGGCATAAAAAAAATGCACTTCAAATTGCACTTCAAAAAAATGCAATAAAAAAAATCGATTTTTTCAAAATCGCAAGTGGGGGTAACCCCTTAAATCCTTGAAATGCGCTATAGCTATAGTTGTAAAGAACATGTGGTTAAAATTTCATAAGGATCGGTATAGTAGTTTCGATGATTTTATTGAACAAGCCGTCGGAAAACGTTGGTTCGAGAAAAACGCGTTTGAAGTTTGTTTGGGTTGCATAAATAAATTAAAATTAAAAAAAAAATGTATTTCGAAAGTGTATTTGTTAAGTATAACAACTTTTATATCAAAAAATTCATGAAAATGGCCTTTTTGGCGTCTAAAGTGAGAAGACCCCTTAAGGTGCTATACCAGTGTGAACGCTGAAAATTTGGATGATTTTCGGGATTTTTTTGGAAGAAAAGTACTCAATTAAATTTTTCGGAAAATTAAGAATATATTTGGCTATATTTGACCTATATTAGACAATATTTTCATAGACAAGTATTGAGATCCAAGCGACTTAGGCGCTGTATTCGGAGGCGCCAAAAAAAATTCCTCCACTGCTGACATGATTCCAGCCGATTGAGTAGCTGAAACCGAAAAAGGAAAAAAAATCGTTAAACTGGAAGGTATTTCCTGTACAATTACGTATGATTTTCGAAAAATATTAAAATCTAACAAAATGGTTTCTGTTTTCTTGCCTATAAAATGGTCGTTTTTTTCGTTTTTAAAGATTCAATTATCGATTTTTGAAAGATAAAATGATTAGAGATACGGGTTTCAAATTTTTGCAGGATATTCTTGAAAGTATGAACTGTTGAAATAGGCAAAAATATCGATTTTTTGGAAGTGTCACACTGGTATAGGCCCTTAATCCTGCGTATAGCATTACCGCTTTTTACATATCCATTCTTCATAATGATACTCATAAGTATTATCGTTTGTGTATCATAAAATATTTTATTACATTGCATTATATTGTGGAACAGTCTAACGTAATGAAAGTTCGTATACTTACAGCATAAGTATATATACTTTATGTATTGTGAGGGTAGAAAAAAAATTGATTTCTCATTCCTTCGAAGTTTTCGATCACTATGGAGAATTGTAAAATTTTATTAAAAGACACATTGTAATATAATAATATATAATATAAGGAGGAAGACCGCTGTGACGGGCCGATAAAGGTTGTTTTTTCCAAATTGTTTTTGTTTACTACATTATTCATTTGGGATTTGGAAAAAGGGTATGTTCTTGAACACACATTGAACTTATTTCGTATACATTTTTATTTAAAAAATTTAAAAAATTTACACTGTTATCGAGGTATAATTATCCTCTGTACGAATACGTAGTCCAACGACCGGATCGATAACTTGAGAATGGTTAGTCTGAAAGATAAAAATAAAAAAGTTTTACAATCTATTTATATAAATGTAGTACCCATTGTACGTAGCTTTTGGAAAAATAATGTACAAAATGCCAGGCGTTCAATATAGCTACTGTACTTACGGAAATTTTGGTTTTTTAAATTGTAAATTGGACAATCATAACTACAGTTACGATTCCGGCTGGGTTGAGAAAAGTCGTTTCAAGAAAAACGCGATTGGAAGTTTTATTTCACGAAAATCGTTGTGCTACCTGCACTCACTACATCATCTGTAACTCAAGTTAGTCAGTTTTCAATATTTTAACTTGAATTTTGTTTTCATATTCTTGAAGATGTATACTTTGAGAAAATGCAAAAAATATCGACTTTTTACCCGCCAGAATAGTTCCTTGCCTTAAGCGTAAGGAATAGAGTTTTATGATGGAAGATATGTATTTTGAACAACAAAATTGTGACTTAGATACTATCTAACTCTATTAAATAAATTGTATTAATGTCATTTTGTAATTTTCTTAAGGCCTTAGGCTATAGTAACGGGTATAAAATCATGTGCGAATTTAACAATTTTTTTCGTATGAAAAAAGGATTCACTCATAAAATTAATTACACATCTATTTAGCATGAATATCAAGCTGTTAGAAAATATATATATTTTTTTTCGATGTACATAATGGACGACTACTCGAAACTTCTCGAAACAGCTTTTTTCCAATTGGCGTGACAAATAACTTCAACAAATTTCACTCGATTTACTTCAAATTAAAAAGTTATGTTCCTAATTACATTTCGCAGAGAAGTACGTACGGAATTTCTGATTAATCGAAAACTTTTCATTTTATGAGCACCTTATGAGCAGTGATAAGGACATTTTTCACTGAAAATTTATTTCTTGAGTTCAAATACCTACAACTTTTGAATAGAACAATATTTTTTTAATTCCGTACGTATTTCTCTAGGTATTCTAATGTAGATTGACGAGAATTTCTGTTTTTTGTTCTTGGTAAAAAATTGTGGATGCTAAATGTCACGCCGCGGAGCGCCTAAAAAAAGATAACAAAAGAAAATATTGGTAGTCGGCCATTTTATACATAAAAAAAATATATTTTCTAACATCTTGATATTCATACTAAATAGATGTGTAATTAATTTTATGAGTGAATCACTTTTTCAAACGAAAAAAATTGTTAAATTCGCACATGATTTTATACCCGTTACTGTGGCTTAAGGCCTTAAGTGACCGCAACACTTTTCTCGGATCCAGCGTAATCGAAAATTTTTGACCAGTACTATATACATCGGGTATCCTGTTAATAATGGATAATCCTGCAACTGTCGAAAGGTCAGATCATGTCCTACTATATGCTGGAATTTCAGTTTAGTAAAAGTCCTACGGTTTTCGAGATAAAAATCATTTGCTGTTGATTCTTCGCATGCCATTTTTGCAAATGATAACTTTTTTTGACCCGGTTTAAAAAAAATACTCTCAGTTATTTATTTCATCTAGAAAAGTCTTCCTTTCAACCTTACATTTTAAGGAAACTTTATGTTTATAAAAGATCTTATATAGAATTTTCGCACAAACCAATTCGAAAATCTGACTTTGATAGCCTGCAGTGTTAAAAAAATGTACTGCACATATCATGCCAATGACTTCAAAATGTTGCTTAGTTATTGTCGATTCATATCATTTTAGAAATAGCAAGCGAACAATCAAAAGCAGATGATTTTTTTTCCAAAAATAACATAAAACCCAAAATCTCGAAAACCGTGGGACTTTTACTAAACTGAAAATCCAGCATACAGTAGGACATGATCCGACCTATCTACAGTTGCAGGATTATTCATTATTAACAGGACACCCTGTATAGACGCACCTTTGACAAACAGTCGAGAGATCACATCCGGCGACTGCACAAGATATTCTCTCTCTTTGTCTCACTAACAAATGAATTATCTATCTCTCTTTATCTGTCTCCTCCCCCCCTCTCGCTCTCCCGCTCTTCCACTCTTTTTGATGTATCCCTACGTCTTTGCGTCCGGGGACTGAATCCCTTTTCCGACTTGCCGTCTTACTTTTTCTTGGTGCGTTACGGTCCGTCGGGTCTTCGACGTATATATGGCAAAGGAGAAGTCCTTGCAAGCTTCACGACATATATTGTCTTTTTACTCTCTCCTTTTCTCTCTCTCTCTCTCTCTCTCTCTCTCTCTCTCTCTCTCACTCTCTCTCTCTCTCTCTCGCTCTCTCTCGTTTCCTCCGCTTTAATCTACGTTCAACACGATTCTTCTTCGTAGATCCGCGAGCTGATCGCAAATATAGTTGCAGGTTTTCTTTGGATATATATATTCATACACACATGTATGTGGGATATTCCACGCCATTTCAGCTATCCCGTGATCCGGACTATTTTCGGTTTTCCTGATTTTTTTTTTGTTAAATTGTACCCCCTGAAAGGAATATCCACATCAATTTTCAGGTTTTTGTCTCTTCTCTTTGAAGAGTTATAATTTTCCAAAAATGTCGATTTCAGAAGTTTTATAAACGTTTAAGCGCCAACTGCTGAACTAATTGAGATATCAACAAATGGCACTATATCATTTTTATACTTTCGTTAAATAATATGAACAAAATCATCAATTATCAATGTCAACGATTTTTTGCTTCTGAAGTGAAAACTATTTTTTTAAAAGATGCTTTTACTTGTTTTTTTTTCGAAAAATTCTCTAAAATAGAGTGACCTATTCTATGATTATTAGACTAGTCGCAAAAAAATAGAAGGAAAAATGGGCCCACCATTTTTCCTTCAATTTTTTTTCGAATGAATCAAATCTTTTCCGACGATTTTTATCATTTAATGTCGAATAATGCTATTAATGATTTTGTGATTTCCAATCCGGCTACGACAGACCTGAAACGGTCTATTTTTAAATGGTGCTCAATTAAACAATAAAAAAAATTCTTTTGAAATCACTTTTTTTTTTGTTAAATTCAGTACGAATGAAAAATAAACCGTTTCAGGCCTGTCAAAGTTGAATTGGAAATCACAAAATCATTAATAGCATTACGCATTAACAGCATGGACATTATAATGATAAAAATCGTTTAAAAAAGTGATTAATTCGAAAAAAAATGGAAGAAAAAATGGGCCCACGATGAGACTAGTCTTAAAAATGATAGAATGGGTCACTCTATATTAGAGAATTTTTTGAAAAAATAAAAAAATGGTGATCATCTTAAAAAAATTAGTTTTCACTTTAGAAGCTAAAAAACGTCGACATTGATAATTGATAATTTTTTTCATATTGTTTAACGAAAGTATGCTTCAAAATGAAAAAAATATTTAGTGCTATTTATCGATATCTCAATTAGTTCAGGAGTTATCAGCGTTTAAACGTTTTCAAAACTTCTGAAACCTACATTTCTTGGAAAATTATAACTCCTCAAAGAGAAGAGATAAAAATGTAAAAATTGATGTGGATATTCCTTTCATGGGGTACAATTTTACAAAAAAAAAAAATCAGAAAACCCAAAAAATGGCCGGGGTCACGGGCTAGCGGAAATGGCGTGGAATATCCCATATATATATATATATATATATATATATATATATATATATATATATATAAACGTTAGTAGTGATGTCTGTCGTCTCCACTACAGTTGCGAGTATTTTCGAACGAGAAAAATCTCAAAGTCCGATTGATGGAGCGTGGACCGCACAAATACCACTGACAAAAAACGAGGACGACGATAGATGGCGTGCCATGTGGCCATTCGTGTTTATACACTTTGTGCAACTTTTCAAAGAACTTTATTCTCGCCACAAGCAGCAGAGCACCGTACGAAATCCCGGGACAAAAATTACTGTTCCGAGGAGTAAGGAAAGCGAAGAGAGAGAGAGAGAGAGAGAGAGAGAGAGAGAGAGAGAGAGAGAGAGAGAGAGAGAGAGTGAGAGGGGTTGGAGGTGGTAGGAGGATGCAGGAGGGAAGTTAGAGAAAGGATTCGCAAGAGGTCCGGATGCGCTCCGGAGATACGTCAATAAAGATGTCCTGAAAGGTTCGAACGAACCGAATTGTCTAAAACTTCGAGATCAAAAGACACAAAAGAGACAAGAAAATCGACACAAGAACTCACCTCACAATCGCGTAATTTATTAACGCGTTTGCGTTAAAGGGGGATATACCTTAAGGGGAGGAAAAAATTGCTGATTTTCATATTTTTTTTTAAACGGAAAGATTTTTTTCACAATTTTTGAGACTTAGGGTATGTTTCATTACTACTTTTGGCTGTTACATGGTATTTTTTATTTTTATTAATCTACGAAAATGCCGGAGGTATGGCACGGTCTTCCAAACGGGTTGCGGCGGATTTTGGCAGACGGCGTGACACGCAGCGTCGGCAGTATTAATCTGAGAAGAAAAACCAACGGAGACTTTTATTTCATTAATACTCATACGCAGAATATGAACCAAGAAAAAGTGAGAACTTTAATAAATTGATGAAATGGTACGGTTTGAAACACAAATATTGAGTTTTCCGAAAAAAATAACTACATTTTACAATACGATTTTTTTTTTCAAAAACAATTAGGTTGATGATTTAGACGATAAGATTAGAAAGATTAATACCAAATTTCATCAGAATCGGTCGATTAGTTTTTTAGCTATACGTCAGGTTTTGAAAATGCAGTTTAGATTAATAAAAAAATACCATATAACAGCAAAAAGGAGTGATAGAACATACCCCAAGTCTTAAATATCGTGCAGAAATCTTTATAAAAAAAATCATGAACATCGGCTAATTTTTTCTTCTCACAAAAGTATCTCCCACCTTAAGTTAGCGGCCCAAAAACCAGGAAGATTTTCAATTTTTTTTTCTAATGAGTGTATTGGGTTGACGAGCCCGGCATTTTACACACAATTAATACACAGTCTTGCCAAGTTTGATTTTTTTTCAACGAAAAATAGTAATAAACAATGAAGTTATTATATTTTAAACAAAGTTCCGTCCTTGCTGCCTGGCCGATTGGTGGAGATCCTTCTGACAACTAGCTCGTCTCAAATGAAAAAGAAAAAATGTACTTTTAGTATAATAACAAAAATCTACAATGACCGGATATTTTTCTGAAATGTTGAAAATTAACGAAAATGTCAAACTGTAGAAAAAAAACGTTCCATTTTCAACCAAAGAAACATTTCTAATAATTTGGGATCAACAAATGGATAAATCATCCGGTTATACGATAGGAAATGTTGTAAACTATGCTCCGTCCACATTTAAAGTGAATCGGACGAATAGATTTCGAGACACGACTCACCTTCTTTGATAAAACATAATTTCGAGAAAACGGCACAAGAAAAAAAGGGCAAATCGTGAAGTCTTCACAAAAATCGTCGTAAGACCCTTAATTTTTTATTTTTTTCCGAAATCTTTGTTGCAATTTGAAGTTAAAACCCTAGGCTATACAACTATACAATAAAAAATCGTATCCAAAAAAGTTTCGAGTTTAAGCAGACCCCTTAAGGGTCTCGCATACGACTCACATCGTTTCGAATAACATAATTTCGAGAAAACGGCACAAGAAAAAAGGGTAAATCGCAAAGTCTTCACAAAAATCGTCATATAACCGCCAATTTTTGTAATTTTTCCAAAATCTTTATTGCAATTTGAAGTTAAGACCCTAGGCTATAAAACTATACAATACAAAAGTCGAATCTAAAAAAATGTCTCGCTCATGCAGACCCCTTATGGGTAAAAAGTCTATTCTGAGAATAATTGGGCACGTGCAAGGACGAAAAAGCTCTTCAGCGTCAATGAAGCGATATAAGGTAACGGATTTTCTAAATGACGTTTTTTATCAATACAAAGTGTGATTCAATATGCACAGGCAAAGGCAAACATATATATATGTGTGTGTGTGTGTGTATATATATATATATATATACATACATACATACATACATACATGCATGCATACATATATATATATATATATATATATATATATATATATATATATATATATATATATATAGTACACTATATATGTGGGTATCTATGTATGAAGGATCCGAAGGGGCTGTTTTTTTTTAAATTCTTTTGTCGACGATCAGCTTTTTCTCGTGACATTTGTCGTCGGCGTCAGCCTTGTCGTCCTTTACATCCACCAAGCTCTCTCTCTCTCTCGTCTCTTGTCCCTCATCGTTTTCACGTGGAGAGATTACATCTCGTGATTTAAAAATATCCCGCGATAAAGCTTTCTCCCCTCCCATGTGAAATTTTCAATGTTATACGCAGGCCAATGCGGCAAATTATTATCATTATATTGTTATCAGCGCCCGAGATGACGGAGGGTAAGACGACGCTGAAGAAACGAGGGGAATAAGGCTCGAGAATAAGGGCTTTGCACACACACATATATGAGAATTTATGAATATGAATGTGTGTGTGTGTGTGTGTGTGTGTGTGTGTGTGTGTGTGTGTGTGTGTGTGTGTGTGTGTGTGTGTGTGTGTGTGTGTGTGTGTGTGTGTGTGTGTGTGTGTGTGTGTGTGTGTGTGTGTGTGTGTGTGTGTGTGTGTGTGTGTGTGTGTGTGTGTGTGTGTGTGTGTGTGTGTGTGTGTGTGTGTATATTTACGTGCAGAGTGACTCGGGCAAGTAGTAAATTACAAGCGGCGTCAGACCGGCCGAAGATAACCATAAATGTTATAGACGGTAAGATTTTTTTGAGGGTCGGTCGCGGCGGTGTCCCGGGATACATACAATTTATCCGTGTCATTCGAATTCACCTACTCGCATTACCACACGTGTTTCGTTCCATGATAGCCTCGTAAAAGGGATCCGAAGCCGAGAAATTGATCCGTTCAAATTGGAGACATGTCGATCCTATAATTTTTTTTTTCGGTCGAATTGTGAGTATTTTTGGATATTAATGTATGTGTGTATTACTTTTGATTCGAACGACAAAAAATAACGATGATTTTATACTTGTGTGTATAATCATTTTTTGTAAATATATTAAATGTAATGGAGTACTTTTGAAGTTCAGAAAATAATTTTGATGATCCTTCAAATTGTAAAATAAAACATATATATAGTACATAAATAAAACGTAAACAATAAATACATAAACATATATATAATACATAAATAAAACATATGTTTTATTTTATTTAAAGCCTTAGGGGAATTTGTTTTAGAAAAATTACAAAATGAATCGAGATTACAAAAAAGGGTGCTTATCATACATATCAGTGACTGTATACACTAATTTTTTTTAAGGGATTAATTGCAAAATGGCGGCTGTGCAGCGTTTATCTCAAAAGTGCATTTTTTAAGTTGGCCGGAAACATAACTCAGACAATTTTCAACCGATTCACTTGAAATGTTGAATATATCTTGAAATGTCTATGGAAGTACGTAGGATTTTTTTTATGTTGCATAGTTTATTTGTTATTAACAATTATCTGACGATTTTTTAGGCAAATTTTTGGAAAGTGAAAATTCTGCCTAAAAATCTTCAGATAATTGTTAATAACAAATGAACCGTGCAATATAGAAAAAAAATCCTACGTACTTCCATAGACACTGTATTTTTATGATATATTTAACATTTTAAGTGAATCGGTTGAAAATTGTCTGAGTTATGTTTCCGGCCAACTTAAAAAATGCAGTTTTGAGATAAACGCTGCACAGCCGCCATTTTGAAATTAATCGCTTCACAAAAATTATTGTATACAGTCACTGATATGAATGATAAATACCCTTTTTTGTAAGCTCGATTTATTTGTAGTTTTTCTGAAAAAATCCCGATAAAGCCTATTTTTTCGGTCTCTAGAGTGGCCTAGCCTCTTAAGGATGTATGGCAACTAAGTTATTTACTACTGTTCGAATTGAAACTCACTGATATTGTAAAGGAAAATATCGAGAACTTTTTGAGATTAAAAAAACAAAATTTGCCCACGTGAATGCTGAGATAAACGAATTCAAAGTTGGGTCATTTAACACGGGGAACATAGGACTGTACGTCCAAAATTCCCTTTACATTGGCAAAAAAGGTATTTCCGGAGTACTCTTTTCTAAAAAAAACTTTTGTGCGGTATCGCTGTAATATGCATGATACGGTAAAAATAAAAAATCGACATGTGCCCATATATTTTGCGAGATATTGCGAGTTAAATGGGACCGTTTTCGTATTTCTTTAGCTCGTATGTCGTAACCACGACAACGTCAGGGAAAACGTACATCAAATCAGCAACTAAATTTGCAGTTAAAAATTGAAAATTCTTCTTTCTGTACCGCATGTTTTACTTTGAGCTGTGGTAAATCTCCTTTTTAGCTTCAATGAATACTACAATTAT
Organism: Ophion slaviceki; assembly: GCA_944452715.1. NCBI lineage: Eukaryota > Metazoa > Arthropoda > Insecta > Hymenoptera > Ichneumonidae > Ophion > Ophion slaviceki. Next base: position 46,494,880 of record OX101790.1, read on the forward strand.
TTTATTTAGTCTTTAAATGCGATTTTTGCAAATTGCATAATCAGTTCTGTAACGACTCTGCAGTAGCTGCCATACATCCTTAAATACTAAAGCGGAACACCACTGTGACGGGGAAAACGGTCGCTTTTTTAGTTTATTTTCTCAAAGTATACACATTCAAGAATGTGTGAAAAAATCAAGTTAATGTATTGAAAATTGGCCAAGTTATAAACGATTTAGTGAGAGCAGGTAGCTCTCGAACTGGCCGGAATCAAAACTCTAGCTATAATTGTTCGATTTTGAAATAAAAAAATCCCAATACCAATCCCACGTTTTTTTCAATCTCATCTTTTTCAAGCTCCCGAATATGAGTAAAAATTTCGCAAACATTAGACTTTTTTTTTATACCGGCAATATTGTGTACGTTTTATAATCTATATAAATTACATTTATATAGATTATAAAACGTTTTTATTTTTTATTTTCGGATCAACCATTACCAAGTTATCGATCCGGTCGTTGGACCACATTTTTTATACAGAGCTTCTATTATACTTCAATAACGTTGTAAATTTTATATTTTTAAAAATGAAAATTTACAGGAAATTGTTTCAATGAATGCGCAACAAAGTGCCTTTAAAAATGAAAATTAATAATCTAGTAGACGAAAAAAATTCAGAAAAAACGACCTTTTTTTCGGCAACATATAAGAATTATTCTTAAATTTCTCATGATTCGATTATATCGTTTTGAAGAAACATTGTCATCATATTCGATTTAATATTATCGATTTAATACGAAATAAAATTGTCATTCGATTATATTGTTTCGTGTCCTGTTATAAATGGATAATACTGCAACTGTCAATAGGTCAGATCATGTCCTACCATACGATGGAATTTCAGTTCAATAAAAGTCTCACGGTTTTCGAGATTTTGGGCTTAATGTTTTTTTTTTTAAATCATCTGCTTTTGGTTTTTCGCATGCCATTTCTACAAATGATATGAATCGACAATAACTAAGCAACTGTTCAAAGTAACTGGCACGATATGCGTAGTACATTTTTGTTACACCGCAGGCTATCAAAGTCAGATGTTCGAATTGGTTTGTATGAAAATTCTGCATAAGATCTTTTGTCACAAAGCTTAGTTAACATTTAAGGTTAACAAGAAGTCTTTTTTAGATAAAACAAATATCGAAGAGTATTATTTTTAAACCGATTAAAAAAAGTGATCATTTGTAGAAATGGCACGCGAAAAACCAAAAGCAGATGATTTTTATTTCGAAAACCGTGGGACTTTTACTAAATTGAAATCCCAGCATATAGTAGGACATGATCGGCCCACAGTAGGACAGTTGCAGGATTATCCATTCATAACAGGACACCCTGTATATATGTATGAAATGTATTGTGTATATGTATATTGCATGTAAATACAGTATATATGTGTTGTATATAAATACAGTATGTATATTGTATATAAATACAGTATACAGGGTGTTCCAGAACTGAATGCGTTTCCTGAAATGGGGGGTTGGGGGTGAAATTCTGAGTCCATTGACATAAGCATGTGTGGATCTCACAAGGGGACAGTACGGCAGTCGGATTTTTGTAATTTTTCGTACTCATGGTACGTGAAGTTCAGAGCTCGAATATTAATATCCCAAAGCAGTTCGACGCCATGTTCAGAAATTTTCGAGAAAATTGACTTTGAAGGTTTCGAGCGCACTCTTATCCCACAAAGATGCAACGATATTCGAACCGGGCTCGTGGCGTACCCGGTAGCGCTCGAGTCTAGTAATCGCGGGGTCGCTGGTTCGAGTCTCACTTCGAATTTTTTTTTTTTTTTTTTTTTCATTTTTTTTTAATTCGCATACCTCCGTCATTTAAATATCCCGATAAATTTTTGTTGTATATAATCACATATTATTATATATAATTAATATAATATATCTATATATGTTTATATATGGACAAAATCCATATAAAGTTATTTATGTACAAAATTCATTATAGTTATACATAATTATATATTTTCTCATATATGATCATATATTATTTATATATAACAATAGGTGATTATTTATAAAAAAATAAATAAATAATCCCGGGAAGTTATACAAAGATTTTTTAATCAACGTTTTGAAACCCTACGTAAAAAAAGAAAAGTTTTTCTTAATTATCGATTCCTGGGGAGGCCAAACCGATGCCGTGATGTACAATGAGGTGTTTCGAAATGACAGGCGTCTGCCTACTTGCACGGTGCAGGTAATTCCACCAAAATGCACTCCATAAGTGCAACCTTGTGACGTGTATTTTTACCGCCAAGTAAAAAATTTCATAAAGCGTCTGCAGAACTGCGCCTATCTGATTGAACAAGGACGTGAAATTAATGATAGCGCAGATTGCATAAAAATTCATTCTATTGTTCATCATCAGTTGTCTTCTCCGGTCTTCAATAACATGATCAGATATGCGTGGTTTGCTTCGAAACTTTGCGATCAAAGAGAAATCTTCATGAACGTGAATGAAGTTTGTTTTCCGATCGATGTATTGAAAAAAAATTGTGAATGTAACAATGCAGCGTTTGTACGGTGTGCGAGATGCCGTGAAAATTACTGTTTTCCTTGTTTTTACGATGGTTATCACTCTGGCTCGTGTAACATTACACCCGATGTATAAAACAAACGAATACAGACCGAATAATAAAGTATTCAATTCCTTACCCGACGTTTTTCATTTTCATCCTAAAAATGTTGTTGGTTATAAATATTGATACTTGAAAATGTATGTTTATAATCAAGAGATAATTAAAAATATGACTTGCGTTTTTTCATTAAAAAAATGAAAAAAAAAAAAAAAAAAAAAATTCGAAGTGAGACTCGAACCAGCGACCCCGCGATTACCAGACTCGAGCGCTACCGGGTACGCCACGAGCCCGGTTCGAATATCGTTGCATCTTTGTGGGATAAGAGTGCGCTCGAAAACTTCAAAGTCAATTTTCTCGAAAATTTCTGAATATGGCGTCGAACTGCTTTGGGATATTAATATTCGAGTTCTGAACTTCGCGTACCATGAGTACGAAAAATTACAAAAATCCGACTGCCGTACTGTCCCCTTGTCAGGTCAACTACTGAATGATTATTCATTTTTAAAGGTTGGCGCATATGATTGGTCCGCCTTTAAAAATGAATAATAATTCAGGGGTTGATCGCAGATACACAAATGCTTATATCAATCGACTCAGAATTTCACCCCCAACCCCCCATTTCAGGGAACGCATTCAGTTCTGGGACACCCTCTATATATATATATATATGTGTGTGTGTGTATATATATATATATATATATATATATATATATATATATATATATATATATATATATATATATATATATATATATATATATATATATATATATATATATATATATATTCTATTTAAGAATATATATACATATGCGTCGATCGCAGGAATGAGAACGGACACATGTACCTTTTCGATACAATGCCAACTTTTTCCGAAGCTGGACACAGTAGCGTGCCCAGCCAATAACGAGATTGAAGAAACGACTTTGTGGTCGAAGACTTTCGGATGAAAAACGTGAATAGCCAGTGCCAATTTCATTCCATTGCGAATCTAATCTTATTCTTGCTGAGTACTGATTCTCTTTTTTTGTCGATTTGATGTCCTTTTTCTTCGGGTCTTACACGTTCGAGGTGACGAAAAATGTCGCTTTTCCAATTTAGCACTGACGTCGAGACTCGTCAAATCTTTCAATCGAGAATTGATGTCGCGTTGAGGTTCGAGGGTCCCGATCCCGTTCCCGCACTTCCGGAAAGGCTGCGATGGCCGATTTGAAGGAAAACAAAAAAAAAACAACGAAGAATTAGAAAGAATGCCAAACAGTGCTTTTTTTCGGGTCGAATCTACGTGGGGGCGTCTGCGAAGTTGAATGACGGTCGGGGATAAAAGTGGTGAGCGACGGGGAAAAATGTCAGTTGGAGTGACAGTGACTTCGCGTATCGAAATATACGTCGCAGCGGATTGGCCCCGGACTCGTTTGCTTCTCGTTCGAGGCAGTTGTCACATAGAAATTTCAAGTTACGTCCAAGGATCTTTTCAATGTGCTTGACAGACGTTTACGTACAAATGCCTGACAAGCATATATATGTGTGTGTGTATATATATATATATATATATGTATGTATGTATATATATATATATATATATATATATATATATATATATATATATATATATATATATATGTATATATATATTAGGGTGATTCGTTTCAGGGTAACTTTTTTTTTCTGACCCATCATGCCCGAAAACCTTTAGTTGGTACCCAAAAACGAAGTTTCGTGAAAGGGGGGTGTTGTCAAAAAATATTTAGAGGTCGCGAATCGAAATTGAAGGTTTCCCATTTGATTAACATTGAAAAAAATGTTTTTCTCATTATTAGTGTTACCATTCCGCGAATTTTGATATCGCGATATTGTCGAAGTGGGTTCTCATAGGAAATATGATACTTTACAATAAAGTTCATTGAGCCATGTCCGTAAATTCAACCGTTTCAGCGGTATCATTATTTCAAGTGAATATTGTATGAAAATATCTATTCAAACGGCTGTAACGCCTAAGCTATTAGATATATCGAAAAAAATTCCAATGAGAAGTATGTAGAGAAAGTAATTTGCTACAAAAAAGTCTTATAAGCCGAGCCCGTAAATTCAACTCTTTCTGAGCTATAAGTGGAAGAAGTAAAATGAATAGATCTTTTTTTGTTTTAAAAAAAATCTATTTATTTTACTTCATCCACCTATAGCTGAGAAAGAGTTGAATTTTCGGGCTCGGCTTATAAGACTTTTTTGTAGAAAATTACTTTCTCTACAAAGTTCTCATCTGAATTTTTTCCATATATCTAATAGCTTAGGCGTTACAGCCGTTAGAATAGATATTTTGCACAATATTCATTTGAAATAACGATGCCGCTGAAACGGTTGAATTTACGGACATGGCTCAATGAACTTTATTGTGGAGTATCATATTTCCTATGAGAAACCACTTGGAAAATATCGCGATATCAAAATTCGCGGAATGGTAACACTAATAATGAGAAAAACATTTTTTTCAATGTTAATCAAATAGGAAACCTTCAATTTTGATTCGCGACCTCTAAATATTTTTTGACAACACCCCCCTTTCACGAAAGTTCGTTTTTGGGTACCAACTAACGGTTTTCGGGCACGATGGGACAAAAAAAAGTTGCCCTGAAACGAATCACCCTAATATATATACATATATATATATATTAGACTGATTCACAAAAAAAATTTTCTTCTGGATTCTCGTGCTATTGTTGGGCACTGATAAAACAAAATTTCTCTAAAAAGATGGGCGCGGTCACTCAATTTTTAGAGGTGGCTATCTCGACTTTTTGTTATTTTTTTCGGAATTTTACGTAATAAATATAATCATGGTATTAGATTATACCGGAAATAGAATAAATAAAGGAAATAGTATGTTTCACAGCTGTTTTACGACGAAGAAGAGTATGTCGCGCACACATTGAATCCCTAGAAAACAAAAATTTTAAATTTTAAAGTTAAAATTGTCTCTAATTGAGTCACATTGAAAAAAATAACACCACTTACAAATGCGCTGCGCCAATACAAAATGGCGCTGCGGATGCGCAATGACATGCGCAGTGGTATGCGCAGTGGCCTGCGCGAATATAAATGAGTTTGAAGATAATATAAGTGTAGCATTTGGAAAATGTAAGTACATGATTGATGAATAAAAGCTCATAATTTAATTTTTCGTAAAAAGTGCGAAATGTTAATGCTTATAAAAAAATCTACATGAATAACGAGAGTAGTATAGACGCCATTATTGATCTACCTGGATTTGAATTGTGAATATTGCAATCTTGTCAAATTGTTAGAGTTTATTTTTGTTACGAAATAGCTGCTGGATGTGATTTTTATCCGTAATCCGAAGCCATGACTATGCTTAAATGCAATACGTTCATTTAAAAAATTCAAATACAAAAAAGTCGAGATAGCCACCTCTAAAAATTGAGTGACCGCGCCCATCTTTTTAGAGAAATTTTGTTTTATCAGTGCCCAACAATAGCACGAGAATCCAGAAGAAATTTTTTTTGTGAATCAGTCTAATATATATATATATATATATATATATATATATATATATATATATAGATAACAGGAATGGGATTTTGCCCAACTTCCATCGGTACTTGGGAAGCGACGATGAGGACATCGCCATAATTCTATTGACTCGATCGACTTATCGATGCTTGCTGATTATTTCTCGATACTTTACGGGAATAAATTCATGAGGCTTCAAAAATCCATTTTGGACGATAATAAATCAATAAATATTAACAACAATAAAGAAGTGAAGAAACAAACAAAAATCGAATGCAATAATTCGAATTAATAATGAACTCAATTTTGACATTAATTTTAATGACGATTAAATCAAAAACGATTTCTAATTGATAATAAATACAAAAATGATAATTATTAAATTCAATTGAAGTAAATAAATTGAAGGGAACGTTAAGGGAACTCAACTTTACTTGACCTGACTGAACTAATTTTTATTAAATAAAATAAATTGTATTAGACGAAATAAAAAAGTATTAAAAAATGAATAAAGTAAAATAACATAAAACACAATAAAAAAATATTCAAAATTGCGTCGACATTTTTCCCCGGTTCATCATCGTGTCCCCATTCGACATTCCTCATGCCATGAAAGCTATGCGTCGACTTGGTGAATGCCCGTCGTTTCTCTCGAGCTTTCGCGTTGCTGCGGTGATTCTACAGATAGAAAAACAAATTTATTTGGAACGTAGAGACCGCGGGACGCGACGAACGCGTGACGCGATAGAAAATTTAATTTCGCAAAATATCACAGCCGATGGAGGATCGATGGCTCTTTCAGTCGCAAGGAACGCGCTCCCGGCACGTCAATGCGCGGAAAAAACGATGAATAATAGAAAGCTAAAGCAAAAGGAAAAACTTTGCCGAGATCGTATAAAAATTGGGAGAGCGCTCGAGAACGCGGCCGTAAGAGATGATTTATAAAGCTCGTGAATTCGAACGTGCTGTATTTTTTGATTCATGACCATTTCACTTTTGAACTTTTATGTCCTACCAGGACTGCCAGGAGAGAGAGAGAGAGAGAGAGAGAGAGAGAGAGAGAGAGAGAGAGAGAGGCGAAGGGAGAGCGAAAATCGATTAATCGGGACACTTTTATTCGTGAGATATTTATAAAGAATTTTGGGGAAGCGATTCGCCAGCAAAGGAACGGTCGAGGATCGATCATCAGACGTCATTACGTACGAACTAAGCGTCCAGAGGAGCTTTTGCCTCGTGACATTCTTTGTACAATCCGTATTTATATATATATGAATAAAGTGTTCCTAAGGACATAGATCCAACGTAGGCCCTTCATAAAAGAAGCTCACTGGCTTACGATCTATTGAAGCTTTATTCGTGCTGTTCATATCCATATTATATATACATATATACATATATATATATAATTCAATGTACATATACAAGATTCGATGAATCTACCCACTGGGTCTTTTCCCATCGCGTTATAATGTCCGTGAGATCAACGTTTCAAGTTTCCGATAAGACGTACCTTATCACAGGCTCTTCTAAAGGAGCTTTCTATGGAAAGGATAGAGAGTTTGAGAACCAAAAAAATGATTATCGCATGTATGTTTATTATTATCTAATATATTATCTTGTGTGTGTGTGTGTATATATATATATATATATATATATATGCGATTTTCCACGCCATTTCAGCTAGCCCGTGACCCCCACCATTTTTAGTTTTCCTGATTTTCTTTGTAACATTGTACCCAATGAAAGGAATATCCACACCAATTTTTAGATTTTTATCCCTTCTCTTTTAGGAGTTATAATTTTCCAACAAATGTCGATTTGGAAAGTTTTGGAAACGTTTAAACGCTGATAACTCCTGAACTAATGGAGATTTCGACAAATGGCACTATATAGTTTTTTGTTCCATTTTGAAGCATACTTTGGTTGAAAAACATGAAAAACGTTATCAATGATCAACGTCAACGTTTATTTGCTTCTAAAGTGAAGACTATTTTTTTAAAAGATGATTGACATTTTTTAATTTTTTCGAAAAATTCTCTAATATAGAGTGACCCATTCCATGACTTTTAAGGCTAGTCTCAACGTAGGCCTGTTTTTCCTTCTATTTGTTTCGAATGAATCACATTTTTTTAAAGAGATTTTCATAATTTTAATGTCCAATAACGCTATTAATGATTTTGTGATTTCCAATCCGGCTTCGATAGGCCAGAAAAGGTTTATTTTTTATCTGTACTGAATTTAACAAAAAAAAGTGATTTCGAATGATTTTCCGTTCAATTCAGCACAAATTAAAAATCTAAAAATTGGTGTGGATATTCCTTTCATGGGGTACAATGGTACAAAAAAAAACAGCAAAACCAAAAATGGTCGGGGTCACGGGCTAGCTCAAATGACGTGGAATATCACACATATATATGTGTGTACGTATAGATTATAGACAGATGATAGTAGTTTTTATCTTTCTTACACAATAAACCTCCGAATAGCAATTTTGATGGTTACGCATTCCAGATAAATGAACTGAGTGTATAAGTAGAATCGTAGGAGAATATTTTTATTTATCGTATACTCTATTAGTAATTTTATATAAGTTCTTCCCGTTCGTCCGTTGCATCGTGTGAAAGTGTGTGGAACAAAAACCTAGTGGAATTAATCCTGGATACTTCAAATTTTTAAAATTTCGATTTATCGATCATTTTTATATTATGAGCACTTATATTCGATATTCTTATCAGAGTAGGCTTATTAAATATTAAGCACAAACATTATAAATTAAAATTAAAACATAAAATTATCAGTTCGGCGTAGCAGAATATGCATTTTCTGCGTAAATATATTTAAAAAATGGCTAATTTGTATTAAAAGTGTCCAGACTTAATTTCACTAGTGTAAGTATATACCGGGTGAGACAACAACTATTAGCAATTGAAATATTTTTTAACCTACCGGACTTAGCGGAAAACTTTTCCTACAAAAGTTGCATAGTTCGAAGGCGGTCATCGAGTGGTGGCTACGAGGTTCAGCCAGGTGGAGGTGCTTCGGCAATTTCAAGCCACCTCCATTGTTTTTTAATGGGACAACCATTTTTTACTATAATTTTTATCAAGGAATTAAAAATAAGTTCGCACACTAAATTTCTAGATGATCGATCTATATTTAGCATAAAAAAATTAATAAAATATACATTGAAATGTTTTGAAATCGATTTAAAGAACGGTGCAATTATTTTAAAAAGTTGCTTAGTTATTGTCTGGGTCAAAAAAGGTATCATTCGTAGATATGACTTTTACAATTTTTTACAATGCAAATACTGTTGCATTTTTTTTCTGCGTAATTAAAATCCCCAACAGCCTCGAAGAACACATGAGTTTGTTTGTGCGTTTTTGAGTTCCGTTGCCTTTTTGAATTTTATTTTTGCTCCACAAAAATTCCAAAGCGCCTCAAAGAACAAGTAAATGAGTTTGGATTCGTTTCGGTTTTTTGAGTTCCGTATCTTTGCAATTTTTTTCTGTTCGATGAAAATTCCAAAGAGCCTCAAGAATCAACTAAATTTGGTTGCGGTTTTTTTTATTTTTTATTCACTACGCGGAGGATTCGTAATGGTCGTATTATTTTTGTGGGCAAAGTCCTCCAAGCGGCAGTGACTTTTTTACGATCTTTTGAAGTTTATGCCGGTGGCCCGACGTAATGTTGGGCAAGAAAGCGGAAGGCAGAGAGAAAAAGAGAGAAAGAGTCTTGGACGGCAGTCGGGAAACTAATTAGATTGTCGCGGGTGCGCCGTCGGTACACCCTAAATATATATATACATAGATATATACATATATTGAGAACGGTCCTTAATTTTTTTTATGTATCGTTGATTTTGGGCCCTAGGATGGTCCTGGAAATGATCTTTATATGACTATACTTGCATGTATCTAAAGGCATGTCTATCTATATCTATTTAATTTTATCTACTATGAAAACAGTCCTCGAAGTCAAATGTCCTTAAAATCACCTTTACTTATATATATATATATATATATATATATACATGATCCTTGGAAGATTCGTCGCGAGAGGGCTCTCTCCCCATACACCAACAAAATTGATTCAATTCAAGCCGCCAATACGACAAGCATCCCCTCCCCCCTCGTTTCTGCTGGCTTCCCAACCTTTGCAAAAGGCACTTTTGTCCTTTTTCCTTGCTGCTTAAAAACAAGCAAAAAATGTACGTGCCTCACCACTTTATGAGATTTTGGCTGCCCGAGGGGGTTGAAAAATATACGTTGAGTGTACGGAGGACAACGAGGGTTCGTGAGTTATCGTTCAGGATTTTTTTATTCCGAGCATTCAGGACATTATTATTGTTGGCTAATTTGAGTGGAGGCAACATTTTCAGGGATGAGGATTTCGCGGTAGAGGTAGATGATGATGATGATGATGATGATGATGATGTATGGTGTATGGTGTATGGTGTATGATGTGTGGTGTATGGTGTATGGTGTATGGTGTATGGTGTATGGTGTATGGTGTATGATGTATGGTGTATGGTGTATGGTGTATGGTGTACGGTGTATGGTGTATGGTGTATGGTGTACGGTGTATGGTGTATGGTGTATGGTGTATGGTGTATGGTGTATGGTGTACGGTGTATGGTGTATGGTGTATGGTGTATGGTGTATGGTGTATGGTGTATGGTGTATGGTGTATGGTGTATGGTGTATGGTGTATGGTGTACGGTGTACGGTGTACGGTGTATGGTATATGGTGTATGGTGTATGGTGTATGGTGTATGGTGTATGGTGTATGGTGTATGGTGTATGGTGTATGGTGTATGGTGTATGGTGTATGGTGTATGGTGTATGGTGTATGGTGTATGGTGAATGGTGTAAGGTGTATGGTGTATGGTGTATGGTGTATGGTGTATGGTGTATGGTGTATGGTGTATGGTGTACGGTGTACGGTGTATGGTGTATGGTGTATGGTGTATGGTGTATGGTGTATGGTGTATGGTGTATGGTGTATGGTGTATGGTGTATGGTGTATGGTGTATGGTGTATGGTGTATGGTGTATGGTGTATGGTGTATGGGTAGATATGACTTTTGTGTATGGTGTATGGTGTACGGTGTATGGTGTATGGTGTACGGTGTATGGTGTATGGTGTATGGTGTATGGTGTATGGTGTATGGTGTATGGTGTATGGTGTATGGTGTATGGTGTATGGTGTATGGTGTATGGTGTATGGTGTATGGTGTATGGTGTATGGTGTACGGTGTATGGTGTATGGTGTATGGTGTATGGTGTATGGTGTATGGTGTATGGTGTATAATTGATGATTGATGATCAATCATCAGTCATCAATCATCAATCATGATTGAATCAATCAATCATCAATCAATCAATCAATCATCAATCATCAAATCAATCATCAATCATCAATCATCAATCATCAATCATGATGATGATGATGATGATTGTCTCTACGACTAATTGTCCTCTGGCATACAATACAAAAAATAAAATAAAAAACAAAATCCAATAATGACAACGGGAATAACAGACTCTATACATTTCATCGAATAGAGAGGGGGAAGAGAAAGAGAGAGAGGGAATTGATTAAAAACCTTCACTACCTGTAATGATTGACCACATATACCATAATGGAAAAAACTTTAAGGATCACTTTTCACAAAGTAATCAATTTCCCATTATTATTTTGTCGGTATATTCCGATATCCGAGGTATCCGGGAGCTCTTCCTAAATCTCACGTTCCTCGTCCGAGGCTATCGGTATCAAAGTATTCGTGTACATTTACGTCGATATCTGCAAAGCTTGCGTACGTATTGTAATTTCCGAAGCAGTGCTCGGACGTGCGTTCAATTATAATTATCATCTTAATAATTATAATTAGAAGAATTATTATTGAATGCAGTTTCAATTATAATTATTACCGTAATAGTGAAAATTCAAATTCGTATCCTAGGCATAATTATAATGAAAAATGGATTCAACTCAATATAACTGTTCAATTACAATTGTTACGGTAATAATTATGACTAAATCCACGTCCGACCGTTATTTTTCACATTATAGTAAATTATTCGAAATAATTTTCATTCATTTCTTAAGTAAAAGTAAAAAATGTTATACAAAAAATATCGATAAAATATTCGATGAAAATGTCGTAATAATGTTTTAAAATAACTTCACTCTTATTACGTGGTACTAATAATAGTTTATTTTCGTTATTTAAATAAAAGTTCCCTTTAATTATTTATAATATCGTACTCTTATTAGTAAAATTGTTTATTACTAATACGACGACAATTATGTCTGAGTCATGACCTTCTCAGTGATTTATTTGTATTACTATTTTATTGGACTTGTTTATTTTTTTTTTCGTTCATCCGCTACACATCCGCAATTACGCTTAAATTTATAACCGGATGTGTAGTGGATGAACGAAAAAAAAAACAAACAAGTCCAATAAAACAGCAATACAAATAAATCATAAACGAATAAAAAATAGAAAATAAATAAAATAATGGCGCGAGATATTTTAAGATTATTTGCCAAATTATTCCTTTCCTTCTTAAACTTCAGTTTTTGTGTAAAAACTTGCCCGAAACACGTTTAATCACGGTGTCTGACTATCGCTCGTTTGTTCCACTTGCTCGCGAATCAATTCCCTTATCCACTGTCCCCATCAAGTTATTCACTGTTCGGCCCGGGGGAAAGAACGTTTTGTTGGGAAGAGGAAAAAAAAATAAGGGGAAAAAGGCACGTTCGAGGTTGAGAGGAAAGTAACAGGGAGGAGATACGTAACCGACATTTCAAATGTGATATTGCGTGACGGAATGATCCCCGTTTCGGGGCGAGTACATCATACTCACCGTGACAAATTGATATAAGATTTGTAAACGAGAATATCAAGTCGGCGACACCCGGTCGCACGACAGCCCAATATATCTCGTCCAATATGCCTCGTGCCCGAGCCACGACCAACCCGAAATATTTCACCTTTATTCTCGTCGAACAATTTATTACGAGGTATTACCAGTAATTTATTGCATTTATATTACCAACGGATCAACGTGGCTCGAATGCCTGCGGTATTCGACTTTCTGAGAAAAACAAAAAAAAGTCTTACATTTTTTTGAGCTTATTAGAATTGTGACATCGTGACGTGAATTTATCGATAAAACGATTTGTATCGGGACAAAGGGATGAAAATGTCCTTTTTTTTTAGTTGTCGACATGTCGAGAACGGAGTCCCGGGACGGTGACATAAGTCCAACTTATCAACCAAGGTAATTGAACATTCATTTTATTTAATCCAATATAACTAATAACTTTTGCTTCGAATGAATTTATTTCAATTTAATTCGAGATAAGGTTTTAAATGAATTGAGAATTGAAATTCATGTAAAACGTGGTGCGTATTATTGATTACAATTATTTTACCTTGTGTTTGTGTTGAGGCTCATTTGTGGCTTATTTTGTTACGCTAAAGCCTTAAAAATCTTAAAATGTCAATAGTTAAAATTTATTATCGGATTTTTAAGCCAGGCAAAAAATAAATACAAGAGTACAGCGGAGAAAATATTCGAGAAAATATGCAGGGCATCGTTGCAATGCAATGAAAATTTATATTTAATCTATGGCTTTTTTTTATTGTTATCCACGAACGTATTTTTTTTTCTGGGTAGATTTTGGATGCATGGTGAAGTTTAATTGCACGTAGAATGGAATTTAAGTTAATTTTAGAGTCCCTATCAGCGACGCTTCGTTTACTCCCTGTCAAGGTCCGAGAGACTCGAGATTGCTCCCCATTAATTCATTATAAACCCAAAGCGCCTAGCAGAAGCTCTTCCAATGCTATCTCGATCCTGGGACCCTCTCCATACCTTGGTTCCCAACTGCTGTCCAGGTTGGCTTTTAACACCGGCCTTTGCTTCCTTGGACTCTCTCTCTCTCTCTCTCTCTCTCTCTCTCTCTCTGCGCATTTGACCCAAGCGCTCGGCTTATTAAATTTTCCTGATGAAATTATTCACAGCCGAGTCTTTGTGCTCCAGGCTTGTTAAACGTACACCATGATGGACTTTGTCCTTAACTCTTTTACTAAACCCTTTTCCACAATGGTAATCTTTTTTCTCCTATGAAATGGCTCTCTTGGGAAACAGAGGAAATTTGTTTGGAGACCGGACAATTTTTTTGAATCGTCGAGTTTTTTTTTCAATCAGCCATTGTGGGTTTTTAAAAATAAAATGGCACAACTTCTAATTTTGGGTTTGAGTATTTTTTTTTGCGTTAGCCCATTTTCTGCCACACTTTTCACAGACTGTTTGAGTTCGTTTGGGTTTTGACAATGTTTCTTGAAGCAAGCAACCTCCAAATAATGTTGAGCCTTGCAAAGAAAATTGGTTGCCAATCGCGTAGTAAATTTTGGTGATATTTCGTTACAATTTTTTCCACGTGATGTGGAGCGCGCGTTACAGGCAGTGCAGAACCAACAGCGTGGGACTTCCGGCCCGGGGATCTTTACTACCGGAGCCACCGTCCACCGGAAGTCGACGGCAGCCACCGATACCAAGACGACACTCGGCCACTCCCACGGTACGTTTCTTTATCCCGATCTTACCAATTATAATAGAAAACAATGGCGCTCGCGGTTTTGGTTACAAACATGCATAGGATATAATGCAAATTTGGGAACTTTGAGGTCCATGCGTTGAGAACTTGGTCGTTCAAGACGACACAGTCGAATTCTTTTTTTGCGGAATACATTAATTACGAATCAACGTCATTCAACGGGGACTGCGTAAGCTTAGTGCCCAAGAAACAGGCCGATTTTCAGTATTTTTTTTCTAATAAGAGTATTGGGATAACGAGGTCGGAATTTTACTGACAATTAATACATAGTTTTGCCAAGCTTCATTTTTTTTTCATTGATAAATATTGATAAACAATGAAGTTATTATTATTTAAACAACAGGCCGCCGTTGCCGGCATGGCCAATCAGTGTGGACGCTTTCGGCAACTGGGCTCATCTCAAATGAAAAATTAAAAAATGCCCTTTAATATAATAATAATACTTTTGTGTAGGAGGATGTTTTCTTGAAATTTTGAAAATTACGAAAATGCCAAGGTGACGAAAAAAAATCTTCGATTTTCAACCAAAAAGATAACTTCAAATATTTGTTATTAACAAATGGATAAACATATGGAAAAATCATCGCGTCGTACGCTAGAAAATTCTATAGACTATGCTCTGTCCAGAGATACAACTTACACCCTTTTATAAAACAATTCGAGAAAAAATCCAAAGGAAAAAGGGTTGTTCGCAGTGGGTCCTAACTCGGTCAATTTGCAGAATTCCTAGAACATTTTTTTTTTGCAAATTAAAGTTAAGACCCTAGACTATAAAACTAGCCAATGAAAAAAACGTATTTTTTAAATGTCATCCTTATGGAGAGCCCTCAAGCAAAAGAGAAAGATCACAGCAACAAGATCGAATCATGATCAGCAATTGCTTCAGCAGGTGATTCTTTTCAATCATTTCAGGCTCCCATTGCCGAGCTAAGCGACGATCCAAAGTAACGACACACACACACACTCACATCCGTAGCAAGTAATTCCGAATCAACGACACACAACGCCCGAATCAATGAAGTTGCCATCAACACACACACACAAGTCAACATTCACAGTCAAGGTACACATGTCAACAGTCACTTTTCATGATGTTGGAGCTTGCATCGTTGGAATGCAATGAGGATTAGTTTGATTTTTTAATTGCCCACTTTTCTTTCGGCAGATTTAGGCTCCAAGTGGAAAAAAACGTGCTTTCGAGCAATCTTCTTTTTTTCCCTCTCTCGATATTTTCGTTCCTACGGTGTGATGCGCGCGCGACACCAATGACGTTTCAATATATCGTGCCGAAATCGATATGATAAATTTAGCGGTGCCATTCGAGCTTGCAAACTGGCAGCGTTGTTCGGATTATCCGAGGACTTGGATCTCGGAGCGAAATTTTCGATAGGCCAGCTGAAATTGAAACGAACGCGAGTGCGCGGTCGTTCGGAATTTCCTCTGCCAGTCGAGAACGCGCGGCCATTCTCGTTTCCTCTTCCGGCGGAGAATCGAGTTTTAAAAACGCGATCGTACCGCTTGACGAGAATCGATTGAACCCGGAGCTTTTCCGTGCCAAATATCGCTTTGCTCCCCTTTGCTTTTTGTTTGTCCATGCTAAATATAGCGTGATGTTTACGGTCGTTTGGTTCGAGATTTTGTGCTCGAAAAATGTTCACGCGTTGCAGGAAGAGTTATTGCGAGTGGCCGAATTTTGTTGTGCCGCTTAGACGCGCGGATATTGATCACTGGTGACATCTGCTATCTCGCAAAATGTCAATGATGACGTCTGCTATCTCCTGAGCGGTCAATGATGACATCTGCCATCTATGTAGCCATCACTGATGACAATATGTTGGCCAGGAGGAGATCTCGGGAACCTCTGCATTTTGATGTTTCGCTTGGGTGGGCAGATGTCATCATTGGTGACATCTGCTATCTCGTTAGCCATCAATGATGCCGCCTGCTATCTGCTTTGCCATCAATGATGGCATCTGCTATCTGCTTAGTCATCAATGATGGCATCTGCTATCATCTTAACCATCAATAATGACAACATCATGCCCAGGAAGAGATCTTGGGAACCTCTGCATTTTGATGTTACACTTGGATGCGTAGATGTCATCATTGGTGATATCTGCTACCTTGTTAGCCATCAATGATGCCGTTTGCTATCTTCTTCGTCATCAATAATGGCAACATCATGGCTAGGAATAGATCTTGTGAATCTCTGAATTTGCATGTCTTGCGACACCCACAGATGTCATCATTGATGACATTTGCTATCTCTGTATACAATGTCAGGCGTAGAAAACGCAGGAAAATATATATGGGGATGCACGGGCATTTTAATCAGGTAGCGCCACCACCGATTCCACTGAGGCCACCGATCCCGGCAAGGAACACGTCCGAGAGGCCGGTCTTCGTGATTCGCAAGTCCAGCGGAACTCCATCGAGGATCGAGCACGATCCATCGGGCACCAGAAGATGCGAGGACCTAGGAAAAACCACGGACGCGTCCGCATCTGTCAACAAAAGCGGTGCCATCGATGCCAAGCATGGCAGTCATGAATCCACCAGTTATTGGCGAATACCCAGTGACCAGTCCAGCAACGCTGATAAATTGATAGACCTCGATCCCTCGAGATCCATTGCCAGACATGGCGAAGCCAACGCAGCCGCGTACTCGTCATCAGGCAACGTAATCGCTGCCAATGCCGCTGAAATCGAGAGACGCTCATTCGTCACAGATTTCCATGGAAATTTCGACGAGAGACCGGTTGAGCTTCAGTTTAAATCGAGCTTCGAGGAGCTTAGAAAAGTTTCCCGCGACCTCGAGAAACGGCTGCACGAGGGCATCGTGAGGAACATCAGCGAAAACGGACAAAACACCGGCAACGATTTGCAGAATGGCAGAACCACTGGAAACATTGGACACTGGGATGGAAAAGGAGCTGCCCCTAGGAATGTCAGGTTTGTTCTAGCTCAATCCTAAAAACTCTAGACAGCCCGGTTGGCCCGGTCAGAAATTGCCAACATAACCTCGGGTCCAAATCTGTCCGCAAATAATTCCGGTGATGCTCGAGCGAAACATTCGTCGAGGAATGAGAGTGGAGAGCGCTCTAGCTTGTTGCTGATCGATCCTTCCAGTCCGCGGCGTATGTTCCGGGCTGTAGGTGTCGGAAATGCGCCAGGGTCTCTCTCTCTCCCTGCAACCACCACGAGAAATTTGCACTCCCCTCGCGTCCTGCCTCCGCTCCTAAGCCTTCCTCTTTGCCTCCCAGCAGCCAAGTTGCAATACCGCAGTTCAGGATTATATTGGGCCGCGAGAGTGGGAATAAACCGGAAGTTCGGCCGACCGTCCAATGTACATATATCAGACCTAGCATGTGGTGGCTTTCGAAAGATTGCGGGGGCGTGCTTCCGGTTTACCATAAGAACGGTGTTTCATTGGCTTCCCTCATTCCTTCCCTCTGAGTGAATGAGTTTCCCTCATTCCTTCATCTAGCGATAATCGATGTGTCGCAGCCGCGATGAGCTGAGCCTTGCGTTGTTTCTGTCATCAGACTTCAATGCGAGAGATCCAAGTTCTCGAAGGACAGTGATGATACCACGGAGGAGCCGCGTAAGCGCCCCGATCCTGGCATCAATCGTCCACCCAGGCCGCTTCCTTTCGAGGAGGACACGAGCGTGCCCAAATTCGACGCTTTTTCCAGCCCCATAAGCATCCGTCGGGAAGCCGAGAAGAGATCCAAGTTCGAGGCTCTTCAGGCGGCTTCCAGGAGCTTGGAGAACAGGCTGTTGATCCGCGAGGACACGGGCCATCAGAGGCTCCAGGAGATCGAGAAAAGGTTTCAGGCTTGCGCCACCAGCAAGATCGATGATCCCGTCCATCAGTCCATCAGCCGTGATCAATCCCTGGATAACAAACGCTGCTATCAGGAACGAGTCCCAAACCCTTTCGAGCATCAGCAACAGGCCAGAGGGAAGTACGAGGCGGATATGGAGAGAGCGAGAAACATGCTGCAAAATAATCAGAAGAAAGAGATAAAAACCACGAACGAGAGATTGGGAGACAAGCTGGTGGACAAATTGCCAAAGGCAACGCAGACGAATCTTCCGCCACCGCTGATGTGTCAGAGCCCCGGACCAAAGCCCATCAGTGTCAGGCAGGACAGCAACGTTTCCTCCGACAGTTTCAGTCAGACGAGCTCACCCAGCTACACGAGCAAAACCATCGAAGCTCCTCTTCTGCCTCACAAACATATCAATGGAAAAGTACCAGGTGAGCATCCCATTACGTTCCTTCCTTAATTAAGTTTTCTTGCGAACGCCCTACATCCACCTACGCGAAGAACGTATCTCGTCAACGAAGCGACGCTATTGTTCTCCGAGTTACTCGGTGCTGGAAGCAGACGGGAATCTTCGAGACTTCTGGAGGATCGATATGCGTTGCCTCCCAGCTGTCTTCATCATTGAAGCAGCTGTACGCAAGCTTGACTTATTTAAACCGGCGCAAAATCATTGGGAGCTGCTTGAGAGATCTCCGGGCCATAACGCAGTGCACGGCTGAGCGGTCACCCATCCGAGTATTGGTCCGGGCCAACTTATCTCGAAATGGGAGATCGCCACAGCGATAAACCACTCTCTAGAAAGACACTCTTCTTGCTATGGATTCGATGTGGTCTGGTTCCAATCTCTCAAGCTGCACTTCCATTCTCTACCCCCAATGACCAACCAGCTCCGTTTTCCCGGCAGTACCCTTGTCGATAATACTCACTGAATGAGCCAGGGAGTTCGCTCTAGGTGGAGCGGAAACTCATTGAGCGCGTTTGCCTTTCACGTCGTGTTTTGCAGGCAGAGCTCTAGCACCGGAAACGGACAATCCACCCGGCAGTCCAATCACAAAGTCAATGAGCACACCAGCCAGTCTTCAGGCAATCGTGAAATTCCAGAATGGCAGCAACATGTCGCTACACCACAGAGTGAGTTGTCGCGAACAGTACGCCAGGATACATTTTGAATCACGCCATTTGCCAGGGAAGGGTAGTCGATTGTTGGTACATTCATTGACGAAATTGCGAAACTCCTGGCAGCTATTCCCGTACGCAATATCCTCCTCTCCCTCCTCTGCCTTCCTCCTTGTTTCCATAAGCGACCGGTGACTTGACGGGATTCTTTTTGCTCCTGCGAAAAAGCAGTTCAGGAGCGTCCTGAAACCCGTCAAATTAACCGGGAAACCTTAGCAGCTCTCTCTCTGTTCTCCACTTTCCTCCCCGAATCCCTCCCAGCCGCCTTTCGTCGACAGAACCCAACGACAGAAAGCTCGCGGGTTGACGGCGCGAATTGGCCAGCACTCAACGTTTATTGTTAGAACATTCACGACCACGAGAGACGCCTTTGAGGTTGGGATACAATTTCCGGTCACGATGTTGATGACGTATAAACGCTTTCAATTAGGCACCTCCATCAATCACGTGTCGAACCTCTAGCCAGGTCTAGTTGGTTCGAAAACAACAGCTGCCTCGTCTGTAAGCGTTTGGCTGAACGAATCTTGATAGCTTGTTTTTTCGTGCAGATCATCAGAGACATGAGGCGACCGAGCAGCCACTACGTGACTCGTGGCAGGTTGCGATTTCGCTTCGCCCAGGTGCTCCTCAACGCGGTCGCGTTGCTTGCCATCGCCGGTGGACTGGCGGCCTACTTCAAGTGTGAGTCGATCAATCTTCCTACTCTATTGTTGTACTTACGTTAGACGTACTCCGTTACACTGAGAAAAAAAACCATTTATCCAATCATTGGTGTCATTGAATGAGATTTCGTTGATTCAATTGTAAAATTGTTGGTGTAATTAATCGGATTTATTAGTCCAAACAAAACGCTATTGAGTTTAATAACAAGATAAAATTATTTTTTTTTCATTCAAAAGATATATCGTTAGCCGAGAAGAATATATTATTGAAACTATCTAAAAAATTATCGCGAACAAATTATATCGTTTTGAATGCATTTTCTGCAACGAACAAAAAAGCGTTTCAGTTCATAACACGAATATTGTTGATTCGAGTACACAAGAAAAAATTGAATTTCGCTCGTTTGATTCGGAAAAAATTTCTATTGAGTAAATATGTTATTTTATTTTTTTCACCATATCCGATATTGATTTCCAAGTACATTATTCGTTAAAATATTAATATTTCATTTTGATTGAAAAATACTAAGCAAATGTCTGAATTAGTTAAAAAATTATGCGAAAATAAAATCTGTTTCTGGCGGATTTGGTTGAAAAAATTCAACCAAATCATGGCCGAGCGCCACCGAAAATATAGGTGTGAGGAAACCCCTAGTTCTTGGGGTAACCGCTAGAAGCCGCACGCGCGCTCGTTTCTCGTTAGCGTAGCGCGAACCGAAAATTTACTTAACGCGGTCCTCAGTTTCTCGGCTGTTTTTTTACGGCTTTTTCAATAATTTTTTACGGGCAAAGCATCGAAATAATCAATCTCATTGTTTTTGCATAATCTTTATTAACATTTAAATAAGCTTTACAAATTTTTTGAAGTCAAAATATATAATAGAATAAACGTTATAGTGGCCGGCAGGAAGACATCAAGTAAAAGAGGTGCTTGACGGTGACCAAGATTGCGGCTGTTCTGCTTATCTGAAATCAAAAAACCAAATGGCATTTTAATCTTCATATTTAAGACTAGCGATTGAACTAGAGTGAAGTCTAAATTACAAAAATTGACTTTTTTATACACTTTTGAAAATTACATTCTATTTTTTACTCATTTTTTCTTAAGTTTTTCGCTCGTACAAAAAAAACTATCGAAGCAATCATGATAATCCTAGTTCAATCGCTGGCTTATAACATATTAAAGATGCTGTATAAATTTGAACAAGATCGGTGCAGCAGTTTCTGAAATATCGTGGTCATCGTTTCGAAAAATGGTGTTTCGAGAAAAACGCGTTTGAAAGTATACCTGCTCCGTATATCTGCTTCGTTCCAGGGCCGTAACTTGTGAACCACTTCGAATATCGAAAAATCCTTTGGCACACATTTTCTACAAATGTTGTAGATGTGATTTATGAAAAAAAAATCGATTTTTTCGACCCGAGAAACTAGAGGACCGCCTTAAACGCCGGAGAAACTCTAAAGTGTATCGCTTCTTGGCCTGTGGCTAAGATCAAAGTGTAATTTCGGTTTTTATCAGTTGAACATCTGATATTCTCTTCATGGATATTCCATTGGATATCTGATATTCTCTTCACTATTATCGTAGATGATCATTCTAATGCTCACTTTTTATTTAAGATTCAAAACAAATTGCAAAACTTACGTCCCACGGCATATTCGTTTTGATGTAGTAAAGAAATAATTAATTCTATTGATTATATCTTTGTACGAAATAAGAAATGTTGTGGCAACCGCTTAATCATTTCATCCATACATCTACGGATTGTATATAGAATGATTTCAATAGAATATAATTTTATTTGAAGGATAATGTAGATATTCGGAGAACAGAAGAGCGTTTTCAAATAAAATAATATGTTATTTAAATCAATCACATTTTCCAATATCTTATAGTATTGTAAAAATCTGATATATCGGTGGCACTCCGCAGCAGCACATTTATTTGGATCAACCAACATATTTTTTTGATGCAATCGGTTTTTTTCTCGGTGTACGTTTAGACTGTACTCCAACCTCCAGCTCCCCTCGTAATAACCACTTGTGTCACCCAAATGCCTCCAACTGCATCAATTAGGCACATTGAGCTACCTCAATGGATCCAAATGAGGCGTCAAGATACTCGTTCCGGTATTGCACTGCTCTTTTTTTCCAAACAAACACCTACCAAACTACCATTGTCCTATACATTCGATCGAACTGGACAACCTTCTCCAGTTCTTCTTTCCCACTTCTTTCTTTGCACATTCTTTTATCTCTCTGATTCCGCTCGGAGCCCGCCGTGTCTCGAGAGCTCTTTCTCTCCCTCGCGAGAGAACCTGTCGGCTGCTTCAGCCCCGGGCACTCTCGTCCCTTTTCCCTCAACGTTCTGGCAGCTTTTATCAACGCTTCGAGTTTCCCACGATGGCCAAGTAGACGCTCCGGCTACAAACTCCAGGCTTATTCCACTCACGTTTTATACATATCCGGGCTATCTCGACGGACAATTGAAACGAGAAACCCTTCAGCTTGGAATGAACCGACTCGTGGTCCGGAACCCTTTTTGGGGTTTTGCCGACAGGACTGGGGGAAAAAATTATTTTAAATGTATACAACAAAAATTGTGATTCGTCAAGGGAGGAATTTTATATGGAAATATTAAAAAATAAGGATTTTTAAAGAGGTTTCTTGGTATAGCAAAGTCGCTGCACATCAATGATAATTCAAGTACTGTTAAGGGGACTAGAGAGTTTTGAAATCCCAAAAATTGACATTCAACTGTTTATAACGAGGCCACGAAAAAAATGCATATATTTTTTTCTTTCGTAGATATTTCTAATCAAATTACAAACAAAACTTCAACTTCTCGAGATTTATTCCCAATGTCGATAAAATGTGATATTTAAAAATGTATATCATGGTTGTTCAATAAAATTCAGTTTCATACGTAAAAAAAATAATTATTCATAACCTTACTTTTAGCCATGTATGTAAGCCCTTAAAAGTGAAAAATGGTGAATGAAACCTCAATTTCATTTCGAAATACCTGTCCTACGAGTCCCCACTCGACGGGGGCGAAAAAATAATTTCACCCCCATTCTACGTATGAGGGAAAAACTCTAGATTTTTTTCCATTTTTCGCTCCGTATCAATCGAGATGACCGTCCGAAGCATCTGCTCGTAAAATTTCACGCACATGGGCCGAAAAGCCTAGAAACTGTGAGGCTGTGAGAGATATGACTTGGGCTCGACCGCGAAAGCCTAAAATCTCGATAACTTGCCTTGCGTTGAATTTTTATGTACAGCACATCCACGCGGATTGACCAGGCTCGAGAACAAGACGGTGTATACGACCGCGGTGCTTTCGGTACCCCAAGAAATAAAGACCATCACCAAGCCGAAGAATCCCGCACCGGGGATCTGTCTTCCTGTCATCGTCACCTTTTGCCTCTACCACAAGGTAATTATTGCTACCAAGACGAACGAGCACGCGAACAAATTGGGGCTGAAGACAAAAAATGGCCAGTGAAAAAGGATTGTGCCGACGTTTTGCCCGCGTCCTTGGACCGACTGGGCCTCCAGGGTGATTTATTTTCTCCGCCTTCGTGTAGCCACTTTATCGTTTTTTTCCCTCATAAACTCATTACTTTCTTCAGCACGTGAAAAAAGAAGCCATTGTTGGTAGAAAACATCGCGAAATTTCGTCAGCTCGAATTTTTCTCCTTGGCGAGATTTGGTCCACGAGGAATTCACTTTGAAAGATGACGTTGGACGGAGATGCGCTTCGGACACGTTTCCACGATATATCGCCTATTTTTCTCGGAGAACGTTTTCCTGCCTTGACTCAGCATACGCGGCACTCCTCGACCGCGGGGATTTAAAATTCATAAGATTCCCGGCTAACGGGTATATTGTGGTGAGCGGCAGTCCCGTGTATGCGCTCAGAAAAGATGAGCCAATTCCCCCCCGGACCGGCGAGAGTGAAATAAAAAAAAATCTCGGCCATCCCCTGCTCGTATTCTCTGATAAGATAAATGACATTGCTCGGTGCTCGGGTTTGTTAAAACCTTCATTACGGCGTTTCTCTTTTTCTACCGTATTCCATTATCTTTTTATTTATTTCCAGTATTCGCTCCATCGTTATTAACGGAGACTTTGTCCTTGGAGTGCCATATTTCAGGTGTTTACATTTTATTTTTTTTAAAGGAAACGAGTAAAGCTTTTTCAGTGCGGTTTTTTTCTTCCTTTTATTCATGATATACAGAACGTTAAAAAAAAATTTTTCTTTAAAAAAAAACCAAAATGGCGGCCGTTGCAGCTCCGCGAAGACAGGTCCTCAAATCGCGGGAGGTAAACGGCTGACATCACTGCCTCCTCTTTGTTCATCTGAAACACAAATTCAAAGCATATTATCAATCTATGACCCTTTGATCATGGAATGACGGATGGGTTTTTCGTTTAGTACAAATTTCGGAAAATGGTGGCAATTAAAAAAAATCGAGTTTTCGCGTTTTTTTTTCGCATAAAAAGATAAATAATAAATGCAAAAATGTATCTATCGAAAAAACGATCCGTCATTCCGTGAAGACATATTTTCTGAGTATGCTCTCCAAATTTCAGGTCGATATGTTAATTACAGCGGTCAGGAGAATGTCAGCCATTTTTAAAAACGTGTTATCGAGAAAAACGCATTTAAAGTTTTGTAATGTGTTTACACAAATGTGTTTATAATTACCGCTAATCGGCAATGCCGTGTCCATAGAGGCATCCCTCCTCTTCTTCTAGCTGCTCATGTTGAGCCGCTAAAATCTCCCGCTGCTTTCAAGGACAAAGTCTCCCTTAAGGGGCTATACCAGGGTGAACGCTGAACATTTTGGTGATCTTCGGGAATTTTTTGGAAGAAAAGTACTCAATTGAATGTTTCCGAAAATTAAGAATATATTTGGCTATATCTGACCTATATTACATAATTTTTTCATAGGAACAATTGAGATCCAAGCGACTTGTGCGCTGCCTTTGGAGGCGCGAAAAAAAGAGTTCCTCCGCTGCTGACATGATTCCGACCGATTGAGTAGCTGAAACCGAAAAAGGAAAAAATGTCGTTAAACTGGAAGGTATTTCCTGTACAATGACGTAGGATTTTCGAAAAATATCAAAATCTAACAAAATGGCGTGGTTATGAAAAAAAGTCTGTTTTCTTGCCTTTAAAATGGTCGTTTTTTTTTTCAATGCCAAATCGTCAATTTTCATCCAATCAAAAATATCCTACGTCATTGTAGAGTAAAAATATTCAAGAGTACTCAGTTCAAATTTCAAGTCAATCGGATAATTGCTCTTTGAGTTACAATGTCAGCAAATTCGGAGCTCGCCCGGTCAATGTCCATTATTTGCGATAAAATAAAGATAGTGTACCCATGAGCCAACAACAATCGTTGAATTTTGGCGCATTTCCAATTACTGCTAAAAGCGCTCATAATTAAGGAAGCCAATACGGAACATTTTTTATTCTTGAAATTCTCATTATTTTGGTTCAAATATCAAAAATCAACGGTCAAAATTTGGCGCCCCGGATATCGTACTATTCCCGCCTTTATTAATATTAACAATAACTATGATTAATGATAATAATAACAATTAATAAATATCCGAATTAACAATAATACTAATTATTATTGATACCATTCTTAGACAATTATGAATTTTATTATTCAATTATTAATATTACGATCAGATAATAATAATTAATAATAATAATAATAATAATAATAATAATAATTAATGTTATTAGTTATCCTCATTATCAATAGATATTGTCGGTTGTTGTAGTTATTTATTACCATTAATTCTATCACGAACTATTCTTAATAATGTTGATAAATAACAATTATTAACTATGTTTTATAGTAATAATCATTAATAATTATTTATAAGGATAGTTATTATTTATTATGAATGGCATTCTCACCCTCTGCTGTTATATGAAAACCACAATAATAAAAGAAGAATTAAAATCTCGATGATTAATTATATTATTTTTATTATTATGATTATCAATGCTCTTGTTGTTGGTGTTGTTGTAATCACTGTTATCGTTACTGTTTTTACATCGTGAAAGTTCTGTCGAAACACTATAAATTTAATTGATTAACTGCGTAATTAATTAATTACTCAATTAATCTCTTTTTCCGTCTCTCTCTTTACTTTTTGTATGCTTTTATTTATCTCATTATTAATATTTTCTTTTTCCAGTATTTATTTCATCGTTACCTCATTTTATGTATTTTTTTATTATTGTTATTACTCTTATTTTATTTCCTTTATTAACATTCTAGTATCAATTTAGTAAATATTATTATCAACGTGAATATTTAATTTCACAAAAATTTCGCCATAAAACTACCGAGCCGCAACTAATTTAATTAATCGAACACAATTCTCTCTCCCTCTTTTTTCAATTCTCACGAAAAATCAATAAAATCGAAGACAAAAATATTTTTCTGCCGCATCTTTTTTTTTCCCCGTAGTGTAACGAGCGACGGTTCGAGTCCCGATGGGAAAAAATTACACGGTCCCGTTGTAAATTCCTGCGGGTTTATTTTTATGACCAACTTTGCCGGCGCAGCTCTACGGAATTTGATTATCCGTGTCGCGGGCAACGCACACGCGGTCGCCCGCTCGGTTTGCGCGAATTCCCAATGGAGGAATCGCGCGATTGAATTATCGCGCCGGGCGCCAGTGAATACGACACCCAATTTACTCGGTGCGGCATGATGATCGCGCGTTCATGGATCTCATCGATTTCGAAGCTGTGCTCTTTTCCAATCGAACGATGCACTCTGCATCAATAATGACATGATTCGTGGCAATAAATGAATGAAAATGCGCCATGAAGAAATAATTCTCATTGCCTTTTATAAGTTATTTTTCCCCTTTTATGTAGATATTTTTGCACGTTAAAAAAATTTTTAAACGCCCTCTGAAATAATAAATCTGGTTGCCATTATTTTTCGTTTGTAGTCTTTAATTTTTAAATTATTTTTTCCTTCGTCTCGAGATATTTTTTGTACGTTTTTTTCCCCTCGGAATTGTACAAAGCGTATCGTCGAGCGGCGAAGGAATCTTTGCCAAGAGTTCATTCGCCTATTCGTTTTTCGTATCTTGCAAGTGCGTTATTATACGCGCAGGGCACAATTCCTATTAAGGGGTCCGCCGTGTTTGAAATTCCAGAATATACTTCGGCGTTTCGTGTACTCTCTCTCTCTCTCTCTCTCTCTCTCTCTCTCTCTCTCTCTCTCTCTCTTTCTCTCTCTCTCTCTCTCTCTCTCTCTCTCTCTCTCTCTCTCTCTCTCTCTCTCTCTCTCTCTCTCTGCTCTCTCCCTCGGTATTTCGTCTCCGTGCTCGTAAACTTGGAAAGTAACTACCGTGTCGTTCCTCCAAATTCTGCACATCCATCGTATTTCTATATCGGGTGCACTCCTCGAGTTGGCACAACGAAATATCTCGAGAGAAATGCGTTTTACGGAAAAATGGTTCCAAACAAAAGTTGCATAGTTTCGAGCAAAAAAAATTATGGTCTTGATTGTTCTCCACGTAGCGGCAATTTTCAAGGTTATTCCAAGGTCAACTTTATTTTTTCAACGGGAACCAATATTTTTTATTTCGGAATCATTTTCTTTGTAACGAAATACGTAACTTTTGTCTGGAACTTTTTTTCGTTCGACTTCAATTTTTCAAGATATTTAGCATATGCAACAACATTTTTTGTACTGATTATTCGGTATCTACTTGGGTGAATATTCGAAATATCTAAAAAAGATGGAGTCGAACAGAAAAAAGTTGCGAACAAAAGTTACGTATTTTGTTACGCGAAAGATGATTATGAAATAAAAAATGTCGGCTCTTATTTGAAAAACTAAAGTTGACCTCAAAATCACCTTGAAATTCAACAAAAGATAAAAAATCATCCATACCATAATTTTTGTTCCTTGAAACTGTGAAACTTTTGTTTGAAACATTTTTTTCTAAAACGCATCCCTCTCGGGATATTTCGTTGTGGCAACGTAAACGGTACACCCTGTATATACATGTACATATGAATTGTATCTAGATGTCGCATATTACGCGTGTCCATATAGATGCCTCGTAATTTTTTCAGGTACCCTACAATTTCACGGTCTTTCCGAACTATGCCGGAAATTTTGGACAACGAGACGCCCAGCACGCGCTCGAGCTTTACGACGCCGTAGTCGACGTAAAGTGCTACGAGCTCGCGGCTCTATTTCTCTGCAGTGTTTTCGTACCGAAATGCGGTACGAGAGGTCAGGTCGTGCCGTTCTGCCGAAGTCTGTGCACCCGTGAGTACAATGCTTGGCCTCGTCTTTTTTTCTGCTTTTCCTCAGATTTTTTTATTATTCTTTCGTATTTTTCGTCTTAAGGAGGTACACCAGCTTCATACAATGTTGCCATGCTAAACCATGGTCAAATTTCAAAATGGTGATAGATCAATAAAATTTGGTGAGTATATTCTTTAGTATTATATATGTCAATACAATTTTTTTCAGATTTTTTCATTGTGCCGTTATGGAATAATTGAACATTGAAGTTCACGTGTATAAGCATAGGGTTTTTATAGATATAGGTATATATTCCGGGTATAAGAATAAACGCTTGTGAATTATTTGTAAAAAAACGGCACAACCAAAAAATCTGAAAAAATTTGTATCTACATGAATAATACTAAAGAATATATTCACCAAATTTTATTGATCTATCACCATTTTGCTGAAGCTAGTTTACCTCCTTAAGGCCTCAGGCCACAGTAACGGGTATAAAATCATGTGCGAATTTAACAATTTTTTTTTCGTATGAAAAAGTAATTCACTCATAAAATCAATTAAACATCTATTTAGTATGAATATCAAGCTGTTGGAAAATATATATATTTTTTTTCGATGTACAAAATGGCCGACTACTCGAAACTTCTCGAAACAGCTTTTTTCCAATTGCCGTGACAAATAACTTCAACAATTTTCACTCGATTTACTTCAAATTGAAAAGTTATATTCTTAATTGCATTTCGCAGAGAAGTACGTACGGAATTTCTGATTAATCGAAAACTTTTCATTTTATGAGCAGTTTATGAGCAGTTATAACGAAATTTTTCACTGAAAATTCATTACTTAAGTTCAAATACCTACAACTTTTGAATAAAGCAATATTTTTTAAATTCCGTACGCACTTCCCTAGATATTCTAATGTAGATTGACGAGAATTTTTGTTTTTTGTTCTAGGTAAAAAATTGTGGATGCTAAATGTCACGCCGCGAAGCTCATAAAAAAAAGATAACCAAAAAAATATTAGTAGTCGGCCATTTTGTACATCGAAAAAAAAATAATATATTTTCTAACAGCTTGACATTCATACTAAATAGATGTGTAATTTATTTTACGAGTGAATCACTTTTTCATACGAAAAAAAAATTGTTTAATTCGCACATGATTTTATACCCGTTGCTGTGGCCTAAGGCCTTAAATCCTCGCTCGAGCAAAAAATGGTCTCGTTATTTCGTCGTGTTCTTATTGTCATTTCTTTCTTTTTGTTCTTTTCTCGTCGTTACTTTTTCAGAGACCATAAGACGCTGTGGCTTTTTTCTAAAAGTCTTTGCCCTCACGCTACCGGATTACCTGGAGTGCGATCTCTTCCCCGAGAATCCTGACTCGGACGTGTGCGTCGGTTATCACGAGGTTATCGAGGCTGAGAAACGTGCGGAGAAGCCCGGTGAGTCGGAGAGACGTTTTTCGTTTTTTTCCCTTCTTTTTTCACCCCTACAGGGTGTCCCATTTGTCTTGAGACATCGAAATAATTCGAGAACAACCGGGTAAGTCGAATAATGACTTTTCATTTATTTAGTCGACGTTTTCAAGATGATTTCAAGGTCAACTAAAAACCGGTTACTTTTGTCCGAAGTTTTTTATTCGGCCATTTTTCGGACTTTTATTGAACTTTTTTCACACACATTTTTTTTCACTTTGCACGTAAGGATCTAGACTACTTTCGTCACGATTTGATAAGGAACACGATGGGCACTGTTTGAAATGCTCTCTTTTCACTTTATCAATTATTTATCCGACGTCTTGATATATTTTCCGAAGTCGAAGGCCATCATTTTCATCATCTTGTGTCATTTAAAAAAAAAATATATATATATAAAATATATATTTATATATATTTCATATATATTTAAAAATATATATATATAAAATATATATTGGAACAAATGTTTCGGTAAAAAATTACCTGTTTTTTTTTACATAGAGTAAGACGCCCCTATAAAAACGTTTTCCATTTTTCAAAATTGACCTTTAAATCACCTTGAAAAAGCCCTCTAAATAAAATAATTTTGCCATGTCACTCCTCGTTTGAATCTATTTGATACCTGTCTCGGGATTTTTTCATTTACTTTGCTGTTCTCGAGATATTTCGATGTCTCGAGACAAATGGGACACCGTGTATATAACTATGATATATATATATATATATATATATATATATATATATATATATATATATATATAAAATTCACGTGTCTTCGCGGGAGGCTGGAAAATCCCTTGGTTTAGGAGGGGCGGGAGGGCACGTCCCGGTAATTGAGGGATTAAAATAATCTCGAGACGACATTTCTCGACGACGGCGTTGACGAGACGCGAACCCGCACTTCTAGGGGGATCTTAAGGGGGTGTTTATGTAACTCGGCACTTTTTCACCCTTAAACTCTCCGTCTCATATAGTTCACGCTTATTCAAGTACTATGAAATTTCTGCCGAATTGACTTTTTTTCTTTCCTTTTCTTTTATTCTTTTTTTCCCATTACCTGGACACTAGCTCAGTTGCGATAAGCCTGATTAACCTCATCGTTCGCATTTTCGGGATTGAAGTATTCGAGAAATAATTTTTCGTATCATGATTTTTGGGATTTTTAAAAATGAATAAAGTATCTCGTCAAGATCATTTTTTGCTAGAGTGCATGTTGGGCGATATGAAAATGGGGGATGCGTCGATGAATTGAAAGAATCGATACTGCGATTGATTCGAAGATGGTAGTTGCATTTTTTTTTTGCGAATAGAAATGGAATTGCCTTTCAGGGATTGGACATTTTACGTGCTTTCTCTCTCTCTCTCTCTCTCTCTCTCTCTCTCTCTCTCTCTCTCTCTCTCTCTCTCTCTCTCTCTCTCTCTCTCTCTCTCTCTCTCTCTCTCTCTCTCTCTCTCTCTCTCTCTCTCTCTCTCTCTCTCTCTCTCTCTCTCTCTTCCAACCCTCTCGCACATTCGGTTCGAAACAAACGCATGGGAGTTCGTAAAATCACGGGGAATATGGCCAGGCTACATAGGTGTTGGCTGTGCTCTCTCGCAGTGGCTCGATATCGTCATCATTGTTTGTAGGTGGAACAAAAGACCAGCTGAATTTTCGCTTCTCTTCCGCTCCCTCAGAGCTTTGCTCTCTCTCTCTCTCTCTCTCTCTGTCTGTCTCCCTTTCTCGCTGTTCTTTCTTACTAGAGAAAGCGAGAGAGAGAGAGAGAGAGAGAGAGAGATCCAAGGGCTCGTAGAAGAGCCTCGGTATGGAGAATGCCGAGCGAGAAGAGAAGGATTATTTATGCGATAGACACACACACAAACGCGCATATATATATATATATATATATATATATATATATTTGTTATCACTGGTCCCCGACCTTTCACCAAGTAATTCGGACGGTCCTCATTTTAACCGGTATAACAAATCAGGACCGGTGCTACTATTAACCGTTGCATATAAAAAAATACCGGGTCCGTCCCCGTATGTGCCAACTGCCTTCAAAATAGAATTTCTCTGTGCTGTTTTTATTGTTGGCATACATATTGTTATTATTATTGCGAATTATTGCTGTTTATACGATGTATTATAATAATACGTTCATTATCTAGTTATAGTTTCCAATTTATCGAACGACTAGTATATGGATGCATGTCATTGTTACATAAAGTCTTACAAGCAGCATCACTTTGGTGTCCGCCTTCGATTTTGTTGACACCCAAGTACATGGTAGAGCATCAAAAACTATTGAATACGTATTTCTTTTAATTGGGGGAAAAACGGTTTGAAGGAATGCGAAAATCCCTTAGAATGAAATATGTAAAGAGCTAGTTTTGCAGTTTCACCTCCGCAAGCAGGCCGCCGATTTTAGTGAAACGAATAATCCTCTCGCAAAACGATCAGTATTCCACTATGGCTAGATTGAAAATAAAAATAAAGGAATGAGCCACCCCATTATTTTTCTTTCCCTCACCCAACATTTAAACTCACCAAACATTTAAGATGTGTTGAATTGAATGAAACGGGTAACACTTTGAAGGGCGGGGGGGGGGGGGGGGGGGGCGAACGATTACATCCACTAACATTGATCGGTAAGACGGCCAAGTCGTCTTAAAAATAATTTAACCTCTTCAAGAAATTATTCACCTTCGTCTCGCATTATTACGTTCTATCGGGTTTCCTCCTGCACAGTCGTTTCACTTTTGTTCGGAGGAAGTTCGGAGGGTGGGAGGTTCCCTTCTTGTACTTGCTCGGGTGCGGTGAAGCCCTCGCAGCTCTCGCGTTGAGCCACTATTGTTCTTCAATTTATCTACGGAAGCCCGTTCGTATTGAATTTCAGTGAGAGAAGGAAGTCTGGAGGTATACAGTACCGCATTGGTGGGAAATGCCGTGGAAGTGGGAAGGACATTTTCTCAGGCGATGTCAAGGCCTCTTAACGAGGACAATAATAATGACGATAAATCAGATTTCGATCGTGGTTGCACTGCGATGCGCATCGTTGAATTAATAGGATTGCGATAATGATTGCGAGTATGGCGTAACACGAGGAGGTCCTTGAAAAACCGCAAGGCGGAACAAAGATGCGCGCCCTCCGGTCTTGATTCACCATACATCATTATTCCCACAGTATATACACGGGGTTTTGCCAAAGTCGAGCCGGATCTTTGAAGGGCAGATAGATCAGTGAATTCTGGGAAGATAAGTCCTCAGACCTATCTCTCTCCGAGCCACAGTTCTCCAGATATCGATGAATCAGTGAAAGCCAATCCGGTGCCCCGCCGAAGAGTAACGCGCTGGTCGGCAGTGGCGCGCGTCCAACGCGAGAGCGCCGCGCCCCACCCTTGCCGCCCGGGGAACGGCCGGGGCGTAGTGGGGAGCGCATCGGCGCACCGGATTCGCTGTCGACCAATCGATTGATATCTGGACAACGGTGCATCGGACAAAAAAATGGCTAAGGACTTTGCACTCCAGTTTTTCATGATCTATCGACTGAACAAATGTTCGACGCGGTTTGAGGGACACCCGGTTTAGCAGGTACCTGTACGTATATTGCCAGGCCGCATTCAATGCCTCTGCTACGCGAGATAACGTACGGCAATGTCCGCCGTGCATTCTAATTAATCACTTCGCTTGTCTTCAACGCCCAGCAATTAGGGCGAAATTGTTGGGGCTAAATCCAGACAGCTGCGGTATTCTCAATGACAGAACGAGCGCCCGATCCGTTGACTCGCTCTTGTTACGTTCTTTTCCTCAATAATTTCGAACCCTGTGGTTGTACACCTATATATCTCCAAGGCTTCGCCTCCTACCCACGATTCGAACAACACGATCATCACCACAGCTTTCCTTCCCCTGTATAAAAACGAACCGCTCACGGCCAACCTCAACGTCCGCTTTATTGGCTTAGCGAAATTACTCTTCGTTACCGTTTTAAGCGTGACTTCAACATCTGGGAAGCTCGCTTCTCCAGGTCACTATAAATACACCGAGAGCTTATCCAATTCATTTGAAACAGTACAGGCTATTGAACGCGGATTCTATTTGGCATTATTGGCCGCGCGGAATTAAATCAGAGTGCAAGGGCAATAGTCTTAAAGTGTTGCGAGAGACTTTTCCGGCCTTAACCACCTTAATCCACTTTTTGCTTCCTTCTGTTTGGCTTTCGAGGCTCGTGCTTACTGTTCGCTCGACATTTGTTGCGATCGTTCCCTCGATACCTCCGCTGCGCATATTCTCCGAGTGGCATAGCGCGAAGACTCTTCATAGAACACTAATTTTTCTCCTCCATTTTTATCTTTTCCATACGCCCTTCGCGACCTTTACGACCATAGCCCTTTCACTTCTCACCCCATTCTCGTTATTATCCACTACTTCTGGCTTCTGCGAGATCTCCCCATAGTGTTCACCCGAAGGGCACGGGGAAACTGCGAAAAACTCGTCTACATTTTCACGAATTCTTTGCTCCGCTGGACAGGGTCGCTTTACCGACCTTGTCCAGCCGAAATATGCAATTAAGATTCTCCAGCTCGAGCCACTCGAATAATCGAGAGGACCGACCGCGCTCTCCTTTGGCAGTGGAGGATCGAACCAATAAGTGCATTCTCTAGCGAACAAGAGCGAATCTATCGCTCCGATGAAATTCGCTCGTTATGAAACTTATTGTATAGTCGAGGAGTAAGCCGACAAGCGGCTTGTTGCTGTTACGAGAGTTCTAATATATTTCCGATCAATACTGTCTCCCGATATGAGAGCATTTTTTCCGAGAAAGAAATGGCGGTAGGAATATTGCAACAGGAATGTAGAATGCAGACTAAAAAATAATTATTAATACATATATATATTAGACTGGAAAAAATAAAGTACGTGCTTCGTCATTTATATTTCACATTCTTTTGCGTACTTACTTTTGTCCAGTTGCCCAGTATTATATATAGTACATAGACACATATAGTATATATACATCAGTATCGATGATACAAATATATATATCTCGCGTCACTACGAAATATTTGGTAGTGATCCGAGACATTTATATTTGTATTTCATTTTAATAGGTGACCTTGAATGACCTTGAACGCCTTTGACCCCCTAATGTTTTTTATGCGGCTTGAGGTGCTCCACAAGATGGTTGACAAAAATGTACCATTCCATTAAAAAAAGTGGAGGGGACGGTCACTGGTCGTCAGCGTCTCCACCGAAAAAAAAATTGGTCGCATTTGATGGCCCCCTTCACACCGTACAACTTTTGTCTGAAATATTTTTTTTGTAACGTCGATAATTACCGAGATATTTCGGGTGGCAGAGATAAGAGGGACACCCTGTATATATGAAGCGTGAATAATACAATCCAGAAGATATTATTACTAATAATATCGAAATATTTTACTAATAATATTACTAATAATAACGAAATAACGAAATAACGAAATATTTCTTTATCTTAAAAAATTAGGTCTTTTACCTCATCTACACGGCTTTTGCAACCAAAAATAAAAAATTTCGATTCATCTGTCCATAGTACATTTCGCTATTGCTGAATCGTCGAACCTTGATATTCGAGGCTCACTGAAACCGCTTTTTTCAAAAATATTTGAAAACATTTTTTTCCTCAAATTTTTGAATTTTTTTATTTTGAAATTTTTCTCACAAATCCAAAATGATTGTATGTAACTTTTTACCCTCTTGGTAGTTTTACGAAAACCCAGTAGTTTCAGAGTTAGGCTACATTTTGTAAATATGGTAGTTTTTTGCAAAAAATTCAATATTTATGCAAAAATCGTACAAAACTTAAAAAAGTGGAAGTTTGTACTCTTCGCTTTAAGTTTTTCCGGGGAAAACGGTAAAAAAATTTTTTTCCCGAGTCGTGCGCTAAAATTTCAACCCCCAAAAGAAGCGAAAAAACGACCATCTTTCAAAATGTGTAGCGGGCTAAAAAAAATCGCAAATAAAAAAAGCTGAATATGTCCCTTTTGAAACGCCGCTTGGTAAATTAAGATATCGTCATTTTTAAAAGAGCGATGAAACTTCATGTGGCTTGGAACCGGGGCGAGTGTTTCCAAACTTTTGGACGGTAGTGTATATATATATGTATATATATATATGCATATATGTTGTTTAATAAATAATGACATTCGATATTTATCTTTTTTGAAAATATTCAATACCAATACCAACACCTATACATATACATATAATGTTTTCTATCTCCCTCTCTCTCGCGTTCCAATTGCAGTATGCATCAGTGGTTTCCAATGCGATGGCACTAGATGCATTCCAGTCGATTGGAAATGCGACGGACATGTCGATTGCGCCGATCAGAGCGACGAGATTAGTTGCGGCGAGTGCAGTACGAGCGAGGACGTCACCGGGCGGACGAACGCCGATAACGCGACGATTCAGCCGTTCGTAACGAATGGCCGAAGAACGAAAAAATCAAAGGTCAAAAATACCGGGAGCCGTTTCACGAGGCCGAGTGTGCACTGCGGTGAGAGAAGGTGCATGTCAGCCGAGCACGTTTGCAACGGCGTCATGGACTGTCCCTGGGGCCAGGACGAGAGAAACTGCTGTGAGTCGATGTATCAAAAACAGAACATTTTTCATGCGGGCTGGTCCGGTTAGCGCCGCCAATATCGTGGAAAGTATGGGTGTCGGGAAAAAAATTGACGGAAATTGCATTGCACAGGGGGTGTCATCAAATGTTGATGACGATTTTGTTGTAGGTGGAGCTGCTTCCAAGATACGAAGTTCATTTAGGTTTTTTCAAATAAAACATTGTGTCTTTCTATTTATCATCTGGTAGCGGTTGTCAAGACGAATGCCGTGACCTACAGCATAAGGGTATTTACATCCATTCAAGGTCATTCAAGGTTATTTAAAGTAATTCAAGTCGCAAAGACCGTCGCTTTTACAAGCGGCTGAATCGGCGATAGGAAGTAAACGGTATTGCCTTCTTAACGGTGCTCATCAATTCGACAATCTTTTCTAAACAAAGGTGAGACAAATACTTGAGCTACAACCGAAGCTCATTCAAGGCGAATGACCTTCGGTTGTAGCTCAAGTATTTGTCTCAACAGCCACTGTCAGATGGCAGAACCAAACACACAGCATGCCATTTGGAAAACAAAGGTGACCTTCGTATGGAAGCAACTCCACCTACAAAAAATTGTCATCACAGGCTGATGATACCTTCTGTACAGTGCAACTTCTGTTAGGCCACTCTAGAGGCCGAAAAAATAGGCTTTTTGGGGATTTTTTTTCCAGAAAAACTACAAAACAAATCGAGATTACAAAAAAGGGTGTTTATCATACATATCAGTGACTGTATACAATAATTTTTTTGAAGCGATCCATTTCAAAATGGCGGCTGTACAGCGTTTATCTCAAAACTGCATTTTTTAAGTTGGCCGGAAACATAACTCAGACAATTTTCATCCGATTCACTTGAAATGTTGAATACATCTTGAAAAATACATTGTCTATGAAGTGCGTAGGATTTTTTTTTATATTGCATGGTTCATTTGTTATTAACAATTATCTGACGACATTTTTCACTTTCGAAAAATTTGCCTAAAAAATCGTCAGATAATTGTTAGTAACAAATGATCTATGCAATATAAAAAAAATCCTACGTACTTCCATAGACGATGTATTTTTCAAGATATGTTCAACATTTCAAGTGAGTCGGTTGAAAATTGTCTGTTATGTTTCCGGCCAACTTAAAAAATGCAGTTTTGAGGTAAACGCTGCACAGCCCCCATTTTGAAATGAATGGCTTCAAAAAAATTATTGTATACAGTCACTGACATGTATGATAAACACGCTTTTTTGTAATCTGGATTTATTTTGTAGTTGTTCTAAAGAAAAAAATCGCGATAAAGCCGATTTTTTCAGCCTCTAGAGTAGCCTAAGTCCTTAAGGGTGATAATAGATACTGGACCGAATCAAGCTGTTGGGCTTATCCATACTTCGGAATGGCAGGATAGTAATATGCCATCGATTTTTTTGTCGATGAAAATTCAGTGAGGTTGAGCGACCGAAACGGCGATGTTGGGAAAGGACGTCTTCAGGTCTATCACGCGGAGAACGGAAGCTTCATACCCGCCTGCATCGCACACTGGGAAGAGAACT
The DNA here is from genome assembly GCA_944452715.1 of Ophion slaviceki. Lineage (NCBI taxonomy): Eukaryota > Metazoa > Arthropoda > Insecta > Hymenoptera > Ichneumonidae > Ophion > Ophion slaviceki. Next base: position 46,533,304 of record OX101790.1, read on the forward strand.
CGGCCAAGGCGATTTGCAATCTGCTTGGGTACAAGTGAGTCATGTTTCTTTCGGGCTAGCTTAGTTGTCAATTCTGCCAGTCGAGCGAACTTTTCCACGTGCTTGGAGTCGCGGAAATGATGCATTTGGGATTGAGGAAAAAAGGCGAGGGGTGGGAACTAGATGCCTTGTGTCTCTGGATATGTAGAGGATCATCTCCTTTTGGAGGGTCAAAGATTCGGGAAGCATTAGGCCGTATGATCTGATGGGATTGATTGGACACCTTGACCCCTATACGATGCGTCCACGTGAGGATGTTACACTCGCAATATGCTCTTCTCTCTCTCTCTCTCTCTCTCTCTCTCTCTCTCTCTCTCTCTCTCTCTCTCTCTCTCTCTCTCTCTCTGACAGAAAAGCTCGATTTTCATGATAATACCCGGGGGTGGGGGGCTCTCATACCAGCTCTACGATTGTGGGTGTGAAGGCAATCACACGCTGGTCGAGCACGGTTCCGGAAGCCGCTCAAGAACTCGATCGCTTCAAAGTTTTTTGCCGAGATTTTTCCTCCTCCGCCTCGTATCCGCATCAGCTTTTGTAAAACTTTGGAGAAAACGTGCGAAACGTCAATTACGTTCATAAATTTTACTTGTAGAATGACGTTTGTGTTAACGAGGCTACAATAGGTCGGTGCCCAAAAAAAAGATCGATGTTCAATATTTTTTTCTGATGAGGGTATTGGGATGACGAGGTTGGGATTTTACACACTTTTGATACATAGTCTTGCCAAGTTTGAGTTATTTTTTCATTGAAAAATATTGATGAACAATGAAGTTATTATTATTTGAAGCACGTGGCGCTGTTGCTGCATGGCAGATCGGTGTAGCTGCTTCTGACAATGAGGTTCATCTCATATGAAAAATAAAAAAATCTACTTTCAGTACAATAATAAAACTTTCGTGTGACGGAATATGGTTTCGAAATTCTGAAAATTACGAAAAAGGAAAGCTGTTGCGAAAAGTTTGATTTTCGATGCAAAAAACAACTTTAACGATATGTTATTAACAAATGGATAGGCGTTTGAAAAAATCATCTGGTCATACGTCAGAAAATGTTATGAATTATCCTCTGTTCGAATTTGAAGAATCGGATGAATAGATTTTGAGGTACGGCTTTGTCAAACGTTTCCTAAAACATCTAAACGGCTTCTAAAACATTTCTGAAACATCAAACGGTTTCTAAAACATCTAAAACATTTTTTAACGTTTCTCAACGATTTTAAAAACATAGTTTTGAGAAAAATGCAAAAGAAAAAGGGGTGACCGCAGTGGGCAAACGACCCTTCACAAAAATCGTCATAACTCGGTCATCTTTCGAAATATTTACAAAATTATTCTTGCAAATCAAACTTTAGACTTTGGGCTACGAAACTACGCGATGCCAAAAATTTGTTTTTGAAATTTCAAACTTACGCACAGCCCTCAATGAATTTTCCCGCAATTTTAATCATGCTTGACTTCCGGATGATATTGGAATATTGGATATTAATGAGAGATCGAAATCAAGATCAAGAGTATAGAACCATTCAGTAGAGTATCAAATGAATCCTGTTGATGAATCGGAATTGGACCAATCGGGATCAAATATCGGTGCTCTATTTTGCAATTAGCTGCATCATTCTTGTCGGGTTTCTTTTTTCCGGTTGATCGACCACAGCGCGGTGAACACGTCGATGTTGTCCATGAAGAATAATAACGTCACGGTGATGACGCCAATAATGGATACCCCGCAACGTTGGAGACTCGCTCAAAAGGGACGGGCGAACCTCCTCAAGGAATTTCAGGAGTGCACCGACCGGAATGACTATCAAACCGTTGAGTTGGCCTGCTCGGAATACGGTTAGTATCGCGTCTTCCGTTTTCCGGATGATTGATCCACTCAAAAAGGTGTATCATCATCCGTCAAAGCCATCCGGTACTTCGGACACGAAGAAAAGCCGAGAGAGCCCTTCGGGGGACTACGGTATGCCTTTTATTTTGCGTCGAATTCCGTGCCGTTGTTCTAGCTTGTGGACGCCGCCGTCACGTTTACGGAAACGCCAGAGATAGATGGAGAATCGTCGGGGGAACGGAGGCAGCCCCTGGCGATTGGCCCTTTCTGGCTGCCCTTCTTGGCGGTCCTGAACAAGTGTTTTATTGCGCCGGAGTTCTCATAGCCGATCAATGGGTACTGACAGCCTCCCATTGCGTTGGAAAGTAAGTTTTTCTAAACCCAAACTGACGGGGTTTGCGTTGACCAAGCAATGGATCAAACCAACTCTGGTAATGCTTGAAGATAATGATCCCACTGTGATCTTTGTCGACGAATAGCTTCAGTCACACCGACGTGTCCGACTGGACAATACAATTGGGTATAACGAGACGTCACGCTCACAGTTATCTCGGCGAGAAGCTCAAGGTGAAGAGGGTTGTGCCGCATCCAAATTACAATTTGGGTGTGGCACACGACAACGACGTTGCCCTCTTCCAGCTCAAGGAACGGGTCAACTTTCACGATCACCTCCGGCCAGTTTGTCTGCCAAAACCGGAAACAGATTTGGCACCGGGAACGTTTTGTACCGTTATTGGCTGGGGCAAGAAAGAGGATACCGATGGTGAGACAGCTCCCCTGAGACAGTGGAAATCAAATGATGATTGGTGAAGTTACGCAAATGCTTATCATCGACAGATTCCGAGTACGAGCCAGCTGTGAATGAGGTCAAGGTACCTGTGCTCGAGAGAGAGCTTTGCAATATGTGGCTCGAGCACAAAGACCTCAATGTCACTGACGGGATGATATGCGCCGGCTATCCCGAAGGCAAGAAGGATGCTTGTCAGGTAAATAATGAACCGGCTCCGTATACTTGATTTCCTTGCAGTCCCTTTTTTCCGCACAGTAGCAGCCAGTAGAAGGACCTGTAACTCCGTCATGTCTGTCCGTTTATTCGCCGTAGCAGGGTGTACGATGGTGTAGACTTTATAATGTAGACTCGATCAGTGACGCTGGATGGCGAAGGTCGGGTAATCTATCCTGGATGACGTAGACTGGGTAATGTAGACTGGATAAAAAAATACGAGAGGAAATAGTTTGGATAACGTAGACTGAGTGAAGTAGGGTGTATGGACAAGGCTGGGGAAAGTAGAGTAGTTAAAGGCTTTTTGATAATGTAGGCTGGATGGGACACACTGGGTGAAGCAACTGAGTGGAGTAGACTGGACAAAGTGGAATGAATAGAATGAATTGGGTGGAGTAGACTGGATGAAATGGAATGGACGAAGTAGGCTGAGTGAAGTAGACTGGCTAAAGTAGGTCAGATGAAGTTAGTAGGTTAACATAACTTGGGTGAAGTAATCTCAATGAAGTAGACTTGACAAGTAGATTGGGTGGAGTAGCTTTATGGAGCCGACTGGATGAAGTTGATTCAGTGAAGTTGATTGGATGAAGCACATAAACTGGATGAAATAGGCTGAATGGCGTAGGCTGGATGATACAGAGTGGGTGGAGGAGACTCAACGAAATAGGTGGGATGACGTAGACTTGGTGATGAAGACTGCATAAAGTTGACTTCATGATATACACTGGGTGCAGTGGATTGGATGAAGTAAATTAGATAAAGTGGATAGATGAAACAGGCTGGAGGAAGTAGGCTAGATGAAGTTTTTTCGATAACGCAGGTTGAACTACATAAACTGGATGAAGTAGAATGGATGTGCAAGCAAGGCTGTATGGAGGTGGGCTGACCAGCGTAGATTTGATGACACAGACCAGGTGAAGTAGGCTAAATGAAATCGACTGGATGACATGAACTGGGTGATGTCAGTTGGATGGAGTAGACTCTATGAAGTAGACCGAATGAATTAAAATGGACAACACAGACTGGGTGAGGCAGACCAAACAAAGCAGGCTGAATAAAATGCTCTGGCTGAAATGGGCTACCTGAAGCAACCTGAATGAAGTAGGCTTGACCCAAACAATTGCCACAGAGCAGCTAGCCAAATAGACTGTCCGAAGCAACCTAGGCATCCCATTGAACATCCATTCCTCCTCATCCTCCCTTTTTGTCTCCACCAATAAAGACTTACAAATCCGGATTGTTCACTGGTCACAGGGCGACTCGGGGGGTCCGCTGCTTTGTCAGGACGAGAATGATCGTGAGCGATGGTTCGTTGGTGGTATTGTCAGTTGGGGAATAAAGTGCGCCCATCCAAAGCTACCGGGCGTTTACGCTTACGTGCCAAAATACGTGACGTGGATACGCGAGGAAATGGCCAAGTATTCGGAGCGCGACAAGGGCTAGCATAAGAAGAACGGGGCCAAGGAGCCCGTTAAGAAGAAAATTACGGACAAGGGCTTCAGAAAAATGCTCGACGAATGGATGCTCGACGGCCCTGGCGAGAGTTAACATCGACCAGTTCGGCGAGCAACCACGTCGACGGAACGAACGAGAAAATTACAATGACAAGATCAGGTCATTCATTTCGCACAATGCTCTTCCGTAGTTCTCTTGGATCAGACCATGTCTTGTGGTCCTCATGGAAAAAAGAGTACACTGATGATCGAAAGAGGCTAAACATAAATTTTTGTATTTAGACGTTATCTTTTGTCTCGAGTATCGAGTTGGATGTTTAGCTAACTTAGCAATTAGGTTCTCATTACGAAATCATTGCTCGATCAGACCTGCAAAAAATCGCTTCCTGCCCTGATCTTCCTGTCTTTGCGGACACCCCAAAATTGGGAATTTATTTCGAAAAAACCACTGACGCGATTTAGTTCATTTTTGGTGCATATACTGATGAAAATATCTGTAAAATTCTGTCATCCGAAAAAAAATCTACTACGTTTCTGTCACGACTTTTGACAAAAAATTTGCACTCTTCAGCGACCTTTCGTCAACGGATGTCGTCCGAAAAATCATAGACCGTCATGATATATTATAGTTGGCGAATAAGTTCCCTTTTTTAAAGTAATCCTGCAAATAATTCCCAATTTTTTGCTGGCATTCAAAACCGGTTTTTTCATTTCTCCAATATCGAACAATGAATATCGAATATCGAGCAATGTTTTGCAAACAAATTTGCATCGTTCCCACTCGAATTCGAGGAGCACGGACGAAACAAGAGTAAAACTAAAAGGTTTCAACGATAAAATAGGGATAAGGATAAAATAGCGAGGATAGGCTGCTAGGACATCGTTTATGGCATCGTTTGTTCCTAATGAAAGAACGTCTGGATTCCAAGACAATAATTGAAATACTCGGAAACATAGTGAGATACGATTAACTCTGCATCGAGCACAAAAATACCAGAGAAGAGTAAGATGTCAGCTTTGAGGCCGATCGAAAGAGCACCAACTATAGCGAAGTTCAGATAAAGTACGGGCGAGACAGGCGACCGTGGTATATTATTTTCTACAAGATTGACCAACTCAGAGGGTCAATCTTCAATCCACACGCACACACTTTTCGTAACGAATATCTATAAAAAAAAATTTTAAGCCAGAAAGGAAGCTGTAAGAATTTGCAGACTAAAAGTGCGCATCTGATGCGGGAACTAGAAGAAAAAAATAACTGAATGAAACAGACATTTTTTAAGTCGTGGGAACGATGTGGCGACGGTCCACCAAGTGGTCGAATTCATTTTTCGGTGTACATTAGAAACAGACAACACGAAGACGGAGTAAAAAAATAAATATATACTTACATATGTTACAGTTCAATGCCGTTTTCAGTTTAAACTCGCTTTATCTAGTAAAAACAGGTTCTTACTGAACGCCTTCGTTAAGACTAGTTTTCCCTAGTCAACACGAATTAATGTTTGGAAACCAAAACAAATCCAAACTGACAAACCCAAACAAATTCAAACAACCGCAGACGAATCCAAATGAACAAAAACAAATCCAAACTTTTAACTCATTTGGAAACAGTTTTAACTGATTCATTTGGAAGATCGTTTTCGCCGAACATTCAAATTTATTTATTAGTACATTCTCGTTTGTACTGAGAAAAACTAGTTGCAACAAAGGCGTTCAGTGAAAATGATTTTTTGGGGGAAAACGCATTTAAACTGTAACATAAATGTATATGGGGCATTCCATACCAATTCGACCTGGGTCTGACCCTCGACCCCTCAAATTTGGTTCCCGATTTTTCCTATCATTACTCTCACTCTATCAAGCAATTACATTTTTTTTCAGATTTTTCAAAATAAATTTGAGCGCGTCATGAATTTTTGACTTTTTTTCTTGAACACCTCGATGGCCGTAATCGAAAAATCTGAAAAATTCCCAAAAATACAGTGTCAGATATAAATAATGTTGGTGTAAAATTCGTAATGTCTGGGTTTTTGCTTCAATCCGATTTTTAGGTTTTTGAGCAAAAAAAATGAAAAAATAAGAAGCAGAGGTCAATTTACTGTAGACTGTTTCTCGAAATTTTGTATGTATAAGACCAGATTTTTAAAAAATTTCTCCGATTTTTCTAAAGTGTATTTTGTAATTTTCGATTTTTATTTTTTATCATGGTTGACAAAAACCCTAATTAGGGGTTGAAGCAAAAGCCCAGACATTATGAATTTTACACCAACATTTTTTATATCTGACACTGTATTTTTGGGAATTTTTTTATATTTTTCGATTACAGCCATCGAAGTGTTCAAAAAAAAATTCAAAAATTCATGACGCGCTCAAATTTATTTTGAAAAATCTGAAAAAATTGTAATTGCTTGATAGAGTGAGAGTAATGATTGGAAAAATCGGGAACCAGATTCGAGGGGTCGAGGGTCAGACCCAGGTCGAATTGGTATGGAATGCCCCATATATATATATATATATATATATATATATATATATATATATATATATATATATATATATATATATACACACACGTCGTAGAATCATACGTCAATTTCGCCGAGCTTTGACGAACGAAATGAAACTTTGTCGAAAATCTTAACGATTTTTATCGTTTGCGCTCGCCGCTGAAAAACGACACACACACACATATATACATATACATATACATATACATATATACATATACGAGACAATAAATTATTCTTTTCGTTTAGGTTCATACTTCCTCACTGTTCACCCCCGTTGATCATAAATAGACCACACATTTATTGTAACGCATGTGATGCGACACACATTAAATTATTGGGCAAAAATAACTGTCTATCGTGTGTCAAGACCTGTTGAGGTAAAATAGCACGAAACATAAATAGAGGAATAAAATAATGAGAGGCTTCCTCCAAAGTAGTCTTAAGCGTCAAACTGTGAGTTTGGGCTTATATATTACGATATATGCTGTAAATACAGAAATTACATATGTATGTAAATATTCGGAGGGAGGAAAAATGTAATGAGGAAATAATTGCCTGGCACAAAAGATCGAAATATTTTTTTTGCACCTCGTTTTACGTCGAAGCTTGCAATCATCGATATAAATATATGTTGTATACAATAATATCGTTAATAATGTTGTTTTTATTATTTGACGTACCGATGATTCTGTTTATTAAATGATTTAATAATACGGGAAAAGGTACAACGATTATTTGTATCGTATAAATATTATTTTTATGTAATAATGTAGTGTCACTTTTAGTAATATATATATTTTTATTATTATTGTTTTATTATTGTTTTATTAATTACGATCATCGGTATAATTTTTTTCTTCTTTTTTAGTAATGATCATTATTATAGCTTGATTTTGATTTTAGTAGTTATGATTATTATTATTAGTTTATTATTTTTTCAAGTAATTAGTATCGTTATTATTGGTTGATTATTATTTTGGTATTTGTAATCAATATAATTTTTTTCCAGTAATTATTTTTTTATTTTTTTAAGCCTTAAAAGCCTTATTGTTGTTATTATTATTATTATTAATTACAAATACGTATAGAAATATACATTTTATATTTACATAAAATATTCATAACTATAAGGTATTATAATAAATAATAAACGATAATAATAGAATACTATAATAATTATCATGTAAGTATAATAATGATCTCAACATATTCCCATATATAGTTTGATGTAAAACGAGAGCTGAAAAAATATCTTCGAGTAATAATCGTGTCAGGCAATTGGTATCCTCGTTACATTTTTTCGCATCTCGAATTATATTGCTAGGTGAGCTTGTACATTTGTAGCTCAACGTAGACTAGGCTGTTGTGACTATTGATATGATATGAATAAATTATTATAATCAGGTATATTAGACCAGATAGAGAGAAAAGAGGAAAAAAATAAACGTTGACTGAATTCTAGGGATAATCTACTGCACCAGCACTTTTTTTATTCGCACTCAAAAGTAAAATAGTTTTTAAATGAGTATACTTTGTACAACGAGAACGAAAAAACAATTAAGAAAAGAGATTCTTTCTAAAAGAGGAGAAGCTTAGAGGTCTCGGAGTTATCGACTTGGATTCCGAGTGATAAGACGAAGAGTATTGTTGGTAACATTAAAAAAAAAATTATTTTTTCTTTTAGTTGGTATGCATTTTTTAAAAATTTTTGATATTCATTTATTTTTGTCGTTGATCATTGTCGATCAACTTCCGTTGAGCTTGCGACAATAAGATTAATTTTTTTTTCGAACTTCGATAAACGTGACAATAAAAGTCTTCCTTAGTATCCAGACAACAAGTTAGTCTTAAAGAATGAAAAAAAAACTTAATAATAACCGACAATACTGTGTGAGCAGACAATAAATGAATAATGTTAGGCAAATGTTCCACAATGGACAATAAAAATTTCGACGTTTAAGGCTTAGCGTAATATTAATATTTGTATGAGCCGATAGATAATTAAAGTTGATATTGAACCGTACGCGTAACGATAGCCCTAAGTCATACTTTATTGATAAGACAGAAAATTAAGTTTGCAAGAAAAAAGAGAAAAAAAATGAAAAAAAAAAAAAAAAAAATACAATATGCTCTCTCGGACAATGCGAGAAGTCGAGTCCCTCAGTAATTTTCCGATCACGACGCACATTGCGTCTTTCTCGTTATGTCTCGGCAATGTTACGGACAATCAGGTAGCTGAAGATTTCGAAGAAATTTTTTTTCCACCCCTCAAGACTCTCGTGGCGTCCCCGAGATTTTTTTTATTCACTTTCGTTGCAAATCAAGATTTGCATGATGCTAATTTCCACATCGTGTAGTATTTTGAGCAAACGATCTACTTTTGAAAAGACGAAAAACAAAAAAATAATAATTCTGACATTCGTAAGTACATCGTACACGCGACTTCCGTTGGAAAAATGGACACCGTGTAAAAAGTAAAATGATGGGGATCGGTGATAAGAGAAAGTAAATGTCCTAATTAACGGATGGCTAATTCTGATGGAAAGAAGAAAATCAATTTAAAAATTCTACCTTATCAAAATATAAATCAGCGAGTCAGGGTCAAATTTACAAAAAAAGCATTTCACCAAAAAATCCGAGGATTTTTCTCTGTGGCAGAAAAAGCGAGAAAAAAAATAAATACGAATATTTTGAATATTTCGTCACGAGGATAGTCGGAAGGACACTCTGTCCCAATTGGTCAAGAATAAAGGCGAATAGGCTTTTTCGAAAAAAAAGCAAAAAAAATATTAATAGAGGATCTGAATAACGCGGTGACAATACTAGCCAATCGTGTCAGTCACGAATCGAGCAATGAGAGTTATTTTGGTAGGACGAGGACGATGACGAGGTGCATCGAGACTCGTGGGCTCGGGCACGATTGCAATTTGTAAGCCTTTTTGGAGGAGATTTTTCACGGGCGGGAGACGAGTCAATAACGAGTAGTCAATGTAGGTCGTAGTACGTGTCAATTAGCATTAGACGAGAGAGAGAGAGAGAGAGAGAGAGAGAGAGAGAGAGAGAGAGAATGATCGTTTAAGGGGTTATGCCTAGTTGTAACAGTCGAAGCCTCATCTTTGAGAATTTGTTTCTAGAAAATGGTCATCATAAATTTCAACAAAAATTAGCTATTTGAAAACGTATCATCTGAAGAACGGTCTGTCATTTTCTTGTGCAAAAATATTGAATTATAATCGATTTACTTATTAATTATAATCGATTTATCCTGAACCAGATTATCTACTATAAAAAAATCAAACAGATTTCGTTGGTATATTAATTTATCCTACGATCAATCGAAGGAATTTTCGAAATACGGGAAAACGTTCTATCGGGACAAAAAGCGTTTAAAGTTCCAAACGACGCTCTGATCGTTCCGACGCGCGTTAACAGAACAGCCTATAAATCTGTCCATTTTGAACTGTCAAAATATATTGGTTTTGAAAGAAGTGTTTTTTCGACTTTTACAACCAGGTGAAACCCCTTAAATGTCGAATTAGTTTTTAGTCTCGTTACACGTACTATTGATTTAATTTTCTGTGTGTATGTACATGCACACACGTACACATATAATATATACATAACGAAATACTGCGCACAAAACTTACACATTTCAGTGAGGTAGAAAGAAAAGGTTAAAAATATCACACACACTCACTTTTCGTGGACGAAACACATGAAAATGGTGCAACTACTCCTGTCGAGTCAATGTTCGAAGATCGGTTGAAATAATGACATATATATATATAAAATCTATTGTAAACGGTAGAATAGTTTGTAGGCTAAAGAAGTAATAATGATGAGCGTCGTTAAGGCTGCTTGGAGGTGATTGGAGGTGACAACCCCCGTGCACTGTCATTTAGCAATGGGGACAGAAATTGATTTTGGGCAAAGATATAATATGGAAAAAAGAAAAATATATACGTATAGATATGTGCAGTATATATGTGTATATATATATATATATATATATATATATATATATATGATGGGTAAAAAAGTATGTGGACACCTTGCTTCGTTTCTGCGTGTTTTTGGCGAATCATTTATAGGAAGATTAAAATACACTATTCATATTTAAAATGAGTTATCGAATGAAATGATCCGCAAAACTTAAATATGTGTTTCTTCTTGAGAAATATTTTTAAAAAGCAAGGTGCGCATATATTTTAAGCGTGTGCACACCTTGTCCTTTTTGTAGGTTTCTAGAGATATATCCATTTTAGCGATCAAATACAGGATTCATATTTGAATAAGTTATCGAAAGAAATAATTTTGCGCATCATAGTTTTCTAATATATATATATCATTTTGCAAATTATTTCTTACGAAAACTTATTACAAATATAAATACTGTATATCATTGTGCATACACACCCACATCCACACCCACACACACACACACACACACACACACACACACACACACACACACACACACACACACACACACACACACACACACACACACACACACACACACACACACACACACACACACACACACACACACACACACACACACACACACACACACACACACACACACACACACACACACACACACACACACACACACACACACACACACACACACACACACACACACACACACACACACACACACACACACACACACACACACACACACACACACACACACACACACACGCACACGCACACGCACACGCACACGCACACGCACACACACAAATATATATATATGGTGGGTAAAAAAGTATAACATACCTCGCCCTTCCGTTGTGTGGATTGAGGAAATTTTCTCCAATAACATCAAAATACAGTATTTATATTTGGAATAAATCATGGAACAAAATAATCCACAAACATATATATATTTTTCTTTTCGACGATATAATTCAGAAACGTAAGGTGTGCAAATACTTAAGATATATACATCTATATATAATGATAAACATATATAATTTTAAGAATAATCGTGGAGCAGCCGATTCTCCATTGGCCTTCACCGCAATCCTAATTGAGCTTGCTATACGATGTACGATTTACCATGAAAACTGCTACAGCGAAACATACATGTACACTATAGTTATCGTGCGGAGATGTTCTGTCAACCAGCCTTCCAATAATGTACGGGGCACTGTCACATTATCGGTGTGCGACTCTCGTTCATTGACACTAGAACGTTAGAATTTATACTAGTCGTAGAAAGAAATGTGGTGAATTTCAAAATAGCGTAAAAAATATTATTCAACGTCGAACGACAATATTGGGTACAGCTTTAGAATTTTCAAAACGCTCTTATAATTGCGCCTGGACGCATTTCCGTCGATCTTCTTTTTTCCCGATAGGCGGGGCAAAACTAAAAAAATTGTGCGATACTCGCGAGATACGAAGAATCATGAATTTTTATTGGCACAATCCTGGAAGGGGTGAATTTCGATTTGGATCTTATTTATTGAATGGTTCGTAGTTGATCGATGGGTCGTTAAGATTCGCCAGGCGATGCGGAGTTGCTTATATTTTTCGTTGGTCCATTGCTCTTTTCTTCGCATTGGAATTTTGCGAGTTTATGGACGAGGCCTAAAAAAAATCATTGATTCTTTGATACCGTAGTATTGAAAAAAGATATAAGAACTAGTAAAAAAATACAAATTGATATTTATATATAGCCTATTATGTACATTGATTTGTATATGTACAGGGTGATTCGCTTGGAGATCCTATAGGGTGTGTCATTGCGAATAGAACGCTTTTTCTTTTAATGTCGTGCGACAACAATTGGCTGGAATATTCGCGTTTAAAGTCCGATGCTGAGTAGCAATCGCACAGTAGTTGATCGCGTGCGATTATTTTCCATTTGGTATTAAATAATAAACGAAAATGATTGAATTGTACCATGATTCGCTAAGCGAGTCTTGGAGTTCATTATTTTTTTAAACAAAAAAAAAAATAAGTGGCTATACCACTGTAAACGCTGAAAATTTGGGTGATTTTCGGGAATTTTTCGGAAGATAAGTCCTCAATTAAATGTTTCGGAAAATTAAGAATATATTTGATACGCTATTGACACAATACGCTACTGAGCAGCAATCCTCACTACCCCCACCCGACCCACAAGCCACTCAGAGCTGCGCTACTCCCACCGTGCGCTTCACCGATCGATATCCGGCACATAGTGGCGGGCTGTTGCATCTGTGGAGGTTCCGATAATAGAGGTCACAGAGTACTAGGACGTGAAACGCGAATATCTCGGCCAATTTTCGTCGCAGGACATTTAAAAAAAAGCGTTTAGCTCGCAAGTACTCACCCTATATGCTCGGACAGGAAACCCTGATATTTAATCACTCTGTATATTTATATCGATATATATATAACAGGCAAAGTAATGTTTGTACGTTAAATATATATTTAATGTTGGAGACCTAAGTACCGTTGATGATAATTGGATGTGTTGCTGTGATCGATACGTCTACGTAGTACGTAGTGATGCTACATTTGTAACTTTAAGTGTGATAAAAGCAAGCCAACAAAAAAAAAAGAAAAACGAGGAAACAGAAAAAGAAAAGTCAGGAGTAAGAAAGTTGCTGCCTATAGCTCGCTTCTTCACTGGTCAAATTCTTCCCCAAGGACTTGCGGCTGAACGAATATTAAAAAAAAAATGAGGAAGGAAGAACATCTACAGCCTATTAGCGTTCGAGAGACTATTGAGCTCGCAAACATCGTCAGTGTTGAACGCTTTTCTGTAGAGTAAAAAAAAGAGCAAAAAACAATGAAAAACGCGAGAATCGAGATGATTCATTGGTAGTGCGTCGCGACGCTTGCACTGCCTCTGCCCCTTCGTTAGTACATGAACGACAAAGCGAGAAGTATACAAATCCTTGCCAGCTGTTGCAAATTTAATTTGTGCCGTTTGAAACTACAATGACTCACGTACAATTGCGTTATTATTATTTTAACGAAGACGTCAAGGGGTTCGAGATGACGCCCCACTCTTGCCGGTCGAGAGTTCTGGAGCGACGTTTGCACGTGGTACTGGGTGTTTGTGTGTGTGTGTTGCCTCAGCGAGTAAAAACATACGTAGCGTTATGGAGCCCCACAGCCAAGTGTAATTTTGGCCAAATGACATAAAAAAAAATCCCCGGAATGATGGACATTGAAATGATAAGAAAGGATATATTATAACCAACTTATGCGTTTATTTACTCCTTTTTTATTTAAAGTAACGAACATTTTCATAAAATCAAAGCTCTTTTTTCATTTTACCGTTCCAAAGATTCATTTCAATTATATTTATTTGTTCAAATCAAGATCTATCTAACACCGTTGAGTAATAAATAATCAATAGGCTTCTAATCATTTTGGCATTTGATATTATTTACTCACAAACATATTCAGTCGTACAGACTAATTGCATCTATTAAGATTATGAAAAAATTTGATTGACACAAATTCATAGACGTAGTAGTACGCTCTGTGGCCGGAGTGTGGCGCAGCGCCCGAGACTTCTCCCGCAAGCCACATGTACTCCGAGCGAGCATACAAACGACTCCGCAAAATTTCTTTACTGAACAGTTCGGGCTTACTCCAGTCTTCCCGGACATTGGAACATTTTTAGCATCAATGCTACCGCGTTTTAGCATTAATGCTGCAAAGTCACTTGGTTATCCGGATACTTCGATCACGACCTGATCAGAGACCCGGCGAAAGTACATGGAACTCGGAAAAAAGAGTACGAATTCGCATATGTTTTTGAAAATTGTTCGTGGGCTCCTTAACCAACGATTAGAAATTTTGCAACGATCTATTTCCATACTCGCCAAAAAAACACCACATACGCAAAAAGAAATTGAAAAAAAAGACACCTATTCGTGAACAAAATAAATGTCAGCTTTTTCTCGAATTACTTCGATTTCTCAGCGTGCTGAAATTTTGCGGGGCCGTCGAATGATTTTCAAAAGTATTACGCGAGGGTTGTGAGAAAATCGCGAGCGTATTCGGAATGAAGGATGTGTAGCGTTTTGTGAGGTGGTAGAAACGTCTCAGATTGGTACAAACTCTTTGTTAAGAGAACTATGAGGAAACACTATATTATGTAAATGGTGGATATAAGAAAAATAAATAAATACTATATATACATATATATGAAAATAAATGCATATGCATACGAGAAAAAATATATATGAGATGAATATTGATATATCATATATTTATGGAAAATGCGTGTTGGCAAATAAATTATGTATTCAGAATGTATCAATGGTCTCGATTAATTATTCGATCCTCCCACTTTTTTGGAAAATACAGCGTGGCGAATTTGGAAAAATAAACTTGCATCGGTAATGTCAATAATTTTATTATCAAATTAATATAAAACATAATTTGATATAAGATTATACACGATAATATAATTTATTATAGCATTGACATGAAATGTAAATATAGTATTGGCAAATTGGCATAAAATATAATTTAATATAATATAATTCAAAATAATGTAATATATAACAATATAATTAACACATCGTCTGTTAACGTTTTTCCGGTACCTTCCGTCCGTAAACCTGGGTATTTCAAGTCCAGCCGTTTTTTCACCCAGTTAATACAATGGATATTTTTTGCGAAAATTCAAGTGAGTGTTCGAGACATTAAAATAAATATACCAATCAAAAAATTATAGGAAGATAACTTTTTTTCATATTTTTTTGTTAAGTAGATTAAGCAACTCGGTAGGAAAGTAGTTTTGGCTCGGACACGAAATACCCAGGTTTACAGACGGAGTATTAAATATAGTATAGGAAACTATAATAACAGTAGATGTATTCGGAACGCTCCCTTATCATCGGTTGGTAAGCTGTTCGTATGGCGAGCAGTTCGTCGAAAAGAATCGACCCACATGTCATTTCCAAATTTTCTTACCATCGGTTGGTAAGCTGTGTCAAATATTGTAAAAATTCACCTTACGGTGGATTCTTGGAGTTTCCTTACCATCGGATGGACTCAAGTTTCATTTCCAAATTTCATTGCCATTGACTGTTAAGACGGAATGACACCTCATCGCGGTCGGTATGGTAGAGCAATTGTAGATACCCAAAAATCTCTGAAACGGCTCTTCAGATCCCGTCGAAACTTTGCCAAACGACGTCAAATAGATGGACGAACAGCTGTCTGCCCCTCAAATTTTCTGAATTTGAGAAAAAACCGTAGATTCGCTTATGATAACCCGATCTACGTTTTTTTTTCTCAAATTCAGAAAATTTGAGGGGCAGACAGCTGTTCGTCTATCTATTTGACGCCGTTTGGCAAAGTTTCGACGGGATCTGAAGAGCCGTTTCAGAGATTTTTGGGTATCTACGATTGCAAGTCATTCCGTCTTAAGCTGTATCAAATATTGAGGGAATTCAATCTGCGGTGAATCCCTCGAACTTCCTCTTCATCAGTTGGTAATGTGTCCATCCAAGGGAATCTGATCCAGGTTTGAGTCTTCAAGCTGCCTTGCCGGCGCATGGTGAGCTCTCCAGGCAAAACAATCCAATCTACGTTTGATTCTACGATCTTCCTTACCATCGGATGGTAAGTTGTTCTCTCTAAGGTAACCCAATCGACGTTCGATTCTTCGAGCTTCCTTACCATCGTATGGTAAGCTCTTCAAAATGTCGAGGGGCACCCAACGCTCGATCCTTCGGGTTTCCTTGCCACCCGTTGGTATCATAGATCGCCTGCTAGGCTTCACCCCATCCATTCGTCGATAACTGTTCGGCGGACAAGCTCCCTTGGAGATTCCGCAATAGGCAACGAGATGGAATTCCTAATTCCACCCCACGCTCGCGGGAAACTCTTCGAAACTTTCGCCCGATGCATTGTCAAATTCTCCCGACCGACAAATCGAAAACACCCAACTGGAATAAGAGCGAGAGAGCGCGAGAAAGAAAAGTGAGAAAATGTCTTGATGCATGCTCCAAGGGCTTCATCCTCGTCACGTCTAATCCTCCTCACGAAGAATAAATTCTTCCCGATCGCGCTCCCGCGAATACAGAGTCGTGTCAACGTTTACGTCCGTCGTCCCTTTAATCCTGCAGGTGATTTTACACCGTTTTGCTTCGTATCTGATGCGACGTTAAATAGCGAGAGTATCACGGGGCAGGGGGTGGATTTTTTGTCCTTCTTTTTTTTCATCCTCCTGCTTCAAAGGGTTTGCCTACGCATAAAGAGACGAATGAGACTCGGAGGGGAGGCTGGTGACAAGCCCTTGGGATCGGATCGAGCAGTAGTGCGCGATGAATGGGATTTGCGACGATTTGAAATTTATCCGCGTGAAATCTGGCCTTGCTTTTCATGTTTGTTTCTGCTTCGTAGACGCGTGTCAACGGGATTCGGCCATCCAGCAATTTACAGTAGCGATAAACGGAAAGGCGATTTGAAAAATGAACAATGATAATGATAATAGTAATAATAAAATCGTCAAAGCTCTGACAACTAATTTCGCTTAAAAAAATGTGTAATAACAATAACTAAGAGAGTAGTAATGATGATGACAGTACAGTATAAAAATAATTGGCTAAAATATAATAATTATATTGAAATTGTATCATATAATTAAAAATATTATATGGATAATTCTCCCGAAATGACCATTTTGCATGTAATCTGACTTTTTAAATAAATGAGATTCGATTACTTTGCAGGTTCTTTTTGGAATACTACAGTTTGAAAGATTACTAAATCTTCCTTAAAAACAGATTTGGCAGATAAATCGTCGATATTCTTTTTTTGTATTTTGAGTATGAAAATCATTCCTCTGGAGTGTAACTATGTAGGCTTCATATACACTAGCGAGCTGAAGAGATACAAAAAATTCATACACAAAAGAAAAAAAAACATTCCTTGAAATGATCAGACATTTATTGCATTCCTCAATGTAAAATTTAAAAAAATAATGAGTACAGGTATCTCACAATGAATAACGAAATGACCATGCTTGTCAGAGCAGTGCCTTCTACATCTACTTTTCCGAAGAGGGCTGATTATGTCGTATCATTTTTGTAGCTTAGGCTTTTTTCTGCAGACCTTGTGTGTTACGAGGTGGTCACAGGCATGGAGCCATTCTTAACTGTATCGTTTTGTAATAAAACAGGTCTCTTTTTACTTGTTCAAGTGGAACTTTCAGACATCTACTCACCTCCAGATTTTGAGGTTAGAAAAACGTAGCATGGCGCGGTATCTATAAAGACCCGTTTGAATCGTCAATCCTCTGGCATCATTCCTCTGAGCTCCTTCCAGCATGTGAGATTCAAGCGCATGTTAGATGCGCCAGAGGAATGACACCATCTTGGTTACGCATGTGTGGATATGCAATTACCATAAAGATGTGTGGATATGCACTTACCATAAAAATGATTCTCTTAGATTATTGCCATGTTGCTATCGAAAGAAGAAGCGCGCTGTAGAAAAAGAGAAGCTAAAAACGGAGATGCCAAAAGCTTAATCAGGGTCCCGTAGGAAGACAGAAGTTGAAACAAGATGAGCGAGATCAATATTCAAAGAAAGAGGAGATGAAGATACTAATAAATCAATAAAAACTTAATAGAAAAAGGTTTTCATCATTCCTCTGGACCCACTATTGCTTTCGATCATGATAAATCTCTTAAAATTGAAAAATCAGTGTCATCCATACCATTTCGATAGGAAATTACATTATATCGATTAGAACTGAAGTCAATTGCAATTTTTAAATGAAAAAAGACATACTGTTGTTTATAGATTTCGTTGTCCTGCAAAGTGATCATTTTGG
>OX101790.1:46556951-46570075 GCA_944452715.1 Ophion slaviceki
CTTTTCGTTAAAATCGAACCATTAACTTTGACCGTCCGCCATTGTGTGAAAAATGAATATTTTTTAAAATCCTTCGATTAAAGACTAGTTTATACTTACATTTGACTAAATCCATCCGCATTTTTTTTTCAGATGATCCACTTCGCCGCAATGTTGGTCACCGTAAACCGTGTATATAAAACATTATTTCATTGACGGCCATTTGCCACTAAGAAATGTAATATTTTTCAATAAAAAAATTACTGAAAGTTCTTCAAGATGTGTTCTTTAAGATGGTATATTGATCGATTAAGAAAGTTTTGTAGTTTTCTTTAAAAAAAATCATGAAAAAGGCCTTTTTTTGCGCTACAAGTGGGGGTAACGCCTTAAACCGTCGGCGCATTAAAAGTTCGGAATTTCAACCCGGCCGTCATGTCAAGATCATGCCGGCGAAAGTCTACACAGTTCACTGTAAATGATGTAGAACGTATAACATTGTCTAGACAAATTTCAAAATTGACGCAAAAACACTTCTTAATAAAAAAAGTTCTTGAAATAATTCGTCGATTTATGGAAAATTTTGAAACTTTTAAAACTTACATAGCCGAATTATTTGACAGTGTAAAGATTTTCGGAGTTTTGATCTTTCGTGTGAAATTCTTTCGGGGTTTTGAGCGTTCCGACCATTCAAAGTTCGGAATTTCAAGCCAGCCCCATCTTGAATTTCGAAACATCAAAATTCCGAATTTTAAACCGCCGGAGCATTCAAAGTTCGGAATTTCATCACGGCCCCATAATATTAGCAAGCTCGTAGAATCTTTAGTAATAAAGATGATAATAAGAGTTCCTTGTCAGATAATATCAACACAATATACTAACAAGCAAAGGTTGCGACGTCGATCTCTCCGATTTCGATGAAATTTGGCATGCTTATAGAATGGGTAAAAATAGGCGACACGTATTTTTTTGTATCTGCGGAACCTGATTTTCAAGGGGTGAAACGCACCCTCGAAAATAGGGGTGTTTTTCGTTTTTCGTCGATAACGTTATCGTTATTATCTCCAATGTATAGTACACGAGAAAATAAACATTGTTGCAATTTGAATTTTGTTCATATCTCGCACCGTTAAAACGTTATCGACGATAAACGAAAAACACCTCAATTTTCGAGGGTGCGTTTCAACCCTTAAATTCGGGTTCCGCAGATATAAAAAAAATACGTGTCGTATATTTTTACCCATTCTACAAGCATGACAAATTTCATCGAAATCGGAGAGGTCGACCCGCAATCTTTCCTTGTGAGTGGTAGTACATGACACAGCCGGCTGGCGATAGATGGCGTTAAGATAATTGGATTTCCCAAGCGGCGTTTTAAAGAGGACAAGTTTACCTTTATTTTACCTTTTTAGAAAATTCTCTACGATTTCTTTTTGCCCAGTTAAGCACTTTTGAACGTGGCCATTTTTTGGAATTTTTTTGGCCGTCGAAAATGAACTGCAAGGTTTGTGGAAATATTTTTCCTCGGTTTTTTTCCATGCTTAACTTAAAAAGGATATAAAAACCGACATTTTCATTTTTAGAAAGTCGCGGGCGATTTTTTTTCGCCCCAGTATTGCATTTTTAGCTAAAAAAGACATGTCTTTAGAAAAAAAGCGTTATTGAAGAACTATAGGGTTTCAGAGGAAATGTCAAGAGGGTAAAAAGTTGCGCGGGTTCATACTGGAGTTGCTGGAATTATTTTTGGACATTTTTTCCCCCCCATTTTTAGTTGGAACTTTGATGACGCGGAGGCTCCACTTGGACATTATGAGGTCTAGGACAGGATATTTGAAAAACCAATTTTGTTTACAGTTTTACTCTTAATTAACTACAATTTTTTTTAGATTTTTTTAACTAATTTTTTTGGTGCAACTCGGAGAATCTTTTTTCGATCAAAAACTCGTATAGAGGAAGTAAGAGACTTGATTGACTATGTTTTTTGAGTTAAAAAATAAGTCCAAAAGTTTAAAGTTGTGTGGTGCTGCATTTGTGATAAAGGGTCAAAAAAAGCACCTCGTTATTTGGGAAAAAAATCACGGAAAAAAAAGAATTAAAAAGAAATCTGGAAAAATGTTAGCGAATCTAAAATGAAAAATTACAACCTTTTTTCCTTTAATATTTTGTCTTAAATCCGATAGTTCTCGAGGCACAACAACCAACTGATGACGATTCTCCGAGTTCCACCGAATTTTTTTTTATCCAAAAGATTAATGTTAATTAAAAATAAGAAGATAAACAAATTTCCTTTCTAAATATGTTGTCCTAGACCCCATCATTGCTAAGTGGAGCCTCTCCGCTCATCGAAGTTCCAACCAAAAATAGTAAAAAAAAGTCCACAAAAAATTCTGAAAAAATTCTAGCCACTCCAGTATGAACCCGTGCAACTTTTTACCCCCTTGACATTTCCTCTGAAACACTGTAGGTCTGCCATGGCGCCTCTTTTTTCAGAAACATATCTTTTTTCAGCTAAAAATGCAATACCGGGGCGAAAAAAATCGTACGAGATGTTCTAAAAAACAATAATGTCGTTTTGATATCCTTTTTAAGTTTAGCATGGAAAAAAACCGAGGAAAAATGTTTCCACCAACTTTGTAGTCCATTTTCGACGACTAAAAAATTGCCGAAAGATGGCCACGTTCTAAAGTGCGTAACAGGGCGAAAAAAAATCGTAGAGAATTTTCTGGAAAAGCAAAAATAAAGGTAAATTTGGTCTCTTTAAAACGCCGCTTGGAAAATTCAATTATCTTCATTTTTGAGTCCGCTATCTAACTTTTAGTGCGGTAAGAAATTTCGACTAGTGTACCCAAACTTTTGGCCGGCAGTATATATATATATATATATATATATATATATATATATATATATATATATATATATATATATATATATATATATATATATATATATATATATATATATGTATATTCGCCGCAGCGCCGAGGATTTTCAACCCCCTTCTCGTTTGCCGATATCGCTTCCTCCCGCACGTCCTACTAATTGTTTTAACCATCACAATGCTCGGGGACACACGTATAACGACTCTTCGTTCGACAGGACCAATATCCGGGCAAATGGATACGGATAAGCTCGTTATCCGATCATGATCGAATTCGTGGAAAAAAACAAGGGTGTTCGCGCAGGGGGACGATCACTTTCACAGTAAAAGGGAACAGAGACAGAGAGCAAGAGAGAGAGAGAAAGAGAGAAGGAGAGATGGGGAAAGATACACTTGATTACAGCTCTATTATGGGCCAACCACTCAAGCTCGCGCTATCTTTTCTCGCCGTCACACAAATCGCTCGAGGACAAATGTGAGCAAGCTGTACACGGAGAGCAGACCTCGGGGACCCTGGAGGACACGTCCAGGCGGTGCCCGCATATCACCAACGGCGCCTAAATTTATCGAATACGGTGACACGATAAGCCTACTCATAAATTTAATAAATACAAATAAAATATATAAATATATATATATATAGCTGTTTTGAAAACAAAATAATTTTTTTCTTTTCAATGATGCAGGTGATGAATGATGCATGGTGTCTCGATGAGGCTCGCGACAGACCCCCCAAAATCAATATGCAGAGTGTCCCATTTATTTTGGAACCTCGAAAAAAATCAATTACAGCAAAGTGGGTCGAAAAAACCCCAGACATGTGCCGCGGAGATTCTAACGAGGACTGAAATGGCAAGATAATTTTTTTTAGTTACAAGAAACTGAAGTGTCCACCTTCGATTTTGTTGAAATTCATATTTGTGACAAACCATTGAAAAATATTAGACACGTATTTTTTTTAACGGCGAAAAAACGTTTTCAAGGGGGGAAAGCACCCCTCGAAGAAAAGCGTGTCATCTCTTGATTCTTTTTAATACTCCTATTGTGGATTTTTCATCGCATTACATTACAAGAATTTTCGTTTTCGTTTTATTCAGATCGGTGGACAGCTTGTGGGTGAAACTGCAAAATAACCCCTCAACAAGCATTTTTTAAAGGGGTCGTTTCTCCCCTTTAAAAACGATTTTACCGCCGATAAAAAAATACGTGCCTAATAGTTCTCGTTGCTTTATCACATATATGAGTTTCGAGAAAATCGAAGGCGAACACTTATGTGATGTTTCTTGTAAGTGGACGTTTTCAAGGGGGTTTGGAGGTCAACTTTAAGGCGGGACACCCCTGTGACGGGTAAAAAATAGTTTTTTTTTGCATTTTCTTAAAGTATAGGTATATATTCAAGAAAATGTGACGAAAAATTCAAGTTAAAATATTGAAAATTGAAGGGGTCACAGATAATTTAGTGAGAGCCGGTAGCGCAACGATTTACGTATACCTACTGAAACTTTCAGTCGCGTTTCTCTCGAAACGACTCTTCTCGACTTGGCCGGGATGACCAATGTTCAATTTGGACAAACCAAAATTTCCGTAATTGCTGTGGTTGTCGTTGAACGTAGCCGTTTTCTCCAAATTTAGTATTTTTTGAATCCCCGAACATAAGTAAAAATTTCGCCAAAATGGCACTTTTTTTTTGAACACAGACTATCTTGTGTTTTTTTTTCTCAAAACTTCTACCTATGACGAGAACAAGATTTATATAAATTATAAAACTGTTTTATTTTTATTTTCCTGACCAACCATTGACGAGGATCGGATCTCAATAACGTTGTTGATTCTTAATTTTTTAAAATAAACATTTACACGTAATAACATCAATGTATGCTCAATGGAACACCTTCTTTCCAAATCCCAAATAAATAATCCAGTACAAAAAAAATCGGTAAAAACGACCTTTTTCGGCCCGTCACAGTGGTATCCTCCCTTGATTTATGATTCGAAGGGGAAGGCCATCATTTTCAACATCTTCAGTCATTTTTGAAAAAAAAATGGCCAACTCAGACAAATGCTCCGGACAAAACTTGCCTGTTTTTTTTTTTAAGTAAAATGAGATGCCGCTATAAAAAATCTGGGTTTCCATTTTTTTTCAAGTTGACCTCGAAATCACCTCGAACACGTCCACCAAATAAAAAAGTTATGTTGTCACATCACGCCTCGTTTTGATCCACTCGATACGTCTCTCGGGTTCTCGTTCGAAGACAATTGCAAATTGTCGAAAAACAACAAGACAATCGCATACGCGTTGCTCCTACCTAATTTTTGCCGCTGTCAACGGTACTAAAATTTTTTAGGAGTTCGCATGGAGCCACGCCAAGAACGATAAATCAAGCACAGATTGGGCTATTCGGGTCCAAGCTGGCCCTTCTGCCTTCGTCGTCCCTTTTTTCTTCTCATTTTTCTTTTCCCTGCCTGGTTCGCGGTTCCCTAAAACAAACGTGTAATTTAACGGTGGCTAAAACGCGAAACCGAATGATCCCACCCCCCATGCCACAAATTATATATATATATATATACATATATACATATATATATATATATATATATATGTATATATATGTGTATATAAAATGTGAGAAAGGATCGCGAGGGAATGGTTAGGGAAGCCCCTGAGTCTCGTTTGGCCCTTGAGAGGGCGAGAGAAAGCGAGGGAAAGAGAGAGAGAGAGCTTCCGGTCGATTATTATGGGTTATGTTTTAGTAGGCGGGATGGACTCCCGTTTAAACGGCAATTAAGCTTCTTGCTCCGCCCACGATAACACTCTTCGTTTTCGCCGTCCATAGTAGGCTGCCCTGCTCGGCGTTTCGCGGACTTCTCCAATAAAGTGCACAATGAAATTTAGGAACGTATGTGCTCGACGAAGTACCTCTTGCCAGGGACGATTTTGAGAGGAAAAAAGAATAACGAAGATTTTTTTCTATGTTTTTCGAAAATTTTCAATTGAAGATTGAGTTAAATGTTTTTAATCATTTAAAAATTAACATCTATGTAATTATATATGTATACTTCTTTCATTTTCATTAATTTTTATTAATTTTAAACTAACATATATGTATATAAATTTAAAATTATTTAAAAAATTAAATTAAATATTAATATTCAATTTACAATATTGTATCTTAAATTTATATAGTATAATAATGTAATATATTCTATACTATATATTCTATATATCCCATACGAATATAAAACATTCGTATTACTGATATTTCTTCCATTTTTGTATGGATATTATTTATATTCATTCTACGTATGCAATTTATGACGTATCGATTAAAAAATAAATCCTTAAAGTATGAAATATAAAGTATTTACCTAAAATAAATACATAGTTCAATACTTGAAATAAAAATAGTAATAATAATAATGAGTAGATAGGTAAATGTTTCCCAGTACAAATTGAGGAAGTGCGTTGCCCAGATCAGTCAAATCTATTAATCATAATAATAATAATAACAACGATTAAAAAATGCTCGCAATGAAAAAAAATTGTTGAAAAAATCGAAAAAATACGTCTTTGCGTAAATATACATATGTATATCCGTACAATTTTGCGCGATTTTAGTTAGCGCCGAAGAATTACTTCTTCGGCGAACGTGCCACGGCAAATGTGCACGGTTTCGAGTCACAATTGGCTGCGAGGACTTGTCCCTTGGGACACACCGTTTTCGCATCGCGTGTGCCCGAACGATCGGATATCTGGCAGGGGGTCGTCCGGTCACCGCACGCGAGATCCGAAACAGAGAAACGGCGAAAGAGGGAGAGAGAGAGAGAGATGAGAATACTGGTCGATCTACTCTCGCGTCGCCGCTAATAAATTGATAATTCATTCAGTATTCGTGGCCACATATTACGTGGCGTCAACAAACACACACACACACACACACACACACACACACACACACACACACACACACACACACACACACACACACACACACACACACACACACACACACACACACACACACACACACACACACACACACACACACACACACACACACACACACACACACACACACACACACACACACACACACACACACACACACACACACACACACACACACACACACACACACACACACACACACACACACACACACACACACACACACACACACACACACACACACACACACACACACACACACACACACACACACACACACACACACACACACACACACACATACGAGGGAGAGGGCGGGGGGTGAGCTTCGTGGTCGGAGCATCGAACTGAATGAGAAAAAGATGACAACAATAATAATAATAATTATTATTATCATATTAAGTACATCAATTACATTACAATTATATTATAATTCGAATATTATAATATAATTTTATATTATTAATAATAATGATAATAATAATTCTTTATAATGTTAATGATAAATATTCTTTAATTCACAAATGATCATAATAATGATTTTTTAGATAAAATAAAATAAATAGAGCACCGAAACTGCAGGGGTGAGCGGTTCGTAAGGGATTATAAGACACGAACGATCGGATGCACAAGGAGAGAGTGAGAGAGAGGGAGAAAAAGATCTTTCGAGACGTTTTGGTTTCGCCACGATAAATCTCGCGTATTTGGCGGCGGCGGCGCGCGAGCCGCGTCTGACGCGAACTCTCCTTCTAACGATATATTCTGATATAATTAAAACAATAAATAAGATGGCGTCCCACCGGGAGCCGGGAGGGGGTCGAACTGAACTCCGGGAATTACGTGCGCTTCTTCTAACCCATACGTGAGCCCGTAGATCGCAACTGGGCATGTGTCTGTTGGTAAATATATACATACATATACATATACATATATACATATATACATATATACATACATATATATATATATATATATATATATATATATATACACACACACACACACATATATATATGAATTTTCTTTTTTCCGCCAGGTTCACCATCCTAGTGCAACGAAAGAATACAAGTAGGGCGTCTTAGAGCGTATATCAAGTGAGGAAAATAAGTCTTCTCGTGCGAGAGGACGTCCAGAGTTTCGAGGGAGAGGACCAGAGCAAGGAGCATGACCATAATGACATTCGATATACACGTATATGCTGTACAACCAATAAGGGGTGAGTTTCTCCCCTTGCCTAAACCTAAAGATGTTTGTGGTCGAAGATATTTATGTATAAATAAATATATGACACATGCAGGGTGTTTGGCTCATTGATCGACACCATTTTTCGGAGGATTTGGGGGGGGGGGAGGGGTCATTTTCTAATTTTTTCACCCTGAGACCCTGTGGCCTAAGTGTCATGGTAATTGAAATATGATTTAAAAAATATTTATATACATTTTATTAATACAAAATATAAATAAATAATTATTCGATACAATTGGTTTCACGAAAATGACTCTTGAGCTTCCAACGTCTCGAAAATGTGCACATGAAAAATGTCAACTTCCAAATTCATTATAAAAAAAACTTTCTTTTTATTTTGACCATATGAATGAATTATTTCTATGGCATGTAGCATACCGTTGGAAAGGGTATAAACTAGAGACTTTTTAAAACAAACCTATGTTCAAAATAGCTTTGAGTTTTTTTTATAATGAATTTAGAAGTTGACATTTTTCATACATTTGCGCATTTTTAAGACTTTGGAAAGTCGTGAGTCATTTTGTTGGAACCAATTGTATCAAACAATGATTTATTTATAATAAACATATTAAAAATATGAAAGCGAAATTTCGGATAATAAAAAAAAACGAAAAATAAATCATATTTCAATTATCGTGGTACTTGGGACATAGGGTCTAAGAGTAAAAAAAAACAAGGAATTATCCCCCCTCATCCTTAAAAAAAATGTGTCGGTCTATGCGCTAAACGCACGGTATATGTGAATTTGCAGTAACGAATTTTTTGCTGATCTTGCACAGACCAACATTTATTTATGGCAATGGAAGAAAGATTTTACTGAAGAAAATAGTCTCCATTATTTTTAGGATCGTTGACAATGATGGAGGACAGTTTTTTTAATAAAAGCTTTTTTATGTTAGGATGTTGAATAAGTTCTCAGTTTTCCAACAGATGGTTACCAGAATTGCGTGTGTGTAGTATCAGATGGTGACGCATCTATGAAAAAGTACCATAAGCAAGCTTTGAATTCAGTGAATGTCATTTCGCCGAAGGGTAAACAACTTTTTTTTATAGTGTTAAACACGTCAAATCTCGTGCCAAAAAAGAGTATTTGCGGGGAATTGTACTGTACTGTTTTATTTTTAAAAAATCTGCAGCTGAAGCGAACATAATTTTTT
This sequence comes from Ophion slaviceki, assembly GCA_944452715.1. Lineage (NCBI taxonomy): Eukaryota > Metazoa > Arthropoda > Insecta > Hymenoptera > Ichneumonidae > Ophion > Ophion slaviceki. The sequence continues at coordinate 46,566,154 of OX101790.1, forward strand.
TTGAGACTTAGGGCGACCATGTCTGTCATAAACAACATGTAGAGATTGGTTTAGACGCTTCAAAAATGGAGTTTTTGCTGTGGTGAAATGGAGGCTTTGCTGTGGTGAAATGGATCACTTCATGAAGACTCATGTCAGAGGCCAGCTGAAGTTGCAGAATCATTAGGAGTTGATCACACAACAGTTTCGAACCGTTTGCAAGCATTAGGAATGATTTTTTTTTTAAATACAGCATTAATTTTCACGAAAAAACAGCGAGAACTTATTCAACATCCCAATACTTCTAATTAAATTAATTAAAACAATTTTAGAAATGTGAAAAAGGATTGAATTATAGATAAAGACCATGAAATTCATTTGTATACCTGAAATATACATGTGAAGGTTTACAAATAATTGTCTTGCTGTTTTTGGACACATCAAAATTTATTTATGTCGTTGGAAGGAATATTTGGCTCAGGCAAAGAGTCTAGGATTTTTAGGATTATCGAAAATGATGGAGGATATTTTGTTGAATAAAATATTTTTTATGCTTTTATAAATAAACTGAAATCACTTTTAAAATTTAAAGAAGGAGTGAATTCTAGGTGAGGCGCATAGAATTAATTTGCATACCTTAAATATATATATATGAATGCTTACAAATAAATTTGTTGCTGTTTTTGTACGGATTAAAATTTATTTATAGCAATGGAGACTTCATTGTTTTAGGAATTTCGAAAATGTCGGGGCCATTTTATTGTATGAAATCTCTCTTATACTTTTATAAACAAATTTAAACACTTTTCAAAATGTAAGCAAATATTTAATTGAATAAAAAAAAGTTGATTCTCATGCTTTTTTTTCTCTAAAGTTCGTATTCATTTAAATTTCCAATATTATTTTACTTTATTTATAAGTGTATAAGAAATCTTTTACTCCAAAAAATGACCACCATTATTTTCGAAGATACTGAAAATAATGAAAACTTCTTAGTACATAAAGTACTTGATTCTTTAAATATTTTAATAATACATCAAATTTTGATAATCTTTTTGATTCTCGTGTATAATATATTCGATCAAAATGTACCTTTTAATTCTACAACTTAATTTAAAACTTTACAAAACAGCAGAAATTCATCTGTGAATAAGCATATGTAAAAGTGGCAAGGCTTATCCAAATCTATTCACATTTCCAATTTGCCGAAAAATAACAATTTTTTAAATAAAAAGACGCAATATCGGAACAACCGAAAAATTCTCGGCCGAACTATCATCAGACACATTAACGTCCGACTGAAAAAACAAAAGGATAAAAAAAAACACAGATGGTTCTTTCCCAACAATCATCGGTAAAACGCGTGAGGACGTCTCCTCCCTTGATGATGTCTTTTGAAGAAGAAGAAAAAAAAAACTCCGCGATGACGGTATCAAATAATAGTCGTGGTTCTGCGGCGGTCCCGGCTCGCTGGCTGATTGATCGTGCACCTTCGTATCTCTCGCTGCGGATGAATGATAGTCCAACGAGTCGACGAGAGTATCAGGGTTGAAAATTCATTGTGCCATCTTTGTGCGCTCTATACACCGCTACGTTGATGCGTATCGGCCGATGTATCGCTCCGAAATGTCTCGACCAACAATGATATTGTGTGGGGTATATATATATATATATATATATATATATATATATATATATATATATATATATATATATATATATATAGTCGATAGAAGTGCGGGACACTTGTGAAATTTGCGTCACAAATTGGCAGTATTCGCCAGTGTGTGCTGGCGTGCATTGTAAGAATCGTGAGGGGTGGTTTGGGGTATCCTCAGATTATCAGCGAGATATTGGATTAGCTTGCATTGGATAAGTTCGTTAGGCCTAGTGTGCTGTAGGGCGATTTCAACGATGCATGTAACGCAAATATACCATATTTGTATATATTTACTATATTGTATATAAATAAGATCGTACCCAAAATTATAAATTAGATATTAGGTGATTGGATAACGATTTTGGAAAAAAAATCGTCCAATTCAGCACAAATAAAAAATAAACCGTTTGAGGCCTGTCGAAGCCGAAATAGAGATCACAAAATCATTAATTTCATTACTGGACATTGAAATGATAAAAATCTTCTAAGAAAAATATGATTAATTCGAAAAAACATGCAAGGAAAAATGGGTCCACGATGAGACTAGTCTTAAAAATCATAGAATGGGTCACTCTATTTTAGAGAATTTTTTGAAAAAAATACAAACGGGCAATCGTCTTTGAAAAAACAGTTTTCACTTTAGAAGCAAAAAAAACGTTGACATTGATAATTGATAACTTTTTTCATATTTTTTAACGAAAGTATGCTTCAAAATGGAAAAAAAATATATAAGTGCTATTTGTCGATATCTCAATTAGTTCAGAAGTTGTCAGCGTTCAAACGTTTCCAAAACTTCTGAAATCGACATTTTTGTAAAATTAAAGCTCCTAAAGTAGAAGAAATAAAAATCTAAAAATTGGTGTGGAATTTCCTTTCATGGGGTATAATTTTACAATAAAATCAGGAAAACAAAAAATGGTCGGAGTCACGGGCTAGTTGAAATGGGGTGATATTTCCCCACTTTGGAAGCGGAAAAAGCATTCTGTGCACGTTGTACTCGATGGAGCATCTTCTGCATTCACTTCCTCTAGCAAGCGATGCTTTTCCGCGGCTGATTTCTCAGCCAGGAAAAATGGAGCATCAGTTACCGCAAATGTGTTTGCGGTAACTGTTTTCTTCCAAAACTTGCCATTGTAAAGGCAATTAAAATAGATTATAACGCGTCGCAAAAGTGTCACCTGGGTCGTTTTAGCGGAACTCCATCGACCTATCATCAGTTGGATTGCCAGAGATTATATAGTATCTTCGTGAAATAAGAAATAAAGTAAATGACATTACTCTAATATAATTTAGCAATTATCTGAAGTGATCGAAAACTTTTGACCGGCTATATATATATATATATATATATATATTTAGATATGTGTATATGTATAATAAAATATAAAGTAAGACACATAGGGAAAGCAGCAAATCCCGAAAAGACTCGTACCGGTGGAAAATCGCCCATCCACGTCCCCCTCGCTCCTCCGTTTGTGCCGGTATCAGTCGAGTCGAGTATCCGAGAGCCCCAAAAGGCCAACAATTTCTATCTCGATTCCTATTTTTTTCCTCTATTATTTTTCGTCGCTCGGACAACGCGGGCATGGAGGCGACAGGCGGCGTCGGGGCGCGCGCCCGCTGGTATGTCTGGCATTTTTGGCTTGCCTCGCGGAGCCCACGAATACGCACACACGTCTAGCCTCCCGAGTATTAGGTCTGCTATGAAGTCGAAAAATTATTAGCTCTCTCCCTCTCTCTAGCTCTCTCACGTGCATGTTTTCCACTTCGACTAATCCGAGTGTACAAAAGTGGCAGAGGAATTCTCGAGTAATTCTTCAGGAATTCTCCAGGAATCCTCCAGAAGCTCGCCAGGAATTCCAGAATCGCACGTGGATAAAAAAAACCCAACGTGGAATAGATTTCAAGCAAGCATGGAGAACGCAACCGTATCACGAACTGCCAATGAACTGTCAGTCCAACTATGACCAACCTTCCCCACGAGGGACTTTTATCGTCAATGGTTGTTTAAATTTCCCTGCGTTTGGACGAAAATCGAAAGAGGCAAGGACTCTTTTTTTTCTCAGACTGTCGTGGAAAGATGACGTCGAAAGTGCTTTTTTTTTCTTTTCGAAGGTATTCGGCTTTTCTCTTAATTTTTTATTCTCGTTAGGAATAATATATACGAGTCGAGAGCTGTGCACGAGTGTGGCAGATATAACTGTAGGATTAGAATAGTACAAGACTTTGGCTGTGTTGCACACGCGACCAGCTTTGATCCCTATCTCTGCTTGATAAATTGTT
>OX101790.1:46570275-46582775 GCA_944452715.1 Ophion slaviceki
TAACTAAAGAAAGCTTTGTATACTCTTGCTGTAAACTAATAAGGAAAATGCATAAAATTATTGTTATTTAAATATTTACAATACCAAATGACTTATTTTTGGTGTCGGTACCAGCCAATCGCCAATATTGTCACATTTTTCGCAGAAAGAGAGGAGGCGAAGATTTCATTAGTATATTAGTTTATCCTATGCTTTATCGAAGAAATTTCCAAAATAATTAATTTACAATAAATTACGCGTGTCCAAAGTGCTTCTTGATGTTTGCGGAAGAAATGGCAATTTTCGTTCATCAAATTGAAAGTATACATCGGTAAAAAAATCCTTCGATCAAATACTATATTTTTATATCTAGAACTAGCCCTGAAAATTTCAGAAAGATCGATGCAGTAGTTTTTTAGATATTTTGCTCACCGACTTTGAAAAAGCACTTTCGAAAAAAAAAGGGTTTAAGCTTCGGAACGACGCGACACTCCGAGTGTCCCAACGGAGGTCGACATAACAGCCTATAAATCTGTCAACTTCGATGCGATCGCCTTGAAATTTTCCGGGAACATTCATAAGATGATATACTGTCAAAATATATTGGTTTTGAAAAAAAAGCGATTTTTCGATTTTGTCGCATGGCCAATCAGCGTAGATGCTTCTGGCAACTCAGCTCGTCGCAGATAAAAAATTAAAAAATGTACTTTCAGTATGATAATCATACTTTCGTATGAACGGGTTCTTTTTTGATATTTTGAAAATTACAAAAATTGCAAGGTGTAGAAAAAAAAGTTCTCCTTTCAACCCAAAAACAACTTTAATCATTTTTTATCAACAAATGGATAAACGTATGAAAAAATCATTCGACCATTCGTTAGAAAAAGTTATGAACTATGCTCTGTTCAGATTTGAAATGAATCGGATGAAAACATTTTGAGATACGACTTACACCGTTTGATAAAAATTATTTTCGACAAAAACGCCAAAGAAAAAAGGGTGAATCATCATAACCGGCTCAATTTTTGGAATGTCAACAAAAGCTTCGTTGCAATTCAAAGCTTAGACTGTACGCTCTAAAACTTTGCAGCAAAAATCGTATTTAAAAATGTCACGCTTGAACCCTTCAAAGGGAATTATGGGACGTTAAGAATTCGAACATGAGAATTTATTTTGTTTCGGAATTTTTTCAACACTTAAAATTTACGTCCCGACGCCTCGCGTTCATTCCTTCCTTTTTTCTTAAATAAATTAATTTTCCTCCCGTCTTCAAATTCGTTTTTCGACTTTTTTATGGACACCTATGTGCCCGAAAATATAATAAAAACGTCACCGAAATAAAAATCCAACTGAAATAAAAATACTGCTGGAGAATGCTAGAAAAAAATCTCGGAAAAATATTTTTCCCATTCTCACCGATTTTTCTAGAGACACGAGCAAGACTTCAAAATCGCCCCTCCCTTCCCCTCCTGCCCCCTCTCTCTTTCTCTTTTCCACAGTGCCTCACACAACACAATACCGTCTCATTATGTTATCCGCGCATCTTGTCCGCAATAGCCATTTATCATTCGACGTAGCGAGAGAGAGACAGAGAGAGAGAAAGAGAGAGACCGAATGGAATAGAGAGAGAAAGCGAGAGCACTCGTAGATTCCCACACACTCACATCGATTACGGACCAACCGATAAAAAAATAAAAAAATAAAGAATAAATAAAAAACGACAAACACGAAACCAACTTTTCGTATTCTCAACTCTATGATTGCTTTTGACCCCGAGAAAGAGAACCAGTATAAAACAAGGCTCGCAAACGAAATAAAAATGAATTTTAAGGGAGGTCACCAGCGTGAGGGCCCGAAAAAGGTCGTTTTTCCGAATTTTTTTCGTCCACTAGATTATTTATTTAACATTTGGAAAAAAAGGTATTTTATTAAGGATGCATTGAACTTATTTCGTGTAAATTTTTATTTGAAAAAAGAAAAAATTAACAACGTTATTAAAATACAAAACCTCGGTATAAAAAATGTGGTCCAACCGCCAGATCGATGACTTCACAATGGGTGGTCTGAAAAATAAAAGTACAAAAGTTGCATGATGTCTATAAATGTAGATATCGTTAAATGTAGCCGTTTTCCAGACAAAATAATCACGAAATGGCGGGTGTGCAAAAACTTGCAAATTTAGCGGTATTTTGTACATACGTTCGGGGGCTTAAAAAGTACTAAATTTTTTTAAAACGCCTACCTACAACAATAGCTACTGAAATTTCGGAAATTTCGGGTTTTTAAAGTGGAAATCGGACAATTATAGCTAGAGTTATGATTCCGGTCAGGTCGAGAAAAGTCGTTTCGAGAAAAACGCGATTGTAAGTTTTAGTATACGTAAATCGTTGTGCTACCTGCTCTCACTAAAGCCTCTGTAACTTGGCCTATTTTCAATAATTTTACTTGAATTTTTTTCACATATTCTTGAATGTTTATACTTTGAAAAAATACGAAACAAAATCGAATTTTTGACCCGTTGTAGTGACGTACCGCCTTAAGGGGAGATATACACCTAGGAGCCGGAAAAAGGTCATTTTTGTGAATTTTTTTAAGGAAAACTATTTGAAATTTCGCATTGGAGTTTTAATTATCTAAAAGTATATACATTCAAAGATATGTTTCATTTTTTTTATTTAAAAATATCAGAAATATACAAGGATATTGTATGATCCTTGGAGCGTCGTAAAAAAATCTGCGCATACTGGCTGGCGTTTGGTAAAAAATCATCTGAAAAGAAAACCAAAAAGATTATTAAATTAGATACTATAATCTAGTACTCGTCATGGCCGATTTTGAAAATATCGATTTACGACAAAATGGCGGACCTTTGAACATAAATAGTGATTTTTGGTCCAAAAATTAGTTATTATTTTTCCTATAAAACAAAAACTAAGTAACGGAAACAAACCTATGACAAGTACTAGATAATGGTGTATAGAATAACCACAAAAAACCTCAAGGCAATCGGTTCATTGGTTTTCGAGAAATTTTGGGTACCGATTTGAAAAACGTCGTTTTGAGAAAAACGCGTTTGAAAATTTGGGAATGAATAAATCATGAAATTTGTCAACTTACATGGAATCATCGATACCAGGCCCATAGTGTAGGTCTTCCACGGCCGACGGAATGGTCATAGCTTCTAAATCCTCGACCTCGACCATCTAGGTGTATATCTCCTCTTAAGTAAAACGACACAAATTCATCGAAATCAGTATAAAAAGAAAAAAATATATAAAAAATGAAGCCCCGAGAACAAGGGAAGAAGAGCAATTGATGGTGATCAATTGTCAATAAAATTGACAACTCTTAAGAGGATATTTCAAATAATGGATTATTGAATGCTACTGAAGATCAACGAGGATACAATACGTAATATGTTCCTCGTCTCTTTTTTTTTAATCTCTCCATATTTCTAATATCTTGTTTAAAAAATCTTTTTTCAAATCTCTCTTTAAATATCTTTCTAATCTCTCTCTGAAAGTCTTTTTTTCCAATAACCATTTTTTTAAAGAGGGAATCTCTTTTTTAAAAATTACACTCAAGTATTGATGGACAGGCGGACCGACAGCTGAGAGAAAATCATTCATCAATTTCGAGGTAGTACACGAATACACATATACCTACTTACATACATATACAGGGTGTCCCGTAAATACCACGTCATACTTAACGGGGTGCTGGATTGGCTCATGACCTACTGGAATATCCAAATTTGCGATGAGGAAAAACCCACCGTTTCAAGAGATTTTTGAACGTTTTTTAAAAAATTCGCAAAATTTTCGCATTCCTTCTACCCTTTCGACAAATTGACTTTTTTGTACTACTTTTCGCTACAGAAAAGTAGTTTTAAATAGCTGCTTTCTCCATTGCATTCTAAATGGTTCGGGAAAATGTCAGAGGTATCCCAAAAAAAAGGTTCGTTTAAAGTATTTTACTCGATGAAAATAATGTCCTTAAGAGGTCCCTGAGGGGGAGCAACTATTCGAGGCAATTTTAATACCAAAAAGGATTATCAAAAAGTTTATTTTTCGAAAACGCACCAAAGAGATCGGGCCTTAATCAACAATTTTACGAATTTACAACAACAAAAAATACAAAAATCCAAAAACGGTGGGGTTTCCACTTGGGAGAAATTTTGAGGTTCTAGTTCTAGTATCATACTTACAGGGGTGCTAGATTGGATCATGACCAAGGACTAGAACCTCAAAATTATATATATATATATATATATATATATATATATATATATATATATATATTAAATATATATATACACACACACACACACACACACACACACACACACACACACACACACACACACACACACACACACACACACACACACACACACACACACACACACACACACACACACACACACAAAGTGTCCCAGAACTGAATGCGTTCCCTGAAATGGGGGGTTGGGGGTGAGACCCACTGAGACCCACTGAGGACACCCTGTATATATATATATACAGGGTGTCCCGTAGAGACCACATCATACTTACAGGGGTGCTAGATTGGATCATGACCAAGGACTAGAACCTCAAAATTATATATATATATATATATATATTAAATATATATATATATATATATATATATATACATACACACACACACACACACACACACACACACACACACACACACACAAAGTGTCCCAGAACTGAATGCGTTCCCTGAAATGGGGGGTTGGGGGTGAAATTCTGAGTCGATTGATATAAGCATGTGTGGGTCTCAGATCAAGCCCTGAATTATTATGAATTTTTAAAAGCGGGCCAATCAGGTGCTCCCGCCTTTAGAAATTCATAATAATTCAGGGCTTGATCTGAGACCCACACATGCTTATATCAATCGACTCAGAATTTCACCCCCAACCCCCGATTTCCGGGAAGGCATTCAGTTCTGGGACACCCTGTATATATATATATATATATATATATATATATATACACGTGAGTGTGTGTAGAGAAAGGATATTTCGAACCCGTTATATCTATGCAATGTCGGCTTTAAGGCCATGTCCACTTTGAGGACAGTCCTCAACATTTTTTTCAAACGAATCGTTCTTTTTGCAGAAAAGACGGTCTTCAAAATAACCTTTTTATAAATGTATCTTTCCACATATAAATATAGGTTGAAAAAAGCAAGACTATATCCGAAAGAGCTTTACATGTTAAATTTTATGACTTTGGCCCTTCTGTCAGTTAGAATTTTGAAATTTTTACGCATAGCGGGGTCGAGTCGCTTGCACTCTCACGGTTTGATGGACGCCTGTTGTTACGGAGGTTCCTCGTCCCTCTACCGACTTATTTTTATGAGAGAGACAGACAGAGAGAGAGAGAGAGAGAGAGAGAGAGAGAGGCGAAGACAACGTGGCAACCAGAAAAATTGATGAACGTCTTTTTTTGACTAATTTATTAAGCTCGCGAGGTGAAACAGCCAATGAAAAAAAAACATGGGGGGGGGGGCGTATCGAGAGAGCAAGAGAGAGAGAGAGAGAAACGAGCGTACGAAATTTATAATGACCGTGTGCTTCGAGAGAGTCGCGCATTCTTGGCCCGATCGCTTTGTTGCTTTGAGTAACGATCGATCCCAAATTTTCGACGGGTCGCCATTCTTCGCTTATTAGAAAATAGAAGAAGACGAAACCTCCTCGTCTCGTGTCTCTGATGCAATTTTATTATTTTCCAATTTCATTTTATTTCTCCAACTCGGATTAATTCTTACCTCTCGAGTATTAGAAATAGATATATATGCATATATCTATCCTATATTACATTAGAGATTATTTTTAATTCAATTTAATTGAAAATAAGGAATTTTTTAAATTGGATTGAAGAATTGAGATTGTCTTTTTCATTTAGTTTGAATAAAAAGAAAATGAATTTATTCGAAATTTGCATTCAATTGGGATATGCTAATTTATGATTCAATTTAATGAGGATTAAAATTATAACGGCTTTCAAATTTGTTGATTTTTATGAAAAGTTCATTCACTTGGTTGTGACAAAATTTGTGTGGATAATTAATTTTTATATCTTATTGAGTATTAACTGTATTTAATTACACGAAGAAATTATTCAACGAATAATGATTTGAAATTTAAATAGAGTTAGTTTGACGACGTAACATTTTTTAAGTTTGATTGCTTGTTCTTAATATTAACACTGACTACCTTGACTGTCAAAAAACGTTAAAAATTAAAAACTTTTTTTTAACCTTTAATTTAAACTTTAATTTACCATACAACTTTTCGGTCGTAAAATAAACATTATTTTGAAATTTCAAAAACAAATACTTAAATAATTTCTTCATGTAAATAAATACAGTAAATACTAAATGTGACATAAAAAATTAATTATCCAAATAAATTTCGACGTAATAAAGTAAATGAATTTTTTACTCGAGTAAACAACTTTAACGGTTATAATTGTTATTAAATGAACTCATAAATTGGAATACCCAAATTAAATTGAAATTCCTAATTAATAGACTTTCTTTCTAATTAAACCAAATAAAAATATAAAATCTACAACATACCCCCCTCCCCCTTTAAATGAAATTAATTTTCATTAAACGAATTTAATTTAATATACACGCGCCAAATTAACCAATATCAATAAAGAAATAATAACACCGCAATAGTATGAAAAATAATGTATAAAATTGCTGAATTATTCCTCTCCATTATTGAACCCCGAACATTTAGGAATCGCCACTTTCTCCCAGTGGCAAACCAATCATTCATTATTTTGGCTTAATCCTCAATGGTCTCTAGAAGTGCTCTCTCTTCCTCCATCCCCCTCCTCTCCGTCTGTCACTCTTTCTCTCTCTCTCGAAAAATGAAGAAGGGTCGAGTGCGCGAAGTACATTGCACGCGTGAAGAATAACTCCCCCGCGTTTCTCGAGACACCCGCGGGACACGCGGTGTTGAATCGGCTATCGCCAGTTTCAATCTTGGCCACGTTTTGTATTATTATGAATCCCAAGTACAGGTATATGTATACATGTATATATCCATACATACATACATACACATACATATATGAATATAAAAATATAAACACACACACACACACACACACACACACGTATACTATATAGGGTGTTTTGTCATAAATGGATAATCCTGCAACTGTCGATAGGTCAGATCATGTCCTACTACATGCTCGAATTTCAGTCCAGCACAAGTCCCACGATTTTCGAGACAAAAATCACCTGTTTTTTGGTTTTTCGCATGCTATTTCTCCAAATGAAAACTTTCTTCGACTCCCTTTTTTTAAATACCCTTGGTTATTTGTTTTATCTAGAAAAGTCTTCTTTTCAACCTTAAATATTAAAAAAATGTTATGAAAAGAGATCGTATGTAGAATTTTCATACAAACCAAATCGAACTCCTGACTTTGACAGCCTGCGGCGTAAAAATAATGTACTACGCATATCGTATCAATTACCTTAACGCGGTCCTCTAGTTTCTCGGCTGTTTTTTTACGGCTTTTTCAATAATTTTTTACGGGCAAAGCATCGAAATAATCAATCTCATTGTTTTTGCATAATCTTTATTAACATTTAAATAAGCTTTACAAATTTTTTGAAGTCAAAATATATAATAGAATAAAAGTTATAGTGGCCGACAGGAAGACATCAAGTAAAAGAGGTGCTTGACGGTGACCAAGATTGCGACTGTTCTGCTTATCTGAAATCAAAAAACCAAACGGCATTTTAATCTTCATATTTAAGACTAGCGATTGAACTAGAGTGAATTCTAAATTACAAAAATTGACTTTTTTATACACTTTTGAAAATTACATTCTATTTTTTACTCATTTTTTCTTAAGTTTTTCGCTCGTACAAAAAAAACGATCGAAGCAATCATGATAATCCTAGTTCAATCGCTGGCTTATAACATATTAAAGATGCTGTATAAATTTGAACAAGATCGGTGCAGTAGTTTCTGAAATATCGTGGTCACCGTTTCGAAAAATGGTGTTTCGAGAAAAACGCGTTTGAAAGTATACCTGCTCCGTATACCTGCTCCGTTCCAGAGCCGTAACTTGTGAACCACTTCGAATATCGAAAAATCCTTTGGCACACATTTTCTACACATGTTGTAGATGTGATTTATGAAAAAAAAAAATCATTTTTTTCGACCCGAGAAACTAGAGGACCGCCTTAAAAAGTTGCTCATGTTAGTTAATGTCGATTCATATCACTTGTAGAAATGGCATGCAAAAACCAAAGATGATTTTGTTGAAAAAATAACATAAAGCCCAACATCTTGAAAACCGTGGAACTTTTACTAAACTGAAGTTCCAGCATGTATTCGGACATGATCTGACCTATCGACAATTGCACGATTATACATTCGTAACAGGACACCCTGTATATATATACATATACGGATGTTTGCGATAAGTAACGCACTACATAAACGTCAGAGAACCGCTCGTTTCGCTATTATCGTGACTCGTACACGTTCGCCAACAGGTAAACGAACCGCGACCCGAATACGCGTGTACGCGCACATACGTATGCGCAATATGAAGAAATTGCATGTACATGTGAGTACGATTGTGGTTGTACGTGTACTGAGATCACAGAGAGAGAGAGAGAGGGAGAGAGAGAGAGAGAGAGAGAGAGAGAGAGAGAGAGAGAGAGCTCCTCCGACGCAGAACTTTATGAAAGAGACAGATGGAGGTTGAGGGCGTGTTCAAACATCTGCTAGTGATGTACCCCCTTGATGTCAATCAATTACGTGTGCCGTGTTTCTTCTTCGTTCCGGATTGAGAGAGAGAGAGAGAGAGAGAGAGAGAGAGAGAGAGAGAGAGGACGAGGGACAGAAAAATGTCTCCAGTTTTGCCCTCACTGCCCGAATCAACCCTCCTCGATAAAATGTTTTCGCCTTATCACCGTTACCCGATCAACCCTTGAACACGGTTTTGGATTTTTTCACGGTACATGGTTTTGGATTTGATCACGGTACATGGATTTTTTCTCACGCTTGTTTTTATAGCTATTCGACCATCTACTCGCCCATATACATCGGAAGAATTAAATGGAACACTAAATAAAAACAATTGCTGTACAAAACTAACAACGATTTGACTGAAATACTTGATAAAATAAATAATATATTGAACATTTTATACCGATTTCATATTTTTTTTTTGGTGTTTTATCCAATTCAGCGGTTCTCAAACTTTTTTGGTGACGGAACCCTTTTGAAACACTTAATATTTAACAGAACCCTGAATTAAGGGGTAACCCCCACTTGCGATTTTGAAAAAATCGATTTTTTTTATTGCATTTTTTTGAAGTATGAGTATCCGGGCCCATACTTCTGTATGGGCCCGGAATAGATGACTCTATGTAAGTTTACAAAAAAAAATATTTTCTTCGTGTAAACTGAAATTGAAACTTTAAACGCGTTTTTCTCAAAATGGCATTTCCGAAGTCGGTGACCAAGATTACTCGAACACTAGTGAACCGATCTTCTTGAAATTTTGCAGGCTTATTTAATACATAAAAATGTAGACTTTAATCGTTCGATTTTTTTTTCGAAAAAAAATGGCCGTTTTATAGCCAAAAAACGGCCGTTTTTTTCGTTAAAATCGAACTATTAACTTTGACTGTCCGCCATTTTGTGAAAAATGAATATTTTTTAAAATCCTTCGATTAAAGACTAGTTTATACTTATATTTGACTAAATCCATCCGCATTTGTTTTTCAGATGATCCACTTCGCCGCAATGTTGGTCACCGCAAACCGTGTATATAAAAACATTATTTCATTGACGGCCATTTGCCACTAAACAATGTAATATTTTTCAATAAAAAAATTACTGAAAGTTCTTCAAGATGTGTTCTTTAAGATGGTATATTGATCGATTAAAAAAGTTTTGTAGTTTTCTTTAAAAAAAAATCATGAAAAAGGCCTTTTTTGCGCTACAAGTGGGGCTAACGCCTTAAGCAAAACCCGGTTTCATGTTTATTTTTTAATGAAAATCATACAAAAATAGGTACTTCACGTAACAATGTATTAATTTCACTGTAAATTGATGAAATTGCTATCATTTATTGGGAGGTATGACATTTTTTTTTCGCTCCAGGGCTCTGCGGAGCACACTTTGAGTGTGGCGGATCTAATTCTTTCACAATTAAATGAAGGGAGATCAAGGCAACGAATATTCTCCGCATATTTTTTTTATTATCCACATCATTAGTTTATTGTCATTATTATTTAATTTCTTTATTAAATTGTTTCATTAAAATTTTTTAATTCAATTATTTTATTAAATTTCTTATTTCTTCAATTTCATTAAATTTCTTATTAATATTTTCATATTATTTTTTAAATCTATTTTCGTTCATTAATTCGGATAGAATGAGCCTGCGAGCTTGTGACAAATTGGACCCCAAGAAGCGTTCAAGGACGATTCGAGGTCGCTCGTCCTATGGTAAGTTCAATGCGAAGGGCGCTAGTTTTTTTGTTTATAGGACATATAGACTTTCTTTTCACTTTTGATTTTTTTAATTCCTTTTTTCCCTTCTTCGTATATTCCTTTTCTCTCTCCCGTCTGTCAGTTTTAACCCTCCAAAGGGTTTTTCAACTATTATTATTATTACAGTTATTATTATTATTTTCGTTCACCTCTCTCAGCCCGTTTGCGTCCTCGGTGTAACGGGGCACTGCCGGCTCTCGGCTTTCCCGGATTACGAGGATCTTCTCTTTATTTCCTCCACGACGCCCTATACGCGAGGGCGTATAGGCCTATATCTTTTCCTCGGCGTAAATAAATGCGCGTTCCTAGCCTTGCTCTTCGTCCGTCCAAAGCACGCACTCCGTTTCGGCATGTTCAGTCGCGAGTTTAACGAAATTTTCAATACTTTTTCAATTAAATTTGAGCTAAGCAATATATATGAAAATCCAGGCAATTGGGCAAAGTTATTAATGAAAACAAAATAAATAAATAGATAATAATAAAAAATAACGAATCGCCTGCTGAATTGCCCATATGCATTATTTTCTATTGCTAGGTCCTTAAATCATCAACAATCTTCTTCATCAAGGATTATTTGCAAATGAAAATGCTATTTGTCTCTCTCTCACTCTCTCTATTTCGCTCTTTTTTATTAATCATAATAATAATAATAATGATAATAATAACGCAGAACAAAAAGAAAAAAAAACATTAAAGAAGAATAATAGAAAGAAGAAAGAAAAGGTCAATACGAGTAATAATAATAATAATATCACAATAATCCCAATAAAGAAAATGAAAGTAATAAAGGAGAATAAGTTAAAAAAAAGATCAATAAGAATTATTATCATTGTATTATTATTATTATTATTATACCATAAAAATAACAATAATAATTCTTACTCATGTTTTTTTAATTATTCTCTTTTATTTGCCATTATTATGATATAAATTTTTCTTCTTATTACATAGATTTATTATTACTATGTATATTATTGTTATCATTATTATATGAAAAAGATAACAATAATACTAACAATTCGTATTGCTATATTTTTTGATTATTGTCGTTTATTAGCTGTATTTTCTTTATTGCTATTATTGTTATTACTATGTTGTAATAATAATAACAATAATAATATTGATAATAAAAGTAGTAACAGCAATAAATTATTCGTGAGCACATGGTTGCTGTTACTTAAGAGGCTATACCAGTGTGACACTTTCAAAAAATCGATTTTTGTTTTGTTTGCCTTTTCCGACAGTTTGTACTTTCAAGAATGTCCTGTAAAAAATTCAAGACCGTATCTCTAATCATTTTATCTTGCAAAGATCGATAGTTAAATCTTCAAAGGCATTTTTCTCGAAATTCGATTTTTCAAATTTTTTCCTGACATTGTAACTCAAAGAGCAATTATCCGATTGACTTGAAATTTGAACTGAGTACTCTTGAATATATTTTCTCTACAATGACGTAGGATATTTTTGATTGGATGAAAATTGACGATTTGGCATTGAAAAAAACGACCATTTTATAGGCACGAAAACAGACTTTTTTCATAAGTACGCCATTTTGTTAGATTTTGATATTTTTCGAAAATCCTACGTCATTGCACAGGAAATACCTTCCAGTTTAACGACATTTTTTTCTTTTTTCGGTTTCAGCTGCTCAATCGGCCAGAATCATGTGAGCAGTGGAGGATCTTTTCTTTTGGCGCCTCCGAAGGCAGCGCATAAGTCGCTTGGATCTCAATATTTTTCTATGAAAAAATTATGCAATATAGGTAAAATATAGCCAAATATATTCTTAATTTTCCGAAACATTTAATTGAGTACTTTTCTTCCAAAAAAATTCCCGAAAATCACCAAAATTTTCAGCGTTCACACTGGTACAGCCCTTTAATTTCCCTGTTATTTTTTTATTGTCGTTATTAATTATTGTCATTTATTTGTTGCTTTTATTACTACTATTATTATATTAGTAATGGTT
>OX101790.1:46587775-46705439 GCA_944452715.1 Ophion slaviceki
TGTCATGATTTTTTTTTCAAAAAGGAATGATTTCTTCAACAGTTTTCAAACTTAGGGTATGATTTATTACTACGTTTGGCTCTCACATCGTATTTTTTTATTTTTTATTAATGATTAAAAATCGCGGTGGTGTGGCACGGTCTTCTAAACGGGTTGCGGTGGATGTTATCAGACGGCGTGACACGTAGCGTCGGCGGGATTAATCTGAAAAAAAAACTAACGAAGATTTTTCTTTCATTAACACACATACGCAGAATATGAACCAAGAAAAAGTGAGAAATGGCGATAATCGATGAAATGATACGCTTTGAAACAAAAACATTGAATTATCCGAGAAAAAATTGCTCTATTTGCAATAAAAAAATTATTTTTAAAACTATTCAAAGACATTTGGGGTCATGTTTTAGACAATGGGGTTGGATAGATTTGTACCAAATTTCATCAGAATCAGTCTATTAGTTCTTCAGCTACACGTCACGCGAGTTTTGAAAATGCAGTATACAACACTGTGCCATACCTCCGCCATTTTTAAAGATTAATAAAAAAAATACCATGCAGCCAAATGTGGTAAAATATACCTTAAGGCGAAGTAGAAGATCTATCACGTGACATATGAGTGTGAGAGAGATAGCTGAAATTTTCGAACAGAGATTTCTTACAAATGAATAATATTTAGGGCAAAAGGAAATCATCAAGCTCTGCTTCACAGAATTCTCCAGAGTCCAATGCTTTGTTTTTCCTAAAGAAATGTACCATCTATGAGAAAATTGGGTTGGAAAATTGTAAGGTTATGTTGACCTTGTACATGCCCTTAAGTCTAAAAAATCTGAAAAAATCTTTCTTTGTAAAAAAAAATTACGAAAATCAGCAAATTTTTTCCTGGCCTAAAGCTATTTCCCCGTGCAAGCCCCCTAATATAAGTAAAAGTTCCACCAAAATTAAACTTTCTTTTTCAACACCCGCCGTTTTGTGACTTTATTTCTTCGAAAAACGGCTGCGTACGACGAGAACTACATTTATATACATGACAAAACTTTTTTATTTTCACTTTTCAGACCAACCAGTGTCAAGTTAACGATCCCGCCGTTGGGCCGCACTTTTTATTCAGAGGCCCTTTCATACCACAATAACGTCGTTAATTTTTTTTTTTCGAAATGAAGATCTACACGAAATAAGTTCAATGTATACTCCGTAACGTACTTTTATTTCCAAATCCCAAATAAATAATCTAGTGGACGAAGAAAATCTAAAAAACGACATTTTTCAGCCCGTCACAGTGGTAATAATAATAATAATAATACGATTCAAGCATTTTCGTTTATTATTAAATACCCGAAGAAGAAAAAAACGCGCGTCAGCAATTACTGTGCCAATGACTCAGCGGCGAACTTTCAACGCGAATATCTCGGCCATTTTTAGTCACACGACATTAAAAAAAGACAACGTTCTGCTTGGAATGTACACACTCTATATGCTCACCAAGTTAAGGGGTTACCCCCACTTGCGATTTTGAAAAAATCGATTTTTTTTATTGCATTTTTTTGAAGTGGTTTTTTATGCTCGGAATAGATGACTCTATGTAAGTTTACAAAAAAAAATATTTTCTTCGTGTAAACTGAAATTGAAACTTTAAACGCGTTTTTCTCAAAATGGCATTTATGAAGTCGGTGACCAAGATTACTCGAACACTAATGAACCGATCTTCTTGAAATTTTGCAGGCTTATTTAATACATAAAAACGTAGTCTTTAATCGTTCGATTTTTTTCGTTGAAAGCAAACCATTAACTTTGACTGTCCGCCATTTTGTGAAAAATGAATATTTTTTAAAATCCTTCGATTAAAGACTAGTTTATACTTATATTTGACTAAATCCATCCGCATTTTTTTTTTCAGATGATCCACTTCGCCGCAATGTTGGTCACCGCAAACCGTGTATATAAAAACATTATTTCATTGACGGCCATTTGCCACTAAACAATGTAATATTTTTCAATAAAAAAATTACTGAAAGTTCTTCAAGATGTGTTCTTTAAGATGGTATATTGATCGGTTAAAAAAGTTTTGTAGTTTTCTTTTAAAAAAATCATGAAAAAGACCTTTTTGCGCTACAAGTGGGGGTAACGCCTTAATAGCTGTGAATCCCCACCCTAATAGTTGTGAATCATCCTGTATATATATACATATACGCTTGTAATTCCAAATAGATGCATGTCGACACGTGTATGTGACACACACAGCCCCACTCAACGATATGCGACTGGCGTAGTACTATGGTGACCCTCTTCAAAAACTCATGAAAACCACTACGCCTAGTTAGCCAGGCATTGTGGAAACGAGGTTTATACTTTATGAAGTGGAAAAACGAACGAGGATTCGTTCATTGCTCTTCCCGTACTACGTGTGTGTGTGTGTGTGTGTGTGTGTGTGTGTGTGTGTGTGTGTGTGTGTGTGTGTGTGTGTGTGTGTGTGTGTGTGTGTGTGTGTGTGTGTGTGTGTGTGTGTGTGTGTGTGTGTGTGTGTGTGTGTGTGTGTGTGTGTGTGTGTGTTTTATGTATAAGACGAAAAGGCCTGTGCGCGTACGCCCAAATCAACTGGCAACTTGATCGTTACATCGGTATACTTGCGCGGCGCGTCGCAGTGGCTTTTCTCATGTCACATCCAAACGAGTTTTCTCATTATACTCTCCTGCCCTGAGTTAAGCCTCCCACGTATTTCCACGTACCTTTTCCCTAAAATTTCGCCTTTCTCGAGCGAATGTACATAGGGTGAGAGAGAGAGAGAGAGAGAGAGAGAGAGAGAGAGAGAGAGAGAGAGAGAGAGAGAGAGAGAGAGAGAGAGAGAGAGAGAGAGAGAGAGAGACTATCGTACGAAATCCTGCAGTGTACAAATTCATGTGGTGGAAAAAGAAAAACAGATTTAATCGCGATGATAAAAAAATTGACAAAAATGTAAATCGCAAATAAATAGCAATTACGTAGGGTCCCTCGTATGGATATATATATATATAGGGTGTCCCTATTATCTCTGCCACCCGAAATAACTGGGTAATTATCGACGTCACAAAAAAAAGTTGCAGACAAAAGTTGTACGGTGTGAAGAGGGCCATCAAATGCGACCGATTTTTTTTTTATTTCGGAGGAGGTGGTGACGCACAGTGAAGGTCACCTACACTTTTTAAAATAGAATGGTACATTTTTTTCAACCATTTTGTGGAGCACGTCAAGCCGCATAAAACATTAGGGGGTCAAAGTCGTTTAAGGTCATTCAAGATCACCTATGAAAATGAAATACAAATCTAAATATTTGGTAGTGATCGGAGATATTTAGATTTGCATCGTCGATACTGGTCTTGAATAACCTTGAAGGACTTTGACCCTCTAATATTTTGTATGCGGCTTGAGGTACTCCACAAGATGGTTGAGAAAAAATGTACCTTTCCATTTAGAAAAGTGGAGGTGATGTTCACTGTGCGTCAGCGCCTCTACCGAAATAAAAAAAATTGATCGCATCCAATGACCCACTTCACACCGCACAACTTTAGTCTGGAAAATTTTTCTGTGACGTCGATAATTACCGAGTTATTTCGGGTGGCAGAGATAAGAGGGACACCCTATATATTTGTATGTATGTATGTATATATAGAACTTCAAAATACGATATACAAATAATGAATTCTTAATATGGTTATATATAATTATCATTATTACATACACTTATATTCATATAGACATTTTTTTTTATTTCGTTTTCCTTTCGTCCTCTGTTCATTTTTTTTGTTCATTCGTCGTTTTGTTGCGAGGAAAATAATAGAGAAGTATTATTTTGCGAAAATTTAATGCCTCAGAGTTACCAATGATCTTTTTTTAACGAATTGAATGACTGAAGGGCTGCAAATTTGCAACAGTCGTATCAAAAATAGTTAATTTTGGTATATATATATATATATATATATATATATATACAGGGTGTCCCAGAACTCAACGTCAAGCCGAAACGGGGTGACAGGATTGATTGTAACCATCATGAGAAAAATCAGAAAAAAAATCTATTTTGAAAATTTTAAATTCATAGTTTAACAAAAAACAGTCTTAATTCTAGGAAACTTGGGGCAATTGTGTCATTATTTTTGACTGTGATTCTAGAAATGTTATTTAGGGTTACGGTTCCAAAGTTTAAATGAACAAAAATAATAAAAATTAACCACAATAACCGAAAAATGGTTACAGTTTGACCAAATTTCTAGGTTTTTCTTAAATGCCCAGATTTTTTTTCTGATTTTTCTCATGATGGTTACAATCAATCCTGTCACCCCGTTTCGGCTTAACGTTGAGTTCTGGGGCACCCTATATATATATATATATATATATATATATATATATATATATATATATACCAAAACTAAAATCCTAATATTCACAATTTTTTCTAACCATGTCCCAAATTGCTAAATATATTATCCATTACATGGGAAAGATTAATTATAACTTTGAGATATTTAAAAAATGTCTTCACACATAGTTACGCTTAATGAAAATGATTGCTACTATTATTTCGTTGTGAATATTTCTAAACAAATTAGCCAAATATCTTAAATTGAGCATTAATCTTTTCCAAGTACCCAGATAGACGGATGTACCTCATATTGGCATCATATGTACATCATCACTGCGGCATAGATAGTCTCACAGCTGTGTATCCCTTATGAGTGCTCCCGTTGAAGTCATATTTGCATCACATGATGATTCACAATAATACATCCAAATGAAGCAAAGTTGTTCTCACGCGAAAATGCATGCAGTGAATTCATCAGACTAGCAAAATCGGCTCACGAATATCTAACAATAAGTGAGTGTATATGGGGCGCATATGGGTGTCACGGCGTGAAGAAATTGTGAGTGACTCATATGGAGCTCATATTAGCGGCATGGCGTGACGTAACTATGCTGTGCTCATATGGAGCTCATATGAGTGTCATAGCGAGAAAAAATTTAAAAAATCCACAAATGTTAATAAAAAAAATCTGGTAGGATTTTTAGTTCCATGTGCTTTATTTATGTTCCTGCCTATATGATAAATGGATTAAAACGTATCCTGCCTAGTTAAAGTTTTTCCCTACCTACGGTTTGAACCTACGTCTTGCAATTCGAGAGCTGAACGCGCTACCTACCTAGCTATTCGAACACTTGTGCAAACTTTCTTTGTGTCTGTGCCTACCCATGTAGGTTTCACCAATCGAACTGTAACGACCAATACTTGGACCAATGTTGGCGGGGCGATGATCGATTACCCAATTGTACGCCAATGCTCGGCTGAGTATTAACTTGCCAATATTGGTTTGCCGATACGAGGCCAATGTTCGGCCAAATGTTGACTCGCTAATCATTGGCTTGTCGATACGAGGCCGATGTTTGGCGAAGTATAGACTCGCCAAACATTGGTTTGCCGATACGCGGCCAATGTTCGGCCAAACATAGACTCGCTAATCATTGGCTTGTCGATCGAACCGCAATTCGTATATTGACGATTCATTGTTTCGCGTCGAAGTCATCGAGAGACGAGATAAATGCTTTTTACGAGTCCATTGGACATTATTCTTAACAAATATACTACCAAATCAATGCACTCATTGTTGGCCGATTCTCGAATGAACCCCTTCGCGATGCTCGGCCGATTCTCGTAAGCCATTCTAGGGCCAATATTGATTGCGAATATCGGGCCGCTCTTATCATCCGAGGCTCGGTCGATGATCAGGCCAATCGTTGGCCACTACCGATCACCCTACATGGGTATTTGTATCATTCTGGATTTATATGCATATCGCCGTCATATTGCGCTCAGGGGATGTGTCACTGAGAAATATGCATATCGCCGTCATATTGCGCTCATCGAATGTATCACTGAAAACATGCATATCGCCGTCATGGAATGTATCACTGAGAAACATGCATATCGCCATCATATTGTGCTGGCGGGATGTATCACTGGCAAATATACATATCGCCGTCATATTGCGCTCATCGAATGTATCACTTAGAAATATGCATATCGCCGTCATAGGATGTATCACTGAGAAACACGCATATCGCCGTCATATTGCGCTCATGGGATGTATGACTGAGAGATATGTATATCGCCGTCATATTGCGCTCATCGAATGTATCACTGAAAACATGCATATGGCCGTCATGAAATGTATCACTGAGAGACATGCATATCGCCATCATATTGTGCTCGTGGGATGTATCACTGAGAAAATATACATATCGCCGTCATATTGCGCTCATCGAATGTATCACTTAAGGGGTTACCCCCACTTGCGATTTTGAAAAAATCGATTTTTTATTGCATTTTTTTTGAAGTATAAGTATCCGGGCCCATACTTCTGTATGGGCCCGGAATAGATGACTCTATGTAAGTTTACAAAAAAAAATATTTTCTTCGTGTAAACTGAAATTGAAACTTTAAACGCGTTTTTCTCAAAATGGCATTTCTGAGGTCGGTGACCAAGATTACTCGAACACTAAGGAACCGATCTTCTTGAAATGTTGCAGGCTTATTTAATACATAAAAATGTAGTCTTTAATCGTTCGATTTTTTTTCGAACAAAAATAGCCGTTTTATAGCCAAAAAACGGCCGTTTTTTTTTCGTTAAAATCGAACCATTAACTTTGACTGTCCGCCATTTTGTGAAAAATGAATATTTTTTAAAATCCTTCGATTAAAGACTAGTTTATACTTATATTTGACTAAATCCGTCCGCATTTTTTTTTCAGATGATCCACTTCGCCGCAATGTTGGTCACCGCAAACCGTGTATATAAAAACATTATTTCATTGACGGCCATTTGCCACTAAACAATGTAATATTTTTCAATAAAAAAATTACTGAAAGTTCTTCGAGATGTGTTCTTTAAGATGGTATATTGATCGATTAAATGGTATTGATCGATTAAAAAAGTTTTGTAGTTTTCTTTTAAAAAATTCATGAAAAAGGCCTTTTTTTGCGCTACAAGTGGGGGTAACCCGTTAAAAACATGCATATCGCCGTCATAGGATGTATCTGAGAAGCACGCATATCGCTGTCACGTTGCGCCCATCGAATGTATCACTGACAAACATGCATATCGCCGTCATGAAATGTATCACTGAGAGACATGCATATCGCCATCATATTGTGCTCGTGGGATGTATCACTGAGAAAATATACATATCGCCGTCATATTGCGCTCATCGAATGTATCACTTAAGGGGTTACCCCCACTTGCGATTTTGAAAAAATCGATTTTTTTATTGCATTTTTTTGAAGTATAAGTATCCGGGCCCATACTTCTGTATGGGCCCGGAATAGATGACTCTATGTAAGTTTACAAAAAAAAATATTTTCTTCGTGTAAACTGAAATTGAAACTTTAAACGCGTTTTTCTCAAAATGGCATTTCTGAGGTCGGTGACCAAGATTACTCGAACACTAAGGAACCGATCTTCTTGAAATGTTGCAGGCTTATTTAATACATAAAAATGTAGTCTTTAATCGTTCCATTTTTTTTCGAACAAAAATGGCCGTTTTATAGCCAAAAAACGGCCGTTTTTTTTTCGTTAAAATCGAACCATTAACTTTGACTGTCCGCCATTTTGTGAAAAATGAATATTTTTTAAAATCCTTCGATTAAAGACTAGTTTATACTTATATTTGACTAAATCCGTCCGCATTTTTTTTTTCAGATGATCCACTTCGCCGCAATGTTGGTCACCGCAAACCGTGTATATAAAAACATTATTTCATTGACGGCCATTTGCCACTAAACAATGTAATATTTTTCAATAAAAAAATTACTGAAAGTTCTTCGAGATGTGTTCTTTAAGATGGTATATCGATCGATTAAATGGTATTGATCGATTAAAAAAGTTTTGTAGTTTTCTTTTAAAAAATTCATGAAAAAGGCCTTTTTTTGCGCTACAAGTGGGGGTAACCCGTTAAAAACATGCATATCGCCGTCATAGGATGTATCTGAGAAGCACGCATATCGCTGTCACGTTGCGCCCATCGAATGTATCACTGACAAATATGCATATCGCCGTCATATTGCTTGCATTGCATGTCTATTACCAGTGCTAACCCAGTGAATTCATCAACACAAGTCATTGGATGACTTCCATATGACGTAAAATTTGCAGATATTAATTGTGGACACGTGAGCACAGCGATGTGAGTTCGACGTGCTCCAAACGTACGATGCATTTGTAAACGACAGAATGAGATCAATATGCTTTGTACATTCACGATACTAAATGAGTTCACGGCTTTGCATCACGACATGTAGTCAATATGCTGTAAAATTTGCTTTATCAATTGTACGCACGACGTGAAGATCACGATTGTCTATCTAGGTTTGTAATTTAATTGCTGTATATATATATATATATCTAAAAATAAATTTCTTATTTTCACAATTTTGTATACCACTGGCCAAAACTTGGAGCCCTTCACTCATTCAATACATTGTTTTTTAAACATCTGCGACAAAATCGAGACCTGAAATTCTCGCCAAATAATACTTTTTTATTATTTTTCTCGTAAAAAAACAAGCAATAAGCGAAAAAAATAGCAAACGAAAGAAAAACCAACAAAATACAAAAAAGATTCTCGTGTAAACGCAAAAGACTCACGCTTTTATTTTCTTCTCGTCTATGCGCTTGGAGTTGGATGATCCTTTCGGCAAGAAAAAATCCACTGACTTATTTTTAATCGCGTCATATATATATATATATATATACACACGGTACACATGGGTGAAAACGGGGTCGCGTGCGGCTCCTAAACAAACACGAGCTTGTGGCTTTGGGTTTTGCGAATAAACGCACACGTTTATACAAAACGTATATATATATACACACATATATAGACATATATATATCGACACACTCAAAACAAGTCACCCCTGTATTTGCGCGCAAAGTCAACCACCGGGAGTACAAATGCAGCTGGCAAACGTAAGGGCGCAAGTCCTCTCGTAGAAATAAAATTCGTACGGTGGTCCACAGCGAGCGCGCACGACCCGCGTTGTTTTTGGGGGTTGACCCGATCTCGGATTATATTAGAAGTTTAAACGCTCCGGAGCGCGGCGCTCATCGTGCACGTGTCCTGATCCTTGATCAAGCCTCGCGCATTCACGTACGTATGAATGCGAGCACCACTATATATATATATATATATATATATATATATATATATATATATATATATATATATATATATATATATAAGTATGTATGTTTAAGGGCCATTAACGTTCCCCTGGGCCCAACGACGAGCTCGTACTCAGTCACTAAATTCTAATTTAAATCTTAATACTAAATTTCAATCACTAAATTTACATTATTAATGCAGTGTTCATTTTTTCATTGAAATTCATCAAAAATTCAATATATTCAGATATGTTGATAAAGTTGTAGTAATCATAATAATATAATTATAATAATCCTCCATAACGATTATTCTACAATTATTATAATTTTGTTATCATTGTACGACGTCTTCGAGGATAGTAATAATGATAATCATTATAACGACGTCTTTAAAATCACCAAATATGTTGATGATCAACGTTGATTATAACAGATTGAAATATTTTGAAAAATTCATTATTATTATGGTTATTATTCTAGAAATGACTTCTTCAATAATAATTCTACTATTATCATTATTCTCATTAGTATGTCTATAATTGTTATTTATAATGAACGCTGCAATTTCATGCAAAATGTTGATGTGTATTTTTTCATTTACGTAAAATGACAATATATATTTCTATCTTTTTTCATATTCAAAAATGCTGATGGTCAATTTTCTATATATATATATATATATATATGACAACGAAAAAGAGCGCGACAGAGCGACCGAAGCAAGTGGCGGGGGCGGGGCAGCGCGTTTATAAAACGACTTCGAGTGTAGCCGGAGGCCGCCACGCCCCCGCGCACGAACCGCGGCAGATTCCCCCGCTCGCTTGTGGACAATTTACCCCCCCCCCCCCCCCCGTCGCCACTGCGCTCGATGCACGATCGAGATCTATCGAGAAGATCAACGCCTCGGTCTCATATCCCGTAGACGCGTTGTATTGGAAAAATCGTAGAAGAGCTGTGAGAGTGAGTGAGAGAGAGAGAGAGAGAGAGAGAGAGAGAGAGAGAGAGAGAGAGAGAGAGAGAGAGAGAGAGAGAGAGAGAGAGAGAGAAAGAGAAATATTACGATGTCGTAAGAGGGGCCGACATTTTTATCAATTCGTACAAATCTTCACCGGAGCCTTCCGAATGAGACGAAAAACGAAATCGGTAATGCGTTGCAGCGGCGGGGGAAAAAAGTCGTCCTCGACGCGGATTTATCGCCGATTTTCGCTCTTCGTGTGTAGCTACTGGACGACGAATTGTCATTTTCCCATTGTCTCTGGGACGCACTGATCTCCCATCAATTTTGTCGAGTGTGTGTTCGTTTCATTCCTTTTCCCCCCCTTCCAGGGCTATT
Source organism: Ophion slaviceki (assembly GCA_944452715.1). Classification (NCBI taxonomy): domain Eukaryota; kingdom Metazoa; phylum Arthropoda; class Insecta; order Hymenoptera; family Ichneumonidae; genus Ophion; species Ophion slaviceki. The sequence goes on from OX101790.1 coordinate 46,598,294, forward strand.
GAATCTCCGTCCCGCGAAAGTACGCTACCGATATTTTCTTTCCGATCTTTTTCTTACCGAACTTTTCCTTACTGATCTTTTTCCCACCGAACTTTTTCTTACCGATCTCGATGATTTTTTATTCTACAGGCGCTGGGAAATGACATTTTCTTTCTATTGTTATTGTTTTTCTATCTTCAATGTTACGAGAATATCGCGATTTTTGTATTGTTTTTATCAAGGGGTTACGTGGGCTTCGAAGCAAAAAGAATCTATTTTCTCTATTTTTAAAACATATAATATGTAAATTATTTTATTCAAAATATTGAGCACAAAAAAGCAACATTGCAACAATAATTTTTTTAAATTTCATCCAAAAGTTTGGGAAATTCAGCCGGTGGGGTCTAGTTTCCGAAGACCGCTAAAAAAAGTGTCCTCGTCGTGGTCAGGATAACTCATGATAGCTTTATCTGAAATTGAAAAAACCATTTTTTTCCTGTTAGTGGATAAGTATAGCTCGTGATTGAACGGAGGATTTTTTAAAAAATTGAAATTCGAATTTTTGGCAGATTTGTATGCATGATAGTTCAATTTTTGGTACAATTTACACTATGTATAGCCTTGTAAAATTAGTTGTAATCGAAAAAAACCTTCGTTCAATCACTAGTCACTATTTTGAAGAAGTGTGCAAAATTTCAATGACATCGGTGCATTAGTTTTTGAGGAATCGTGTCCACCGACTTCAAAAATAGTGTTTTGAGAAAAATGCGATATACGTGCGTTGCTTCTGGCCGGGACAATATTCTAGACATATTGTACTATTAGATTTAAAAAAAGAAGAAACAAATTAGATTTTTTTATTTTCCGCCCACGTAACCCCTTAACTACTAGTTGCGCTCTGATATGTTTTCAATTCTTATTTTATTCATTATTTCTACTCGGATACGTGTCGAAGAAACTCCTCAGCTGAACAATTCATCGAGTCCGCATAACTCAGCATAACAATATTATTATTATTTTTAGAATCGATTTGTTCGGAGTCCCTTCTACTTTTGTTGTATTTTCAGTCTCGTTTTTATTTCTTTGTACTGGTCGCAAAATATGGATCAAGTACAAGAGGTCATTTCGTCCTAGTGCACTCATAACCTCATCAAACCACACTTACCCTAATCTAATCCATTACTACTATTACTATTGTTGATCTCATCTAAGGCAATACAATCTAATCTAATCACATTTACTATTATTCTGCCATCATTATCTTGCCTAATCTAAACTGCTAATATATTATTATCGGTATCACTATTAATAAAATCTACTAATCCACTACTACTAGTTACTATATGCTTATCTACTACTACTGGTCACCATCTACTAATATGTTACTATTAGTATTACGATAACTATCTACTATCAGTAAATAAGTACTAATGCTATTGTCGTTATTATCATTGCTATTATCGTCCAATCTAATATAATTATCATCTACTTATGATCTAATCCAATCTAATCAAATCTCCTCATTACTCTATTAATCTACTAAAAATCCAGTACTATAACGATCACTATCTACAAATCTAATCTAATCTACTAATACATTATTATTCGTATTACGATAACTGTCTACTATTAGTAAATTGGTACTAACACTATTATCATCATTATCATTACTATCACTATCTTATCTAATATAATTATTATCGAGCCGCCACTATATTATTTTTCTATGTATTTTTATTCTGGGTCGATTAAGAAAAACCTGAAAAAATCGTGAATTTATAACTTTTCTCGGGTTTGAAAAAAATGTGTTTAAAAAAAAAACACTTTAACGTGCTGTCAAAATTATTTAAACAGACTTTTTCAACGACTTTTTTAATTCACTTAGAAGAGATTTTCATACCGTAGAAAATAAACTTTGGTTTTATTGAAGTTTTTTTTTTACTATTACACCCGCCAGTTTGGAAACAAAACGCTTCAAAATTTTCAATAGGAGGAAATGTCAAAATTAAATATCAATCGCTTCTCTGCTTTTGGCCTTGTACCTACGAAAATATTTACAATTGGCCTCTGTAACTTTGTAAATATATTCTTGGATGGTTTATCTATCGATTCAGCAATTTAAAAAAATCGGTTTTTCGGACCTTCTAATTTAAGCTCCCGCCTTAAGACGTCTGTGGACGCAACCGAAGTTAGGTTAGATTAGCGAAGTGTGGCAGGGAGTGATAGGAAAGCGTTCAATTGGGAAGGGCTATACGTACAAACCCACAAGTCTACGTTGGAACTTAGGAATTAATTGAGACGTCAATAAATAACTAAAAAATAATTATTATTTACTAATTATCTAATCTAATTTTATTTGGAACCCTATTATTATTCTCATTAATATTACTATCTACTATTAGCAAGTGAGTACCATTATTGTCATTATTACAATTATTTGTATTATCATTATTACTGTTGTTGAATTTAATTGTTATACATTTATTTTTAATTATTATTGTTGTTATTCATCAAAATGATAACAAAAATACTGTAATTTCCTTCGAGATAGCAATGTTTTTATTGGTTCGTTTGATTTTCAAATATCTACTCTCTCCTTTCATTCGTAGCGATGCTTATGAGGATTACGTGTGAAAAAGCGTTTAATCACGACAACTCGGCGTCTTCATGTGGATTATATATATATATATATAGCGTACAATACACGCGTGACTCGTAAGCGCGGATTCCAAGTCCTAAATAATTCATCGACGAGCCACACAAGCAGGAGCCGAGGAGACTCCGAGTACCGAAAAAAAGAAAACAAGAGGGCGAGACTTTATCGAGGGGAGTGGACGTAGACATAGATCAGTCGGGATCAGATGCAAATCAGATTGATTAGCGCTAAGCCATCGCGGGGACGGGAGCAGCGAATCTCGCTCGTCCGCTCCACAAACCGCGTATATATATAAACACTATATCGTTATTGGAAACTTCGCAAACGCCCGAAAAAAAGCTTCGCTCACGCAGCCCGATTTTTCTGCGTTCGCACGGCAGACGTTCGGGCCGCCCCATACTCTATACTGGATTTGCAAACCGGAAAATTTCTCATTACAATTGCAAAGCCCCTGTTGTACTTGCCTCAAGCGAAAAATTGTGTGAAAGGTTTTTACACATTTTCGCATTGCCGATTTTTCTTAAGGGGGGAGATACCTTTAGGCAAGGAATAAAATTTGCTGATTTGCATGATTTTTTTTAAGAACATATTTCTTTACCATTTTCCAGATTTAGGGTTTGTTTTATTACTACTTTTGGCTGTTACATGGTACTTTTTATATCGATCCATACAAATGGCGGAGGTATTGCACGGCCTTCTGAACTGCATGTCAAAACTGGCGTGACGTATAGCTAAAAAACTAATCAACTGATTTCGAGGAAATTTGGTATATATCTTTTTAACCACATTGTCTAAAATATGAACCTGAATGTTTCTGAAACCTATATACCAGAGAATTTTTTTTAAGTTGCCATTTTTTTGGGGCATTAAAACGTTTATTTCAAAGCGTACCATTTCATCAATTTCCAACATATCTCTCTTTTCCTTGGTTCATATCCCGCGTATGAGTGTTAATGAAACAAAAATCTTCGTTTTTTTTTTAGAAGAATCCCGCCGACACCACGTGTCACGTCGTCTGACAAAATTCGCCACAACCCGTTTAGAAGACCGTCACATACCTCCGTCATTTTTAAAGATGGATAAAAAGAAGTACCATGTGACAGCCAAAAGTAGCAATAAAACATACCCCAAGTCTCAAAAATGGTGAAGAAATATTTCCTTTAAAACAATATCATGAAAATCAGCCATTTTTACCTCGCCTTAAGGTATCTCCCCCCTCAACGATTTTCATTTCTCGTAGGAAAATCGTTTTTCGTCCAACGGGACGAAATTTACGGCGCTCATGTACACGGAGTGACGATGTTGATTTTGCTTTTTTTTTTAACTCTTTGTTATCCTACTCGCCGGTTTGTGACGATCGTCAGTTTGCAATTACGAGACAGTGACGGAGTAGGACACGCCTCGTATAAATAGTACGCATCAGTAATGTATATATATATATATACACACACACACACACACCTATGTATATGTATATGTATAACAAAATTGACATACATGTGTGTGTGTGCGCGCGTATTGCGTGCGAGGGAGAGCGACGATACAGGCAAGAAGTGGAGGGAAGACCCCTAATGAACTCTCGTTTAATAAAACTCTCATGCGGTTCTGTCTCGGTGCGTGCGAAAAGTATCGCAAACAAGAGAATGAGTGAAAGGGAGCGAAAGAGAGTCTCCCATCCGCCATGTTGCGCGTCCCGGACCCCGAGCTAATCTGACTTTGATTAAACTTTTAGCGCGACACCTAAAAGGGGTGGTTCACGCTAGATATATGTACGCACAAAGTCGCCCTTCCGACAACGAGGCCCCACCGACGTGTAAGTCGATTTTTATTACATTTTCCCGCATGAATTAACCTCTCTATGTCTCTTCCCATCTATATATATGTGTGTGTGTGTGTGTGTGTGTGTGTGTGCGCGCGCTGTACATGTGTTAATGATTTAAAATTATATTAGTTATTCTATACATGAATTCTTAAGTTTTCTTGCACAGAAATAAAATAAAATGTAATTTTTTTCTCATGTGTAATATAATATAATCGTATAACTAATATTCAAACAAACTCCGATATATATATATGTAATGTGATTATAAATTTTTTTATATTATACATTTAATATATATATATATATATATATATATATATATATATATATATATATATATATATATATATATATATATATATATACATGTTTGTATTAATGATTTGAAAGTATATGATTTATTGTAATGTTCTTTCCCAAGTTTTCGAATTCTACATGTTAAATAATAAAACGGGTTTATCTGTTTTTTAAAATAAATATTTAAAATCTATATGATACATACGCTTATATATATATGTGCGTGCGTGCGTGCGTGCGTGCGTGCGTGCGTGCGTGCGTGCGTGCGTGCGTGCGTGCGTGCGTGCGTGCGTGCGTGCGTGCGTGCGTGCGTGCGTGCGTGCGTGCGTGCGTGCGTGCGTGCGTGCGTGCGTGCGTGCGTGCGTGCGTGCGTGCGTGCGTGCGTGCGTGCGTGCGTGCGTGCGTGCGTGTGTGTGTGTGTGTGTGTGTGTGTGTGTGTGTGTGTGTGTGTATTCATTAATACATTTTTTATGAAGCCCCATGAGATCCCTAGGATTATTCCCTTGAACTAAATCGAATAAAAAATAATTAGAAAAATGCACAATTTATCACGGAGCACTACGTTTCAATAATTGTTTTTACTAAATGAGGACTTTCATATTCCGCAAATTGCGAAATCAGCCACTTTATCCCGCATACACGGTGGAAATGAGGTTTAGAGATGCATTTTATGTCTTTCTCTTTTTCGAAATTCAGGATTAACTTCGAATAATATTCAATTCATGAAATAGAGGATTAAATTTACGCCGGTTATAGTGGCGTCGCGCAACAATTAGCAGCATTTTTCATTCAATGTTTTACCGTTGGAGAATGGAAAGTCAGACAATTCAGGCGGCTGCGAAATGCCAAATGAATTGGACAATGTATCTGACATCGTGGATAGGCGGAATAATTTATCGGGGATTCCCACGGTGGCGGGAAGAAATTTCCACCATCCGATGCTGCCACCATCGGATCGCGACGACAACTGTCCAAGTTCGTCTGATATCGCTCTCTTACCGACGCATGGACAGATAGAGCGTGTTTCAGTCGGTAAGCCAAATTTCGTGCTTGGTCGGTAAATCGAATGCCGTGCTTGGCAGCAGAAGATTCGCCGCTGAAGTGTGTTACTGCGCGTAGGTACAAAGGGCCCCTACCTTATCGATGGTGATTTCCTCCTCCAAATAATATCCCAGTTAACCAAGCGTACCTTTGGTACAGCGTATCGCAAATGTGGAGTACGCCGTACCCCACAGTACCGGTAACCTACGGGTACAGGATACCAGCGTAGTCGTGCCTCCACGGTATCGCTACCGTGGAGTTACACCGTACTGCAGTGCACGGTGGCTCCACGGTGGCGATACTGTACCGGTACCGTACTAGCACATTGACGGTACAGCGAACCGTACGGCGTACCGGTCATGTACCAGTACCGTTCGCACGTACGAGGTGGCAACAGTAGCGGTACGGCGGTATCCACACGAGCGGTACATTTCCGATACTTGGTTAGCTGGGATGCTCTAATTTTCGCCAATTGCAAATGTTGATACGAGAGAACTCTAGCACACCTCGAATGAAAAAATTACCGACTATCGATAAACTGCTGCACTGACTGAGCGTAACCTCCTTAAATTCTCTGCTCAGCCAGTCGGCTGTTGCGAAAAAGCGCCACGTCGCCGGGGAATCCCCTGCTTGCCTCCGCCGTCAACGATTAGAAAATCATTACCACTCATTTTAAAATTCACAATAAATTTATAGAAAACGCTGCAAATCGTTTTAAAAATCCAAAAAATTCAGAGAATATTATCCCATCTTTTTATCTCCTCAACTTTCGATGCGAAAAATCGAACCTTGAAATAAACAAAAACTAAACGGAATGCAACGAAACATAAATGAATTACACGAATATCATGGAATCACTTTATTGTCACACGCCATGTCTGGCATTGGGGGTATCTTTTATGTGGTATATATTATACTGGATACAGTCACTAACGTTTTTTTCTTCTTTTTTTATATTAAATCGTGCCACGAGGGAGCCATCGGGAAGCCGAGGGTGAATTTTTTGTTTCTTTCTTTTTTGCTGTATTATTTTCCCATCTTTCCATCGTGGGTTTCGTGTAATCAACTCTATTAATTTGTAGACACACCCACACCCATTCGCACACACGCGCGCGCGCGCACACACACACACACACACACACACACACACACACACACATTTATATATGTGTATATGTATATGTACGATAAAAGTCGTTTCGTCGCGTGTCGGGCTGTGTTTGCTCATGGAGGCATACAATATATATTTACAGTTTCGAAAAAGGAAAAACACGCCTTTTTGTTCCCTATTATTGTTTTCTGTTTTTTTTTTAATATACTTTTTGTTCGTTCGTTTGTAAACACAAAATCGACCTCCTCGTCAAGAATATCACCGACGACGGTCTTTATTTTTTTTTTTCGTGACCTTCGGTTTCTCGCTGATTCTCCCTGGCACATCGGATCTCGTATGTCTATAGAATCACGCGCACATTGGTTTTTGTTGAACGATTGCATTTCACTATACTTCAAATTGTGTTGACATTTGTTTTTTTTTGCTATTCTTCCATGTGTGTCGCGTCCCGGGAGATTTAATTCTTAGTCGCTCGTTTTTGTGTCGTTTCGTTTGTTGTTTTTGAGTTCGTGCGTTCGCTCTCGAATCATACTGGCGCGCGACGGGGTAGTCAGCGCAACAGTCATCTCTCGCGCTTGTTTTCTCCCTCCCTCCCTCTCTCTCTCTCTCTTCACACACACACACACACACACACACACACACACACACACACACACACACACACACACACACACACACACACACACACACACACACACACACACACACACACACACACACACACACACACACACACACACACACACACACTCTTCCCTTTTTGTGTCTGTTTTCGGTTCGGTTTTTTTTCCGTTTTAAAATAGTTTCAGTAAGAAAAATCTTCGCGCTCGATTTCCGCATCAAGCCCTAACAGATAATGATAAAAATAATGCGTCAAATAAAATATGCAATGTAAAATGATAATAATAATAATAAATAATATAAAATAATGATAATCGAAATGGAATGAGAGCAGAAAATATGGGCGAGAAAATAATTATGGTAATAAAATAAAATGAATAAAGAGTTGAGGCTAAGTTAGGGCGGACCCCAAGTGACGAGTTAAAACCCAATTTTTGTTGTATTTCTTAGAAGTATACATATTCGAGAAAATGTGAAAAAAATTTCAAGATATTGAAAATGTACCACGTTACAGACCATTTAGTGAGAGCAAGTAGCTGAACGATTTACCTACACTGAAAGTTTTAATCGCATTTTTCTCGACCTGGCCGAAATCAAAACTCTAACTATAATTGTCCGATTGTGAATAGAAAAAAAATTCCATCATTGCAGTAGCTACCGTTGTAGGTAGACGTTTTTTTTTTTAATTTAGTATTTTTTAGCCCCCGAATATGAGTAAAAATTCCGCCAAATTTACACTTTTCCTAACACCGCCATTGTGTGGATTTTTTTCTCATAAAACGGCTATGTACGTGGGGAACTACTTTTATATAGATTATAAAACTTTTTTATTTTTATTTTCCAGATAAATCGTTGTCAATTTATCGATCCTGCCGGACCACATTTTTTTATACTGACGCTCTATTATACCTCAATAAAGTTGTTGATTTAAAAAAAATTGAATAAAAATTTAGACGAATTAAGTTCAATGTATGCTTGATAACATACCTTCTCGTCAAATCCCAAATAAATAATCTAGCAAACAAAAAACGATCTATTTCCGGCCCGTCACCGTGGTGTCCTTGAAGACCACAGTCATAAAATAATAGTAATAATAAAATTAAATTAATAAAAATGTAGGGCTGTGTCAAAAACAAACGTAATAAAATAACAGCGATACTAAAATCCAAGAACCAAAGAGTTGGGCTAATTGATTAATGTGTCGCGAGAAATTCTCGTGTGTTACGAGAATTTTTCCGAGCGCGTTCGTCGAGCCACGATAACGAGAAAAAAAGATCGTTTCCACAAACAAATCGTTATCGGTATTGTCCAGATTTCGAAAAAAAAAAAATCCTCTCGCACCTTCGAAGCGTTACCCTTGCATTGCCATTCGTTTTTTGGGTCGATTCGACAAAAAAAAAGAAAAAGATTTAATGAAAACATAAAATACGAGACCGCGCCAGTTCTTTCACGAATCCTCATCTCGATTCTCGCGTATTCATCAAAGTGTCGAGTTTGAACAGGATATGTAATATTTTTCTGCATCGTCATTTCTGTTGTTGTTGTTTTTAATGGTTTTAAGCGTTACAACCGTAGCGAGGTGACGAAACCGCTCCGGATAATATTCCCGTTGCATCGCAAACCGTACGATCGTCGATCGAAGTGAACGATTTAATTACGATTTTTATCGAACAGAAAAAAAACTCCAATCTTTCGGCAAAGACGCGGAGAAGAATTCGATTATGAGGAAAAGTGTCCATATTGACGAATTACAAAATTAACGTGTCACCGTTCATTCTACACACTCCCATACACACACACACGCACGCACACACACACACACACACACACGTGTTTTCACTTTTAAAGCCCCCCGTCACGTTCGCCCATTTACGTGTCGTCGGCGCACATAATTCTCATCGCTTCTTCGCCCTCTTTGAATAAACGATTTTTCGTCTTGATGTTTTTTTTTTGTGTCTTTACTTATTCTTATTATTATTATAATCAATTTTTTTTTTCGTTTTTTTTTTCATTTCGTCTTCGTCCTCCCTTTATTCGTATTTGACCCCCTGTGACTAAACTCCGTACACTTGCAAAATTTACTTAGAAATCATCTTACAGTAATTTTCACAATACTTACATGTTTCTTTTTTTAAATGAATTAAATTATTCAATTTATTTCCTTCATTTTTTTTTTCGTATCTCGTTGAGACTCTACGATCATTATTTTCACGAGTAAAAAATCCTCCTTTGTTTTTTTTTCATTGGTTATTTTTTTAATTATTATTTTTAAGCTTTATTCGTTTCTCCCTCATGGCTCGTACGCTCTTCTCGGCCACCATTTTTTCTTCTTCTTCGATTCTAATTTAAGCACGTTATTAAGATATGATATCTCGACTTCAAACCCCCCCCCGCCACTCCCTCAGCCCGCGATTCGCACAGTTAATTCCGGAAAAAATGTTTAGCCCCTCAGCTTGTCCAGCTTTTTTGTCATCATCCTCGAAGTATGATGCAGTTTTCATGTGTATATTCGCGCCCCCGTGATACACACGCTTAAAATCGCACGCGCGATTTCTCGTTCTTTTGTCTATTTTTTTTTGTTTTTTTTTTCCTTTCTCTCGTTTTGAAAATTGCACTTGACAATGTATCGACCGCTTCGCGGACACGGCTCTCTCGCTCTCCCGTTTCGCAATTATTATTATATATTTTTTGCTTTTTTCCGTATGCGCCCAACGATTTTTTCCCCAATTTTGCAACACGGGAATTTGGGATTTTACGAGGGATAACGTCGTTGCGTGTGTGTGAAATATGACGCGGTGGCTCGGAGTTAGCGTTACCAGCTTCTGTGACAAGAAGTCTGGATTATAATTGAGAAAGTTTCAAACAAAAGTTGTTTCGTTTGCAAGGGCACCCCCCCGTTGAATTGCCATGGGAAGGTAAACTTCGATTTTTTTTAAATTAGAAGCCTTGCTTTTTATTGTATATTCGCTTTCCAAAACACTATATCGACGCTGCTTACAAAAAGTAGCACGATTCAAAGTTCTTATGAAAACTAGCACGTTTCCATATTCACAGCGAAAACCCGCATGTTTCGGCTGTCACCGCGAAAACTAGCTTGTTTGATTTTCACTGTAAAACCTAGTGTAAAAGGAGTAAGTTTAAAACCTTAAGAATCTCATCATTCGTACAATTTAACCAAAAAGAGTTTTGGTGAGAATTAAGAGTCCTTCGTGCTCAGGTAAAAATCTGAAAAAAATCAACCACTAATAGTATTTTTTTTTTAAATGACAATTTTTTGCGTAATGACATTTTAATTTTATACTCGTTTTACTAACGTTTTGATAATAATTATCAATTAAAATCGATAGTAGTAATTTTTATTAAAAAATAATATCAAAATTGCGAATATAATGAAATATTTATTGTGATTTTCTATTAAAAAAATTACGTTATTGAAAATATCATTCAACAAATTTACTGTAATCTTACAGATGTTTGTCGTCGAACATGTTTGAAAAATCTTGCTGATGTTCGATTGGAAACCTCTGGCCTGTAAATCTTTTTCTTTTCTTCGTGCAAGAGGCAATTTTTTATCTGGCCTCTGTCTTAATTGGAACATTCGGACATCATCCATGTTTTTGTTTTTTTTTTTTTTAATTTTTCATCTCTCGTCAAAACCATATTTAACGTGGATTGTGTCGACGTAAGGGTGAATGGATATTTCCCGAATACATGCAATTTAAATTGAAGTCCAATTAAAAAATGTCGAGGTCTAAAAAAACATAAAATTTCCGATTGCGGTCAAAGGAATTGGAGTAAAAAAATGGAGGCAAGGCGTAAAAAACCATGGAAGAAAAGTTGGAAACAATTCCAGTGTTACTGAAACATGTTAATTTTTGTAAGCAGTGTCGATATATCAGTAATTTTTTATCGAGTACTTTTTTTCGGCAGTATTGTAACTTTCAAATCTCATAACTGAAAAAATATCTATCCATAGGGTTTTGAAAAGCTCTCGAGGTGAACTGTAAGAATATATAATGAAAAATTAGGCTTACGATTTGAAATTCCGAAGTAAACCTTCACATGACCTTGATGGTTGTGCCCAAGGTCAAATTGACATCACCATTTTTTTCCCCTTTCGAACGAAACAACTTTTGTTTGAAACGTTTTTTTATTATAATCCGTACTTTTCGAGATACGAGCTGGTAAGATTGAATCTGAGCCACCCTGTATATTGACACGATATATACATATATGTGTGTACAAAAACGAGACGGACGTCTTTTGACGTAGGTGGAATCAAACGTGACGTGGAATTTTAGAACGTAATTGAAATAATTTCCCGCAAACCGCACGAACTCAAATAATTTTTATCCACATTTGGAGTGGGAAAATCACTGGAAAATTTTCGAACCACTTTGTTAGAGGTCTTCAACCTCAATCTGCGAATAGAAACAAGAGAAGGCAAAAAAAAACAAACGAAAAAAACGAGAATGAAAATGCAGCCGCATGCGTATCGGCACAGGTTTCCCACAGTTTCCCTGTGCCCTCCTCGTGTGCAAACGCGATACGGTCTGTGGGCAACACTCCGGGGCGCTCTCTCTCGAACCGGAAGTAGTGGATCGACAAGCCTGGGGTAGAAATCGAAAAGGGTATGGAAAAAGCACCCTAGGGCAAATGAAGTACCATTGGAAAATGACAAAGAAAGAAAAAAAAGACAACGAAGAGAATGACCTCGTGTGATTTCGCGCGAAACGGGCGACGCTCTCAATCTCTCACACTCTCGCACGCGCATTCAAAACTCGTTGTGCGCGCATACCCGACATCGTCTTAAATTATACAATTATTTACAGCAGGTATACACACGCTCTCAACGATTATACATCAACCGATCAACGTAAATCGTTTTTTTTAACGTTTTTTTGTTTTCTTCAAATTGTTATTAAATCGACGGGATGAACGACGTTCGACGACGAAAATCTCGCACCGCGAAAAAAAAGACACTGTCTCGAACTTCCCTTGCTATCGGTATATTATTTTTCTTCGTTATTTTTCGATCTTTTTTTCTTTGCTTTTTTTATATCGTCCGACAATTTCGGCATTTATGATAAACGAGTTCTATATAGATTTTAAAAACCCTCGCACGGCGTGTCCCAATAATTATATACAAATATAGTTATATTCGTCTCGTTATTTTTATATCTACGTTTATGTATATATGTATATATTTATAGTTCGCTTCGATAGTCTTGTTTCGTTTTTTGTCTCATTTTTTTTTTCAATCGAGTCTTTTTATCGATTCGCTATCGCGGATTTATTGTTTTTTTTTCGAAAATTTCTAGATCACTTAGTCAACACGAAAAGTCGACAAGCACTTCGGTCAATTCACCAACGATCCTCGATAGGAGCACCGGTTCAATTCGTTCTTTGCTCGCTCCTTGTTCTTCTCATCTCGTCTCTTTGACGGCGTCCCGGACGCAACGTCGTTACGACACACCACGTTCGAGTTTATGTCGCACCTCGCTTTACTCGACCTCCATTGATTTCACTGTAAAATACCCAGGCGGAGAGACGTTCAGTAAGGCGGACGAGACATGTCGAAGAATTTTCGGAATAAAAAAAGTGTGCGCACGTATTTATGTATGTGAATGAATACGCGCACACGCATGATTAGAGCATGCAATAAAAATTGATAAAACACGCCACGCAGCTATACTCATATATATACATAAGGTGTCCGAAACATCGCGGATCTTCACAAAGTGGATAGATCACAAGTTTCCGAAAAGAAAAGTTCTTATCTATTTTTCTCTCCGATAATGCGCTGTTGAAATATGAGTGAATTAACGATAGCCAATCAGGCGCGCAGGCCCACTCACTGCGCCGCCCACAAGGGGCGGCGCCTTCTCCCCACCCGCTCACTCAGCCGGTCTCGCGCATCCGATTGGCTGTCGCTGTGGAATCTAATATTGAAGCAACGGTTTGTTGTAGAGAAAAACGCCCGGGATCTTTTCTCTCCAGAATTTCGCGATCTACCTGTTCCCGTAGAGCTCCAACGTGAATTTCATCACATCTTGTATTCGTAAATATATATATGTGGTTTACGTTAATATTTAACTACTCGTAGGGGAGGGTGGATCGAGGGATCTTAGGAGCCTTATCCCCTTGAGCTTTTTGGGGGTTTCTTTTCTCGTCTTTTGCACACAAGGCTCCGAATACGCGGCATGGACTTACCTCCGTCAAGACAATCGTAAAACAAACATCGATACGACCCATCGTAAATATGGTTCATCACACTTTTGTCTCCACGTATGTGGGCCCAAAGATAATAAAGTCATCGCAAATGTGGATAAAGAGGAGAGGGGAAAAACCAAGGTACGTTCTATGTTCGTCGATGTGGAAATGGGGCGAGAAAGAGAGAAAGAGAGAGAAAAAAACCAATGATCGATCAATAACAAGCAGTAATATCGAAGAAAATGTTCGACAATGTTAACAAGAAACACTCGTAAACGTCAAATATACGTGAGACTTCGCGCTGGTACTTCGTCCAACGCGTCAATGGGGAATTTTCCCTCAAGAAGCCCATCAATCTTCATCTTCCATTTAATCTTCGTTTCTCACTCTCATTATTTTTTCATTTTTTCATGAAAATTTGTACCATCGCGAAATCTTCGTAGGCCGAGAGAGAAAATAAGAAAACAATGGAAGAAACGAATTACGTACACGATGCCTTGATCGCTTAATGAAGTGCGTACCTAATCTATGTGGAGCCTCCGGATACATGGCCGCTACCTCTACAGCTAGTCTATATACAACAGACTAGTAGCTCTCGATTTCATATTCCGTACACATATCATACGTGTGACACGCGCGCTAGCCAATTTCCTATTATCAGACAAACACGACCCGTCCTCGTAGAAATTATCACCGAATGTGCTTTTGCCCCCTCCTTTCCCTTCCCACAAATAGAACGAAAAACGTCTCAATTTTTTTTATTCGCGATACACCAAAAAGTGTCGCGACGAGTTTCAGCCTCTGGTGCTTCGATACCGAGATGATTCAATTTTTTCGTTGATTCAAAGATTATCTTTTTTTTGTTCGAGAACCTTCGAACGTTTCACCGATCAATGATAGAGGTTACTCATTTTTCTTCGTGATGATCGTATCCATGGACTTGTTATTTGATACATTTGCATGTCAGTATTCAAATATTAATATATTATGAGAAGTGAAACATGACGGGTATGTAATATGGGGAAGACCTCAAAAATGGCATCTACGATAAAAAAAATTAATATGTTACTATAAGGCGAGAATGTGTGTTTATATTTATATATATGAATTTTTTCTATATGGTTTAAACATATTTTCCCTAGTAAAATATAGTTCTTCCTGAACACCGTCGTTAAAGCAAGGTTTCCTAGTGAAAACTCGAATTCACTGATACATGAATGTCAATGTTATTTAAAATCATTTCAACTAAGAAAAACTAATTGTGACGAAATTAACGAGTTAAAACTGATTACAAATATGGTCAAAGTTTGGGTTTCTTTCGGTTGGGGTGTGTGTTTTGGTTTGTTCTAAAAACTATTTTTCACATAATGAATCAGTTTAACCTGTTTCCAGATGAGGTCAAAGTATGGATTATGCTTGGGTTGTTTGTGTTTGGCTTAGGTTGGATTCCTTGGATTTCGTTTGGATTGTTTGGGTTTGTTCCAAAAACTAGTTCCAACTAAATCAATCACTGTTTCCGAATGAGGTCAAAGTTTGGGTTGGTTTGGGTTGTTTGTTTGGCCCAAAAACTAGTTCTAACGAAGTCAATCAGTTAAATCTGTTTCCGATTAAGGTCAAGGTTTAGATACGTTTGGTTTTCTAAACATTATTGTTTTCACTAGAAAAAAAACTGGTTGTAACGGAGGCGTTCAGTCAGAACGAGTTTTCGCTAGGTAAACGCGTTTAAACTGAAAACGAGTTTTAACTGTAACATATATATATAAACTGAACGAAAATAAGACAGTATGTATATACATATAAATATACAGGGTGTCTCACATATTACCAGCTTCTATCCCAGAATGTACGGATTACGATAAAAAATGTTTCGAATAAACGTTGTTTCGTTCGATAAGGGAAATGAGATGAGAATCTTAATTTGACCTTGGGTACAACTGCACAGGCCATGCGAAGGTAAACTTCGGAATTTTCAATTGGAAGCCTTATTTTCTATTGTACATTCTTATAGCTTACCTCGAGAACTTTTCGAAATACTATAGATGAGCATTTTGTCATCGAGTATTTTGAAAAGGTCTCGAGCTGAGCTTTAATAATGTGCAATAAAAGGACAAGGCTTCAAATCAAGCATTTCGAAGTTGACATTCACATGGGCTTGGCGGTAATGTCCAAGGTCAAATTGACATCGCCATCTTTTTCCCTTCTTCGAACGAAACAAATTTTATTGTAATCCGTGCTTTTTGAGATACAAGCTTGCAACACTTTGTTTGAAACACCATGTACATACTGTCTCTATTTTCCTTTTTTCCATTCACAGACGTAAAAATCCTCATCGCAACGTTAGCAATTGCATTGATATGCCCAAAGGCTAGACTTCTCGCGAGACATATTTTTTTTTATTCCACACTGTAGCAGAGAAAAAATTGAATCCCACGATTGATATTGCGGCGACGATAGTACGTTGACGCTCTTCACTCGACACTTTTGTTTTCTACGTCATAAAATCTAAATGTGCTCGTGTGTGCGTTTGTTTTTCTTTCTTTTTTGTATTGGGTCATTTGTGAATTATAATATGTTTATTTCGGGTAATCAGAGCTTAAGGGAGTCTAGGGAGGTGGCTGAGGAACGTCGCGACAAGACGAGGGATGGTGGACCACTGACCAGGGACGTCGTGCCAAAGAGTTTGTACCACCCGAACACCATCTCATTCAGGTTCAGATCGTCCAGCATTATCTGCGCCACTCCCATGAACACTTTTTTCCCCTCTAAACGACCGTAGTCACCCCACACCGTCACCTGAAACAAATTTCATCACAATTGTCCGGCTGCGCCATCTTTTGTACGCTCGATTGTACGCGGGAAACGAAAAAAAAAAATCGTATCAACGAAAAAATTTCAGAAAGGGCGAGGCGATAGAAAATGGTGCGGAGAGAGATTTTTCGCCGGGACGAACCTGCAGTATGCAGCCTTGAAAGTTTTGCCTGAATTCCAGGGGTTGCTGATAGAAAGGCTCCAACGTCTGTCTCGCCGTCGTCGTTTTTGCTTTCTCTATGCACTTTTTCCCGTTCACCAAGTACACTTTCACGTACGGTGCTGAAGATAAATATTTTAAATCACAACGAGCCCGTTAACTTTCCTAGCGGGAGTGAAATTCGAAACGAAATTTAGTTTTCGTTTCGTGCTGGGATTTTTTACCCACCGTGATGGGTAAAAAATCTGTTTTTTCGCATTTTTCAATGTATACATATTTGAGAATATGTGGAAAAATGTTCAAGCTGATGTATTGTAAATTGAGCAAGTTTCAGACGATTTAGTGAGAGCAGGTAGGGCAACGATTTACGTAAGTATACTGAAACTTTCAACCGCGTTTTTCTCGAAACGTTTTTTCTCGACCTGGCCAGTAACGTAACTCTAGCTATAATTGTCCGATTTTCAATTTAAGGAAAACAATATTTCCTTTATTGCAGTAGCTAAAGGTTGTACATAACCGTTTTTTTTTTAATGATTAGTATTTTTTAAGCCTCCTAATATAAGTAAAAATTTCGCCAAAATTACACTTTTTTTAACACCCGCCATTTTGTGATTTCTTTTTTTTTCGAAAAACGGCTACGTACATCGAGAACTACATTTATATAGTTTATAAAACTTTTTTATTTTTATTTTTCAGACCAACCATTGGCTAGTTATCGATCCGGCCATCGGACCACATTTTAAATACAGAAGCTCTATTGAACCTCAATAACATTGTTAATTTTGAATTTTTTAAAATAAAAATTGACACGCAACAAGTTCAATGTATGCTTAAAGGAGACTTTGTCTTTGAAAGCAGCGGGAGATGTTAGCGGCTCAACATGAGCAGCTAGAAGAAGAGGAGGAATGCCTCTATGGACCAGGCATTGCCGATTAGCGGTAATTATAAACACATTTGTGTAAACACATTGCAAAACTTTAAACGCGTTTTTCTCGAAAACACGTTTTTAAAAATGGCTGACATTCTCCTGACCGCTGTAATTAACATATCGACCTGAAATTTGGAGAGCATACTCAGAAAATATGTCTTCACGGAATGACGGATCGTTTTTTCGATAGATACATTTTTGCATTTATTATTTATCTTTTTATGCGAAAAAAACGCGAAAATTCGATTTTTTTTAAATTGCCGCCATTTTCCGAAATTTGCACTAAACGAAAAACCCATCCGTCATTCCATGACCAAAGGGTTATAGATTGATAATATGCTTTGAATTTGTGTTTCAGATCAACAAAGAGGGGGCAGTGATGTCAGCCGTTTACCTCCCGCGATTTGAGGACCTGTTTTCGCGGAGCTGCAACGGCCGCCATTTTGGTTTTTTTTCAAAAAAAATTTTTTTTAACGTTCTGTATATCATGAATAAAAGCAAGAAAAAAACCGCACTCAAAAAGCTTTACTCGTTTCCTTTAAAAAAAATAAAATGTAAACACCTGAAATATGGCACTCCAAGGACAAAGTCTCCGTTAATAACATAGCTTTTTCCGAATCCCAAATAAATCATCTAGTAGACAAATAGAAAAAACGCCCTTTATCGTCCCCTATGAGTATTAAGATTTAAGCATTCTCGCAGTGGGCACAATATTATTTATTTATCATCAGTATCATATTTATTATTAGATATGACATATAATGAGAAATTTTCAACGTATATTAATCATGAAAACATATTGTATAATATATATAATATTTATACTTGACAATCTCGAAAACAAAAATATAGACTAGAGTATTATAAATAACAAATAAATAAAATCAAATAAAATCAAATAAATCAAATAAAATAATAAGTAATACGATATTTTATATTGTATAGTATATTTATCCATTATTATATATTGTACATTATTCTCTAATATAAAATTATAGAATGTCAATCGAACAAAAAATAGTTCGAATTAAATTAAAAAAACAAGAATTCGAACCGTTATCGGAATTACGTCTGGTAACGAAAAAAAAAATAAACGCAAGTCCGTCTCTTCGAACGTTCATCGATAAAATGCGTACTGCCTTAAAAATGAATATAAATCACAATTCATCAAACCTGGGAGGATTTTGCTGCCCTGTTTGGCCTGCAGATCCCTGGCTCGGACGACCTCGACCTCAAGATAGCCCTTGGTGTGTTTGAGCGCGAGTTGAACATCGCCGAGGGACGAGGCACCGAGGACCTGTCGCCCGACCAATTGTCCGGGTCCGAGGCCGTCGATGAACTCGCTCAGTTGACCACCCTCGCCGGCTATTCTTCGGCTGGGTGACCAGCTGTCGTTGTCCGGACGAACGAAGAGAAGATAAAAAAAAGATGAAAAAAAAACGGAAGAAAAGAGCAAAACACACGACACATTTGTTAGAAAATATGCGCTTCAAGATTTCCCGGGGGTGTGCGCGGAGCCAATCGAGCCACAACGGAATCCGATTTAATATGGACACGCGGGGGTACACGGAACAAAAAAAAAGACAAAAAGTGTGACCAGAGAAATATTAAGCAGGGGCAATTCGTTCGATCGAATCGAGCTGGAATGATGCGGGTTCTCGACGATCACGGGGTCGTCGACTCGCCGGTACACGTAAAAGGGAAAGAGGAGTGGTATTGAGGGCTTAGGCCACTCTAGAGGCCGAAAAAATAGGCTTTTTGGGGATTTTTTTTTCAGAAAAAGTACAATATAAATCGAGGTTACAAAAAAGGTGTTTATCATAAATATCAGTGACTGTATAAAATAATTTTTTTGAAGCCCTTAATTTCAAAATGGCGGCTGTGCAGCGTTTATCTCCAAACTGCATTTTTTAAGTTGGCCGCAAACATAACTCTGACAATTCGCAACCGATTCACTTGGAATGTTGAATATATCTTGAAAAATACATTGTCTATGGAAGTACGTAGAATTTTTTTTAAATATTTTATAGTTCATTTGTTATTAACAATTATGTGACGATTTTTAGGCAACTTTTTGGGAAGTAAAAAATTTCTTCAGATAATTGTTAATAACAAATGAACTATGCAATAAAAAAACCCTACGTAATTCCATAGACAATGTAATTTTCAAGATATATTCAACATTCCAAGTGAATCCGTTTCGAATTGTCAGAGTTATGCTTCCGGCCAACTTAAAAAATGCAGTTTTGAGATAAACGCTGCACAGCCGCCATTTTGAAATTAATCGCTTCAAAAAAATGTTTGTATACAGTCACTGATATGTATGATAAACACCCTTTTTTGTAATCTCGATTTATTTTGTAGATTTCTGAAAAAAAAAACCCCCAAAAAGCCTAGTTTTTCGGAAACTCGAGTGGCCTAATCCCTTAAGAAAAGAGAGAGAGAGAGAGAGAGAGAGAGAGAGAGAGAGAGAGAGAGAGAGAGAGAGAGAGAGAGAGAGAGAGAGAGAGAGAAATAAAAACGTCTTACAGCAATTGTATTGAGAAAAAAAGAAAGAGAGAGGAAAACAAAAATCAAAACGTTTCAAAGGAATTGTATAGAGAAAAAAAAGAGTGAGAGAGAGAAAAATTTTTTAAACGTTCGGTAGAGTTTGTATTGGGGGAAAAAGAGAGCGATAGATAGAGAGAGAAATTAAAACGTTTGAGCGGAATTGTATTGGCCAAAAGAAGAAAGGGAAACGGAAAAAATCGAAACGTTTGGGAGGGGCGTGGTATTGAGAAAAAAAGAAAAGAGAGAGAAAAATCAAGACGTTTGAGAGGGATTTGGTACAGTCGTGCTTGTCGCTGAAAAACCCCGTATTCGAAAAAAAACTAGAAGAAGGCCAGATTACTGACAGGTTATTCTGTAGGTGCCGTGGGTGCTAAATCCAAGTTAGCCTAAAAATCTGGGTGCAGGGTTTTTTTAGGGGATGAAAGGCGATGGGGGTGGATTGATGCCAAACTACAATCCGTACGTCGGTGCCGTGAGACGAAATGTTCAGAAAAATCCAGACATTAGTTTTGTCCCCAACGCCGGAGTCGTGGCAGTTCATTTTGGGGGTGAACAAGTGGGGTGAAATTTTGAAAAATCAGTTTTAATTCAATAACTCTTTAGGATAAATTCGTGCACTTTTTGTTTAAATGGAAATGTTGTAGCCCTTGAAAAGACGCGTCGATCGAGTATTCGATCGGCACTTTCCAATAATATCTTCACCCCTAAAAAAATCGTTGAAATACAAAAAAAATGGTTTATTGAATAACTCAAAAACAATCGATTCTTCGGGTATGGTTTAAATGTACGAAATGTAGAGATAATGTTTTGTATATTTTTGTTTCTATGGACCACCCGTGAATTTTGCTTTGTCCAAACCTTCTCGGGGGTTGAAAATAAAAAATGACATTTTGCGAAAACTATTCGCACGAATTCGCCGCCGTGGAACAACTTGTAACTTGAAAACTCAACTACATTTTTGTTCACAGCGCCAGACTCGTATCTCTTTATTTTCGGTCAATAGATTTCCCAGAATTTCATTTTGAATTTTAAACCCCCAAAAGGGGATGGAAAAAGCTAAATTCAAGGGTGGTCCATAGAAACGAAAGTATAGAGAAAATTATTCGCTACATTTCGTACATTTAAACCATCCCCAAAAAATCGATTGTTTTTTAGTAATTCAATAAACAATTTTTTGTTATATTTCAACAATTTTTTTGGGGCTGAAGATATTATCGGAGAGGGATGATCAAATACTCGATCGACGCGTCTTTTCAAGGGCTACGACGTTCCCATTTGAACAAAGATTGTATGAATTGTTCCTAAAGGGTTATCGAATTAAAACTAATTTTTCTAAATTGCACCCCATTTTTTCACCCACAAAATGGACTTCCACGACTTCGGCGCTGTGGACAAAAATAAAACCCGGATTTTTTTTGAACATTTTGCCTCTCGGCGCCGACCTCGTAGGGGTTGTACTGTGGCATTAATCCATCTCCATCCCCCTTCGACCCCTAAAAAATCCCTACTCCCCGATTTTTAGACAAACTTGGATTTAGCACCCACGGTACTTACAAAATCACCTGTCAAAAACTAGCCTTCTTCTAATTTTTTTCCGATTCCATATACATCACGACTGTACTAATTGTATTGAGAAAAAAAGAAAGGGAAAGGGAAAAAATCAACACGTATGGCAGGGTTTGTATCGAGAAAAAAAGAGGGAGAAAGAGAAAGAGAGAGAAAGAAAAATCACAACCCTCGAGGGACGACGTATTGATAAAAAAAAAGAAGAGAGAGAGAAACAGAGAAAAAGAGAGAAAAATAAAAATGTTTGAGAAGGACTGTATTCAGAAAGAAAAAGAAAAGAAGGAGAGACAGATACATGAAATTTAAAATTTTTGAAGATCTTCGTGTAGGGCTCTCGTTGTTCTTGCTGGGGGATTAAGAATAACCGGATGGGAGACACAAACGAGAAGCAATATATAATACATCTTTTTTTTTCTCCAAAACCTTACTTTACTCGTATCTCGACGGAAGTTCACAAAAAGAAAAATCACGCCTTTTCAAATTTCGAGAACAAGAAGCAATTGCATATATGTATGTCTGCCTAGTTTTATATAAGAGTGTAAGTGTGAGTGTAGTGAGTATTCGAGATTAGTACATAAACAGAGAGAAAGAGAGAGACAGAGCGAGAGAGAGAGAGAGAGAGAGAGAGAGAGAGAGAGAGAGAGAGAGAGGGAGAGAGAGCGAGAAGAACGACACAGACATGTCAGATAATAGCGTATAATTACAGTTAATGTTAATTACTGCTAACATTATTTATCATGTAATGATTAATAAATTATTTAAAAATTTATCATAATTCAGGCTTCATTTCGTCTCGTTCCATTTTTCTTTCTTTCCACTACATGCAAATTATAAATCATGCGATACATACTAGAATCTCAATTAGCTACTCAATTTATCATTACAGTGTTTATTCCGTCTACCATCAATCAATTGTAACAAGAGAGAGAGAGAGAGAAGAAGAGAATGAGAGAGTGACAGATAGAGAGAGAGAGAGAGAGACAGAGGTAGAGCACGGCAGAGCGAAACAACAATCGCGACAATTGTCATTCGCAAGTATCGAGCATGCCATCGTGAGTCAAAAATAAATTGAAAAATATGACAAAAAATGTACGAGTTCAGTAAATTATATACAAACTTCGGTGAGCGCATTCTTCGAGCTCTCGGCGACCATCCCTATTGATAATTCATCAATTTAATTATCGTTAAATCGATGAAACTCGTGATTTATAAAAAAAACGAATCCCCAGCGTACGTATTTATTACTTACTAAAAAAGAAGTTTTCTTTTTTAATACACATTAATACATAGAAATTTGTGAAATAACGTAAAC
Source organism: Ophion slaviceki (assembly GCA_944452715.1). Taxonomy (NCBI): domain Eukaryota; kingdom Metazoa; phylum Arthropoda; class Insecta; order Hymenoptera; family Ichneumonidae; genus Ophion; species Ophion slaviceki. The sequence continues at coordinate 46,621,358 of OX101790.1, forward strand.
GCAGGATTATTGGTAAATTTAGGTATGTGTGAATAAATATTAATCTACATTAATTAATATAATTATTAATTAACTATTATTAATTTGTTTATATCAATTAATATAATTAATGAATTTAATTAATCATAATTGATCAAGAAAATATTAATTAATATATTAATTGATATATTGATTAATAATATTTTAATACATTTAGCTAAAAATAATCGTCTCGTTAAATAAACAATTCACATTGGCTAGACGACTACGATAGCATTCTAAAAAAAAAAAATGTAAAAAAAAACTTTGTTTTCGTTCATTTTTCATTGGAGACTAGGCGATTGAGTTACATCTCGCCAGGATCGACGATGCGATGATTTTTATGTCTCACATTTCCTGCTTGATTTTCAACGCCGTACAGCTCACGATACGACGGTTCGTTCCTTTTTTTCCCATTCGCTTTTTATACAACAGAGAGTGAATTTTTGGATACGTAGGTGCGTGTTACGAGTTTATTGTTCAACGATATATATATATATATATATGGAAACGGTGCATCGAGGTCAAGTGCAGGATGAACGTTTATTGCGGCATGTAATAATCAAGCAGGTATAAGAAGCCAAGACGACAATGACATCGATTCAAACCAGTGAGGATGATTATTCCGTGTTTTTCATCGATTGCACGACGCGTCGATCATTTACGAACGCGAGACGAGCGAATCAGAGGAAAATAGAAAAAAGAAACAAATAAATAATATCCATAGTGACAATAATAACGAGACACTTGAAATAAAAACACATTTAGAAGTGGTAAAATCCACGCGGGGTCAGACACGCGAAAAAATGGCACGATTTTTGCCTAGTATCATTTATCGTTACTGCTGTACAACGATATTTGTCCATTTTTTTAAAGTACATTTTTTATTCGGCTGACTAACATTTTCATCGATGATGCAATCTGATCAAAGTTACGAGAGAAATTCATCACGAAAAAGAGAATATTGGCATTTTGTGCAAATCGAAGATCCATCGTTTCGTTTCTCCATCTCATTCTCGTGTAATTTCTAATTACGTTGAAATTTGCAGCGTTGGAGTGCAGTGAGCGATTTTTAGGATCCTCGTTAAAGATCTACATCGTCAATGTGTACAAAAAATATTATATATATATAGATATAATATTTTTGGTTGTCAATATATATTGTTAACAATATATATATATATATATATATATATTTACACACACACATATGATGTACAGGGTGACAACTATGGGGTGGCCTTGTGTTTTTCAAGGGTCTTGCGCAGAGATTTTGCAACTGGGAAAAGTATGATTTTCAATGGTTTTCCAAGACCCCTTGGAAAAAGAATATAGCGCACTATGTGGTGTGTAGTATTTGCCAGAAAAAGATTGCCAGAATTCAGCAAAATGAAGATAATTAAGGGGCCTGTCCACTTTGAAAATTTAAAAAAATCGAAAGCAAGCAAGACTGGAAGAAATCGACGATGATGAGCAATCAGAAGGGATTTCGTACGGTGCAGGAATTGCCGATTGAGTTTAGGTAAGAGTTTTTCATAGTATAAACTTCAAACGCGTTTTTCTCGAAACAACGTTTTCAAAATCTAGCTCGATCGTATCTCTAAAACTAATAAACCGATTCTCTTGAAATTTGAACCACATATTGTAAACATGATTCGCAACAAGATGACCCTCGATGGTTTTGAAATTTTGATTTTTGCTCTTTTTTTTGCGAAAAACTGCGAAAAAACGCGTTTTTTTACTTTTTTCGTTTTTCATCTGCCATTTTGTTGTTTTTTGATAAAACTTTATATCCGATGGTCATTTTGTAGCTGGTGTCATACTGAATCTAATGGACTTTGATTTTTTCGTTTCAGACAAGCCGTTGCCGAGTTGTGATGGAGCTATCTAGCCCCCCTATTTTTGAGGGGTTACGTTAAACTATGGTTTTTGTACTTAAAAATGAATAAAAAAGAATTAACATTTTTTTTTATTTCAAGATTTTTGTATTTCAAGATTTTATTTATCGAGCCCAACAACTTTTATATTCATATCTTTCATAAAATCCTCAAAAAAAAAAATCGCGGCAATAGTCTTTTTTCGTGGCTCCAAAGTGGACTGGCCCCTTAAATTCCAAATACGAAGTACTCCTGAAAAACTTTTTTTGTGTATCCCGTCATCGAGAAAAAAAATTATCAAGAGTGCATTTTAATGTGGGAAAATGAAACTTCATTCCATTAAATTTTTTTTTATAAAGAGTGTTTCCTATTCGGAATTGAAATATCTTCTTTTTTTACAAATACTGCTCCTCACAAATGTACACTATATTGTCTTTTGAAGAGTACTTGAAAAATCGTTGAATATAATATTTTTTCGATTGCAAAAATGCCGCGCTAGACACGTAAAAACCATGTGGCTCTCTTACAATTGTTACCCTGTATTTTAAAATATGTATATTTTTTAATATATTGAAATATATAAATATATTTTTGAATCATATTTCACCACAAATAGAAATTTAAACAAAAATAACAAACAATTTTCGTTGCGTCCCGACAATGCAAACCTCAACACCAATAACGTCTATACGAGTCTTCTTTTCACCTTTTTTTACATAGAAAAAAATGAAAAAGTAGTTCGTAAATAGTTAGAGAATAAAACGGCAGAGAACTAATCGACATAGAATACATTTTTTTCTGATTGTGTGTGAGAGAGAGAGAGAGCGAGAGAGATACAGAAAGAGATAGACAGAGAGAGAGAGAGTCACACATAGAAATATGGAAACACTTCCGGATGATTTGGAGATAAAGGAAAATACATTCGCATACACACACTTATACACACAAAATATCGGTATAAATAATCGTATGTACACACACACTCACACACACACACACACACACGCACGCATACATATATATATATATATATATATATATATATATATATATATATATATATATATATATATATATATATATATATATATATATATTGTATTCGCTGGTGAAAAAATAGGTAACTTCCACTTTTGTACACAGATATTACACAAAAAAACATACACACGCGCGCACACACACACGCACACACACACACACACAACGACCATAAAGTTTTTTTTTTCGATTTTAAAGACGTTGTCGAATTTTCTAGTAAAATATTTACAAACAGGAATTCAGGGTGAATAAACGGTCCTCAGGGTGAAAGCAGCCGTAATTCCGATCCGCATTTTCGCGTATTTTACACTACTTCGATTGAAACGATTCATTAAAAACGATTCGAATAAATCGATCAATTAAACCCACGATTGAGCTTATCGATTGAAATCTAATAATTGAATCAACCAATAAGTTTTCTAATAAATATGAAAAAGAAGAGATGAAAAATAATGTTCACATTTCATAACGAAATTACCCAAATTTTCACGGGGAGTTTCGTGCAATTGTAAAAATGAACTATAAACGGATGAAGATGATTCAATCTCGTCGTCTTGCCGATTTATGGTCACGAATACTGATTTTTTTTTGTTAGCAATACGTCCGGTTGATATTGTAATTCGGAGATTGCATCGCTTCCCGAAATGTTTAGTACAAAAATCGGTAGCCTCTAGAGATCTCGATTCAAAAAAATCGGTATCCTCTAAAGATACCGATTTAAAAAAATCGGTATCCTCTAAAGACACCGATGTAAAAAAAATCGGTATCCTCTAAAGATACCGATTTCAAAAAATCGGTATCCTCTAAAGATATCGATTTAAAAAAATCGGTATCCTCTAAAGACACCGATTTAAAAAAATCGGTATCCTCTAAAGATATCGATAAATAGGATCGGTATCTTCAAGGAATATCGATGAAAAGATCGGTATCCACGAGAAATATCGATCGAAAGATCGGTATCCTCAAGAAATACCAATTAAAAAATCGATTTCCTCAAGCAATGCAATTTAAAAAATCGCTGTCCTCCAAAGGTACCTCCCGGAAAAAGATCGGTATCCTCTAACGCAACCATTCAAAACAGATCGGTTACCTTTGAAGCTGCCGATTCAAAAAGATCGGTATCCCACAGTCATCAATAGGACGTCCGACCCTTCGTGAAAAAAAAAGAAGAAAAAACAACTTCAAAATCACAAAACGTGTGCAAACAACAGCATCGATTTTACCCCCTGGATCCCCCAGCGATGCTTTGACCCTATGGGGAAGGACGCTTCGAAACAATGATATTTGATAACAGTTATCGAACAACAACGTAGTCTGTGTGTGAGTGCGAGGCAGAGTCAGACAGAGAGAGAGAGAGAGAGAGACAGAAAGAGACAGACAGACAGACAGAGAGACAGAGAGACAGAGAGAGAGAGAGAATGAGAGGAAATCTCGAGCCACTCCTCGTCAAAATCGAAGAGGCTATTTTTGTTCATTATCTCACGTTTTCTTTTCTGTTTCTTTTGTTGTTGTTGTTGTTGTTTTATTCACATCTACTTACGAGCTTGCTTCGGAACTCGAGATCGAGTTGAGACTTCCGGCGTTTTCGTTGAGGATCGTGCCGCCAACGCCGCCAGCGCCACCGCCCACGCTCTGTCTACTCGTACCAAGGCGCTGATAGGGCGGTACTACCTCCTGGGAACGCAGTACACTGCTCGGTGTGCTGTTTCGTTTTCTGCTCGAAAAACCGGAAGTGCCGCGTAGTGACTCAGCCATACCACCACCGGAGCCGCCGCCGCTCCCGCCGCCGCCGCCGCTTCCGGCCACACCGCACTCTGCGCACGATGAAACCAAACAAGAGAATTCGTCGCTAACTATCTCGCTCATCATTCCTCTATCGGGGCACACACTTACGAATCCTCGCATCCTCGAGTCGCGCGAAATTTTTCTCCATTTTTTTTCGTCGCTCTTCGTCATTATTATTATTTTTTTTTTCCATATTTTTTTGTTCCTCGGTTGATCGCCATTTTTTCTCGAATGAAAAAAAGTGTCCTAAATCTTGCGAACAGATTTCCTTTCCCTCTCTCTCTCTCTCTCTCTCTCTCTCTCTCTCTCTCTCGCTCTCTCTCTCTCTCTCTCGCTCTCTCTCTCTCTCTCTCTCTTGTATGACTGTCCGCATTGCCTCTTCCTATTCGCTCGTCTCTCACTCTCCTGTACGACCACTACGATTTTTTTTGTTTTTCTGCCTTTTTGACAAAACCTTTTCCAAATATTGACGATACGTTGATAGTAATAATCGTGAAAATAACCATAACTCTAATAACAATTGTAACGATAAAAACAATAATAATTATGACAATGATGATAATGGCGATGATGATGATGATGATAATGATAATGATGATGACAACGCAATTCAGGTCCGCTAAGCCACACGAGCTCTACAATTACCATAGCAGTCTCTACTCTATATCGTATTATTATCGCACGCAGTCTGAATTTAAAAAATAAATGAAAAAAATGTAGCTCTATATATATATATTTGTGTGTGTGTATTTTTGTCAATGTGTAATTGAAAATCCAAACAATTTTAATAATAATAACCAGCTATGACGAACACGCCTAAAATATATACGAGGTATTTCAGCTCAACTCGGATAACTATTTCCCTCGCCGCCGTTTGTTGTAGATTTCCATAGTGAAAAACCTCACTCCTGGTGTCAAAAATTATTTGTCAATTTTTTTCCCCTCCCCCACTCGCCTTTTTGCGGTTACAAAAAATCGAAGAGTTCATTCGATTTCTTTTTTAACCGGGCCATTTTTTTAATTTTGAACAAATTTAAATACGCGTCAGACCTGTTTTATGCATTTTTCGCCAAAGCTCAACTTGTGCTTCCGATATTTACTATGTTTTTTCGGTGAAATTTCGATTTCGAGAATGATTATTCGACAGTTTGGGAGATAGAAGAGTACTTTTTCGGTCGACATATGGGATATTCCACGTCATTTCAACTAGCCCGTGACCCCGACCATTTTTTGTTTTCCTGATTTTGTTTTTTTTTGTAAAATTATACCTCATGCAAGGATTATCCACGCCAATTTTTAGATTTTTATCTCTTCTTTTTGCGGAGTTATAATTTTCCAAAAAATGTCGATTTCAGAAGTTTTGCAAACGTTCAAACGGTGATAACTGCTGAACTAATTAAGATATCGGCAAAGGGCACTGTATATTTTTTTCCATTTTTAAGAATACTTTTGTTAAGAAATATGAATAAATGATCAATTATCAATGTCAACGTTTTTTTTTGCTTCTAAAGTGAAAACTATTTCTTTATAGATGACTGACTTTTTTTTATTTTTTCGAAAAATTCTTTAAAATAGAGTGACCGATTCTATGATTTTTAAGACTCGTCTCATCGTGGGCCCATTTTTCCTCTTATTTTTTCCGAATTAATCATATTTTTCTTAAACAATTCTTATCATTTTAATGTCCAATAATGCAATAATTCAGCATGTTTCCGTTTCAGGCATGTCGAAGCCCAATTGGAAATCCCAAAATCATTAATAGCATTATTGGACATTAAAATGATAAAAATCATCTAAAAAAATATGATTGATTCGGAAAAAATAGAAGGAAAATAGGCCTACGATGAGACTAGTCTTAAAAATCATAGAATGGGTCACTCCGTTTTAGAGAATTTTTTGAAAAAAACCAAAAAAATGCAATCGTCTTTTAAAAAAATAGTTTTCCCTTTAGAAGTGAAAAAAAAACATTGACATTGATAATTGAACATTTTTTGATATTTTTTGACGAAAGTATGCTTCAAAATAAAACATAATTATATAATGCCCTTGTCAATATTTCAATAACTTCAGGAGTTATCAGCGTTTAAACGCTTCCAAAACTTCTGAAATCGACGTTTTTTGGAAAATAATAAGTCCTAAAAGAGAAGAGGTAAATATCTAAAAATTGGTGTGGATATTTCATTCATGGGGTGCAATTGTACAAAACAAATCAGGAAATGTTTTTTTTTCACCTGCAAGATCGAAAAACTTTCCTCAAAAGTCAGAAATAGAAGTTTGGTGGAAGTCAGAAGACAACTACTCTTCTGACTTCCAAGCTGTCGAATAATCATGCCCACAATCGAAATTTCACGAAAAAAATGGGTTTATATCGAAAGCACAAGTTGAGCTTTCATGCAAAATGCACAAAACAGGTCTATAACGTATCGAAATTTTATCGCAATTTGAAAAACGGCCCGAGTGAGCTTTTCGATTTTTCGCAGCCGAAGGAGAGTGAGGGGCGGAGTACAGAAATTGAAAAAAATTATTAATTTTTCATTATGACCACTATGGAAATTTATAACGAACAAGGGTGAGGGAAAGAGTTTTTTTGAGTTGAGCTCAAATGCTCCATACAGAAAAAGAAGGAGCGACAAATAATTGCAAGGCTGTTACACTACACGCTATATGTATATGCATACTATGGTATTATTCTTAAGCGTATTGTATATGTGTGTATATATATATATATATATATATATATATATATATATATATATACATATATATATATATATACATATACATATATATATATATACATATATATATATATATATATATATATATATATATATATATATATATATATATATATATATATATATATATATATATATATATATATATATATATATATATATATATATATATATATATATATATGTGTGTATATATATGTATGTATTTATATTGGAAAGCTCGTGGAAGCCGCAAATTTTTGGCGGCATATCATCAATTCGCTTTTGATACTTGCTGAAAAAAAAATTATAACGACGAGCTTGAAGTGATACTCGTCGCGACGATAAATTTCTCATTTTTCATTGCGGTGTATGGCTGTTGATAAAGTTCATTAATTGCTGAAAGGTCATTAAATCACCGTACCTAGACACCCACGCACACACACACACACACACACACATGTATATACAAACAAATATGTGAAAAAGCCACCACCACGCGATTCCTATGATCTACTGGTGTGAACAGACAATAATATTCATATATACGTACAGAACGTGAGTCCCAAAGGTGTTTATATGTGGATATGTACAGGGTGATTCACAAGCATAAGGGTTCCAATTGTGAGAATAGAAAGTGCGTTAAAGTGAGTAGAACGTTTCTTTGGAAACCGAAATATTCGTTTTCTCAATTTTTTTTTCGGTACAAAAATAATGAATGCGGGGAATCGCTTCGCAAATCGATAATACGATTTCATAATTTTCGTTTATTATTTAAGGAAAGACACCACTGTGATGCGCAGAAAAAGGCCGTTTTGCCGAATTTTTGTTGTCTGCTAGATTATTTATTTGGGATTTGAAAAAAGGTATATTATCAAGCAGATTGAACTTATTTCGGGTAAATTGAAGTTTTATGGAATGAAAAATTAGCGTTATTGAGGTATAATAGAGCCTCTGTATAAAAATGTAGCCGAACGGCAGAATTTATAACTCAACAATAGTTGGCCTAAAAAAAATGTTTTAAGTTTGAAAATGTAAGTGCATTTGGTTCTCGCTTTACGTGGCCGTTTTTTTTCGAGAAAAAAATCACGTAATGGCTGGTGTTAAAAAAGTGTCATTTTGGCGAAATTTTTACTTATCTTCGGGGGCTTGAAAAATGCTGAATTAAAATACGGCTACCTAGAACGATAGTTACTGCAATTACGGAAATTTTGTTTTTCTCAAAATTGACAATTGGACAATTATAGCTAGAGCTTTGATTCCGGCCGGGTCGAGAAAAGTCGTTTGCTCTCACTAAATCGTCCGTGACTTGGTCTATTTTCGACATTTCAACTTGACATTTTTTTTTATTTGCAAATTTTGGGCAAATGCAAGAAAAAAATCGATTTTTCTTACCCGTCACAGTGGAGGCCATAAATAAAATAGGCGCCATAAATCGAAAAGAAATGTCGTTCCGAAGTTCGTTCCCGCTGGGAAAATTAACGGGTTCGTTATTATTTTTAATATTTTTTCAGCTCCTTACGTGAAAGTGTACTTAGTGAAGGAAAATGTTCAATATTTTAACTTGATTTTTTTTGCATATATTCTTGAATATGCATGTTTTGAGAAAATGCAAAAAAAATTCAATTTTTGTTTGCCCGTCATAGTGATGTTCCGCCTTAATACTTGAAGAGAAACAAAAATTCGTCAGCGTTGGACTTTCAACGAGAATATCTCGGACAATTTTTGCACGACATTTTCAAAGAAGCGTTTTGCTCGCTGGGTAACACTAAATGATCGGCACGGAAACCCTAATAGCTGTGAATCACTCTGTAGATATATAGGGTGATTCACCCTATATATATATATATATATATATATATATATATATATATATATATATATAATACTTAATATTTATATACATGTAAATAAAGACGCTGTGGGAAATATTAATAACTTATTGGTCGCATCTCACCTGCTCGATCGTTCTTACAAAGCAAGAGAAAAAAAAACCTCTGTGCTTCGTAATTTCTCGAACAACTGGTCCTCTTGCAGAATTCGCCTGACGTGCTACCAATTGAGAACCGGCATAAAAGCAACGGAAACAACAGGCAAGGAAGGTGACGGAGGAGTTATCAGCGGGGCGAAGACAGACGAAATTTCTAATTTCTATTAATAATGATCGTAATAATAATAATGATAGTAGGAAGCATTTACACAACGAGACATTCCCTTCCTTACGAGTAATTAGCAACGAACGTCTCGCTGTTCTAAATATCGATCACGTTCGTATGTAAATATATAGTTTGTGCACTAAGTTACTTGGTTGCAAATTGAATATGATGCACTCACAAAGTGTGTGCACCGAGGCTCGGAAATTTTTTTTCTCGTCGTTTTCTCGAAAAAAAATCGAGCGCCGCACACTCGAAAAAGTGTATGAATTTGAACGAATTGATTATTATTATTGAAAATCGATTCGTCGATGCAGCCTTCAATCTTCGGTGATGTCTGATTCACTTTTTGAATTTGAGAATATTGCCGAATTACCTATGACGCGAATTATCGTTTGACATATTTGGAACGATTTTTTTTTTTCGGCAAATGAGACATTCCTATTGAGGATTGTGATTGTTGGAGGCTCATCGTGTAAATGATAAATGTAACAATAAAAATAGATAAGAATAATTAACTAGATCAATAATTATAGAGTTAACAATGGTTAGTCATTATTGAATTCATAAATAATTAACGAATGATCTCTTATTATCAATAGAATTTAGAAATTGAAAATTATATACATATAATATATGTATATATTAGGTTTAGTAAAAAGAAATCCATTATTTTTGCCTTCAATTTCATGCAAAAATAATGGATTTCTTTTTTACTGCACCTAATATATATATATATATATATGTCGAAAAAGAATGCACGCTGAATTTGAGCTCCCAACTCAAGTCTAACAAGAAACATCACATGAGTGTCCACCTTCGATTTTGTTGAAACTCATATAAAGCATTGAAAGCTATTAGACAGGTAATTTTTATATCGTTGGAAAAACAGTTTGAAAGGGTGAAACCACCCTTCAAAAAAGGGGCGTCGAGGGGTGATTTTTCAGTTTCACCCACAAGCAGTCCACCGATCCGAATGACACAAAAACCAAAAGTCTTCAAATGTAAATCGATGAAAAATCCACCATAGAAGCATTGAAAAAAAATTGAATTAACGGGTGAAACGCCTTTCTTTGAGGGGTGGTTCCCCCGCTTAAAGTCGTTGTTCCGCTGAAAAAAATACGGGTCTAACAGTTTTCAATGCTTTATCACATATATGCCATCACTTAAGTGTCCCTTCTAAGTGGTAGCGCTCGATATTCCTCCCCCCCCCCTTGATTTCCCGGATATTCATAACGTTTTACATACAAAATTGAAAAACTCAACGACTAATTGATTTTCACAATTTCCCCATAATTATGTTTTTTCATGGAAAAATGGATTTCAAAAAATGACCTTTGACAGGTGTGCGTGCATTTTTCGCATAGCTGTAGGATGTGTAAACATAATGCTATAAAAATATCATAATATTTGATATAATCATTTTGAAACGTTCATGTTTCTGTGCGTGCGTGTGTGTGTGCGTCAATTTGCAGGGCTTGTTCTCGATTTTTCTCGGCCTTAGTGGTGCATTTCATTTCGTTTGTCCGCGGGCATATTATTCGGTTCGAAAAAAAAAGAACGAGCAAAGAATACAAATTATTTGAAGAAGGAAGAAGAAAGATTTTCGTTGGGTCACGATTCTCGCTGACTGAATTTCCGGTCCGGGCGCAGAGTGTGTACTCACGTTTTTCGGGTTATATATATATATATATATATATATATATATATATATATATATATATATATATATATATATATATATATATATATATATATATATATATATATAACCTTTACCAAAAAAATGAAGGATGACATCGACGAAAATTGAATTTGTTTCGTTTTATTTCAAATTTTTCTGTATTTTTTTTTGTGTTTTTTTTTCAAGTTTTTTCCGACCGTATTCCTATATCTATAGGAACACAATCGATCTCTCGCGGGGCCCCTCGAAAAAAATAACAAATTGAAAAAAAAAACAGAAAAATTTGAAAAAAGAAACTACAAAAATTCAATTTTCATCCATGCATACCTTCATTTTTTGAAATCCGGAAACGTTTTTGTTGTTGTTGCTAATTCTGGTTCTCCAACTCCAATTAAAATTCTTTAAAAAATCGTCGGCTGAATCTGCAAGAGAGGTAAACATCTGGACAATCGAACAAGGAAAAATTCATTTTCGTTGCATTGTGGCTGGAAGGAAAATGAGTCAGTTTTTCTCACCCAACCGAAAGGGTGTTCGGTGGGAGGAGGGGGAGATTATTGTGCTTCGAATGGCTCCTGTATCGCAGTGGGTTGGTAAGGGGGGGGGGGGGCAAAGGATCGCGGAACTGTCTATTCGGACCTGTCACCGTCGCCGCTCCCCTCGCCGTCGCTGCTCGCCGAGCTCGGCTGCCGCCCGCTCCTGCCGCCGCTCGTGTCGTCCGGCAGCACCTCCTCGCTCCTGTGAACTGTAAAGGACGACTTTCCCCTCTTGCCGAAGCCGAGACGACGCTTGCGTCCTTCCTCTCCCACGCATGTACCACCAACAGACACGCACGTACCACGTTATCGTTTTTTTTATTTTATTTTTCGTTTTAATTGCAATTTTTTTCGCTGTATGGGTTTGTTTGGATTTTTTACGCGTTTTCATTCCGTCCATTTTGTTTTGTTCAGTTACGATCATCGTTGGTTTTTTCATCGTGACGATGTAGCGTTTGGTCCGCTTTTTTTTTCATTTTGGTTGAATCAATTTTTTTTTCGGTCGCAAATATTGTTGGATTTTTTTTTGCCGTATTTTGGTCGTGCGAATTGACAGTGAGAGTTGGTAAATGGCGGTTGTTTGCAGTCCAAGTCACAGAGAGTTGAGGAGGAGAGGGAGAGGAGAGAGAGAGAGAGAGAGAGAGAGAGAGAGAGAGAGAGAGAGAGAGAGAGAGAGAGAGAGAGAGAGAGTGAGAGAGAGAGAGAGAGAGAGAGAGAGAGAGAGAGAGAGAGAGAGAGAGAGAGAGAGAAAACGGTCGTCGATCGGTCTCCGGATCGATCGGGAAAATTTTCGTGGCGCGAAAAAAGTGCAGATTGCCCGAAAATTCCAACGACGAGAGACGGCCCAGTCCATGCGTCGAGGTTTTTTTTCAGTTACATTTTTGTACGTGGCGATTTATAATTTTTGTTTCATGTTTTTTGAGTAGTGTTGTACGCGCGGTGGATGCGACGAATGATGGAGTGACGATTATGATGTCGGATTAAAGAAATAATATAAATACGATTAGTGTGTGTGTGTGAGTGTGTGTGTGTGTGTGTGTGTGTGTGTGTGCGTGTGTGCGTGTGTGCGCGTGTGCGCGTGTGCGCGTGTGCGCGTGTGCGTGTGCGTGTGCGTGTGCGTGTGCGCGTGTGTGCGTGTGCGTGTGCGCGTGTGCGCGTGTGCGCGTGTGTGCGTGTGCGTGCGCGTGTGCGCGTGTGCGTGTGCGTGTGCGTGTGCGCGTGTGCGTGTGCGTGTGCGTGTGCGTGTGCGTGTGCGCGCGCGCGCGCGCGCGCGCGTGTGTGTGTGTGTGTGTGTGTGTGTGTGTGTGTGTGTGTGTGTGTGTGTGTGTGTGTGTGTGTGTGTGTGTGTGTGTGTGTGTGTGTGTGTGTGTAGGTGTGGGTTTTTGGCGAGGAGTGTGGCGAGGTCTCGTCGTTGTTTTTTTTTCCAAAAGTCAATGCACTCTCGTAACTCATTCACGTAAGCCCAATTTTCTCGATCCCGAAACGAGGACTTTTTAAAAAAGGATTTACCGTTCAGGATGTTCTCCTGTGCCAAGTGGACAAGGATACGGATTTTTTCAGCAATAATTCTTTTGCATTTTCGTCATTGCAGACGATATGCTAAAATTGCCTACACCTTTTTTCAGATTGATGTAGTATATGAAGAAAAATATATGTACGTGACACATTTGCCCCCTAGAGAACAACGTAGCTAATCAATAATTGTTCATACGTACGCAGTAAATTTTGAAAAATAAAAGTTTTCGGTATGGTTTTTTTTATATTGAGCGCTACTGTAATGTTTATTGTAGCTTCCATGTACAGGATACTTCCCCTTATTACATTCCCCACCATCTTCCACTTCACATCCCCAATCTTTGTATCGCATTCATCATGACATTTCTGCCATGGGTATAGGGACACTGCGGAAAACCTATACCAATACAGCCGGTCCCGAGTTCGCTTCCGTGTAGAACTGGAGCTACGTCACGCCTCCTGATGTACTGGTTTAGAGGCAAGCACGCTAACCACTAGACCAGCACACTGGTTAGGTTTTCGGTATGTTTTTTTCTCTCCGTCGATGCAGCGGAGCTTGCGAGAAGTTCGAGTTTGAACCTTTTTCACGAACGTATCTACAGCAATGCAAAAACTAGTGCCCTCTAACGTTAATCGGCAATGGCGGCCGGGACCCCGCAGGCTTTTACGATTTTCAATTTTGTAGTTGGTCGTAAGAACAACACACCCGGAATTCCGCCGAATGAAAAATTTGAAAAACTTTAACGTTAAGTTACTCGCTTTCATTCTGAACTGCGGACGAAATTTACTTTGTTCAATTCGTCTATGACGAGAGCACATCAAATGATCAGTTCTACAAACTACTGAGTATCAAATCAATTGAGAGAGAGAACAGTAAACCTATTCTAAAAATATGTATATGAGGTGGTTGTATTTGAAACCGCCAGCTGGCAATAGATGGCGTTGGGTGGATTATTTTCTCGAATCAAGAGTTGACATCACAGCTGATGATGGGTCCATGGAGTGCCGCTAAAACGTCACAGGTGACATTTTTGCGTAGATGATGTTCAGTATTTTGCGTAGATGATGTTCTACTTCAGTAGATGATACTGAACATCATCAGTACAATGGCAAGTTTTGGTCCAAATGAGTCACATTTGCGGCAAGTTGTGCTCCATTATTTTCTGGCAAAGAAATCGGCTACGGAAACGCAATGTTTGCTAGAGGAGATGTATGCCGAAGATGCTCCAACGAACATTATCATTCAGTGTCATCTACTTCAGTAGATGATACTGAACATCATCAGTATATGTAGATGATATGTAGATCAGTAGATGATGTTATCAGTAGATATGTTGATGATATTTAGATCAGTAGATGATGTTCAGTATCATTTACTGATGGTACTGTAGATGATACTGAACCCAAACAAACCAAAATATTATCTACTTCAGTAGATGATGTTCAGTAGACGTTAACATCATCTACTGAAGTAGAATCATCTACAATTGAAATTGTCATTACAATGACAAGTTTTGGTCCAAACGAGTCACATGTGTGGGAAGTTGTGCTCCATTATTTTTTGGCAAATAAATCGGCCAGGGAAACGCAACGTTGCTACAGGAGATGTATGCGGAAGATGCTCCAAAGACTACAACGTGCAAAGAGTGCCTGTCACTGCTTCCAAAGTCGTCAATTCTGTATGGACAACAGGGAGCGCAGAAACCACCCAAAAGAGGGCTGTCGTGTATAACGAGCTGCTGAAAGCGTCGGAAAGCACCACTGGGGATCGTTATCAACAGCAACTGATGCGTTGAAGCGAGCTCTGCACGAGACGAGGCCGGAATGGGAGAATCGTCATGACAAGTCGATTTTGCAGCGCGACAACGCCAGGCCGCATGTTGCTCAACCGATCAAGAAGCACTTGGAAGGGGTGAACTGGGAAATCCTCTGGGATGCAGCCAGCGCTTACGG
This sequence comes from Ophion slaviceki, assembly GCA_944452715.1. Taxonomy (NCBI): domain Eukaryota; kingdom Metazoa; phylum Arthropoda; class Insecta; order Hymenoptera; family Ichneumonidae; genus Ophion; species Ophion slaviceki. The sequence continues at coordinate 46,636,631 of OX101790.1, forward strand.
CTTACTTCACCTCGTACGAAGGAGTCAAAAAATGGCTAGATGACTGAATTGCTTGTCTCTCCCAATGAACGATACTTTGAACAAACCAGCTCGTCGATTCGCTATCCAACCACCAGTTTTACTATTGTTCCAAAATGGACGGTTTCATATGCAACCACCTTATATATTTACATGTACGTCACACGAATAACGACCGAGTACACGCGGACGCGTTCTACAGCTAGACTACGCGAAGATGATTGGCGGGTGGGGCTGTGGGGAGGGAAAGCGATGTGTTACCTGTCGCTGACAATTGGCTGGTGCTGTTGCTCTTCTTGCCCAGGCTCGCTTGACACTGAGACGCACTTCCGCCCCCGCTACTGCTCCCGCTTCCGCTTTTACTGCCAGGCGAACTCTTGCGACCCCTCCGAGAGGTATCCTCCACGTGCAGACTGACCGCGGTGTCGCTCAGACTTCCGTCTGTATCGGTGTTAAAAACGGCCGGAGAAGAAAACAAAACAAAAAGGAAAGAGAAGAAAAAACAAACGCGTCAATTTGGCTCGAGGCAGTTGGAATGTTTTGAAAAACCATAAAATATCTCTCAATCTATTTTAAATCCTTAAAAATGTCAAAAAGCGAAGAATTCGCTTGTGATTTGAAAATATGTATTTGAAAATGTAAAAAACGGGAGAGAGAGAGAGAGGAAGAGAGATATCGAAGGAGCCTGAGCCTTCATACCGATCGTCGCCACATGGTCGGCTGGGAAGAATATAAATAAAAAATAGACGTAAAACATGTTTTTAAGCAGGGAGAGGCGGGGTCGGGGGGCGACGTGCTCGGTTGACACTTTTTTGCTCCTGGGTACTTAACAAAAGAGGAGAGAGACAGAGAGAGAGAGAGGAGGGTTGGAAGCTGCGGTTGGATGTTCGCGAATCGACCTTGACGCTTGGATCTCGGCCAGAACGTGCCTCTTCTCTTCATCCTTTCATCTTTTTCTCTGCTCTTTTTCTTTCTCTCTCTCTCTCTGTCTCTCTCTCCCTCTCCCTCTCTCTCTTTCTCTGGTCCCCGTTTACCTCCTGCCAAATTGTCGAAGTATAGAGATGAGTTGGCTAAATTAATTAATTGGCTCCCGATTCATCGTGCAATAAGGCCCCGTACAAATATGCTAATTGCCGGTCGCCAGCGTTTTACGTGAGCAAGATCACAAAAATAATTCGCGGTTTCCCAAATTTTTTTTCCATTTTCAGTAGCAATTCAAGTTGCTACCGAAGCAAGTTCTCAAAATTCCTCGCTCAAAATGTTCTACGCTGTCTCTCTCCCTTTCTCTCCCTTTCCTAATACAATAAAGAGAAAGGGGGAAGACAGAGAGCGATAAAAAATCGGAAACATATAAATTTATCGATGAAAAAAATGTAGGTATTAACAGGATTTTAAAGAAATAAGAATTCCATATAAAAAGAAAAAGAAAAAATATGAGATTGAGAAAAAGAAAATATGAGAAGAAATTTGCGGTTGAATTTGATATTTATTATGCCGTAGTAAAAGTCTTGGGCTAATATAAAGCTATTGATGAAATATGTAAAAAGTATTAACAGAAATTTAAAGAAATAAAAAAGTGATATAGATAAAGAAATAAACATTCGATATAAAAACAAAAATAAACAACATAAGATGCAATAAGATAAAAAGTAACGCATGACAACGAAAATAAAATCATTTGAAAACAAGAAATAGAACAGCAAATGAAAGTTTGCTATTTTATTAATGAAACAGCTGTTTGAAATTAAAATTTGCTGCTTTCTGAATTAGCTATAAAATTTTCAATTGTCGTTTCTTTTCGGTTAATTTTTATGCATTTTTTTTGGATTTTGTTTTATATCTTATCCTATTTTGTTTTTTTTTTTAATATCAAAACCATGCTTCTTTAATTTCGGTTTACTTTTGTTTCCATATCGAATGCTTATTTCTTCAGTTTTCGTTAATTTTTTTCTTTTATATCAAATTTTAATTTCTTTGACTTCCTGCCAATACTTTCTGCACACTTTATCTGTAACTTTATACTAGGGCGAGAACGTCGATATGGCAAAATAAATATTATCAATCAATCAGAAAATCTCTTTCTCTTTAAGGAGTGAGATGCAGTCAGAATTTTCAAAAAATGGATTTTTTTACATTTTCTTGAAATTTAAAGTCAATCCAATGAATAGTTTCCGGGATATCCCACAATTAGCGAAGGGGCGTCGGGTCCCCACGGCAGGTAGCGGACGACAGCGGCAAGCAACCGGTAATACCCGGGAAGGCAGAATGCTTCGAAACAACAACAAATTGATATTTTCGAAGCTTCCACATCGGCAGAAGCCCTATTGTATAGGCCCGGAATTGATGATTCGATGTAAGTCATTTTTTAATTAGCATTTCTATACATAAATCAAGTGTAAAATTAGAAAACTCTTTCAGAAATTTAAAAAAATTTATTACTCAAAAACTATAAACTTTAGCAAAATTTTATAAAGAATACTGTCGTTTTAAAATTGCTCAAATTGTTTGTAAAAAATAATTCATCCCGAAAAACTTTAATTTTTTTTTTATTGTTTCAACAATTGGCTATAAACAATTGAATGCTCGACTTTTCGGCAAAAAATTGTCATGTACGGATTCAGCGGATCAAAATACATTAAAAAAGTTTAGCTTCATCCATTGAGCTCGAAATTATACGAACATATAATACCGATCCACATCGAAAAACTAAACGCGTTTTTCTCGAAACTATGTTTTTCATGTCGGTGACCACTATGATTAAAAAACCACTCGTTGGATTTTTATGAAATTTGGTGTGCTTATTGATAGCATTAAAAACTAGTCCTTAAGGGGTTACCCCCACTTACGATTTTGAAAAAATCGATTATTTTTATTGCATTTTTTTGAAGTATAAGTATCTGAGAATATGTCCTGAAAATTTCAAGTCGATCCGAACAAAATTGACTGAGATATGAGCGTTGAAAGAGAAGAATCCGTTGTGAAATTGAAACTTTAAACGCGTTGTTCTCAAAATGGCATTTCTGAAGTCGGTGACCAAGATTACTCGAACACTAATGAACCGATCTTCTTGAAATTTTGCAGGCTTATTTAATACATAAAAATGTAGTCTTTAATCGTTTGATTTTTTTTTTCGAAAAAAAATGGCCGTTTTATAGCCAAAAAACGGCCGTTTTTTTCGTTAAAATCGAACCATTAACTTTGACTGTCCGCCATTTTGTGAAAAATGAATATTTTTTAAAATCCTTCGATCAAAGACTAGTTTATACTTATATTTGACTAAATCCATCCGCATTTTTTTTTCAGATGATCCACTTCGCCGCAATGTTGGTCACCGCAAACCGAGTATATAAAAACATTATTTCATTGTCGGCCATTTGCCACTAAACAATGTAATATTTTTCAATAAAACAATTACTGAAAGGTCTTCAAGATGTGTTCTTTAAGATGGTATATTGATCGATTAAAAAAGTTTTGTAGTTTTCTTTTAAAAAATTCATGAAAAAGGCCTTTTTTGCGCTACAAGTGGGGGTAACGCCTTAATCGAAGGATTTTCATTTTTTTTTGAAATTTTCGGTTTTTTCAACAATAAACGAGCGATTTTTTGGTCGAAAATCGAAAGTTATCTGTCGGAAGCCGCGATTTTGTTAATTAAAAAAAAAGCTTCGATTAAGGACTATATTTATTATTAAACTAATTATTATTTTTTTTTTATTTCAGATGATCCAGTAAAATTTTATGATGGTCACCGCAAAGCACTACATGCCGAAGGGAGTCCGACAAAGAAGGCGATATTTTTATAAATAATCAATATTTTTCTTTGAAAATTTGTACAAGTCAAGTTGAAATATAACATAAAAAGTCTATGTAACCACTTTTGTAAAACAAACTTAATAACTATAAAAAAAAAAATTATCGAAAATGCTCGTTTTTTCACGCCTCTGACTGCATCTCACTCCTCAATAGACCGCTGTAAAATTTCGCAAAACTCCAAAGCGCGTGTCCTGAAATCCCAAAAAGTTTCCCGACAACAAAGAGATCGAGACTCACCAACTTTCTCGTCGGGTGGAACGTCCGCGTTGCTCAAGCTTCTCGTGAACTGTCCCCTCTTGGAGTGGCCGTTGTGGCCATTGCCAGCGGCAGGATGTCTCGAGTTTTTCTCGTAGGAGCTTCCCTGACTGGCGTACTCACTGCTTTCCGGCATCGATGACGATCGTCGTTCCCGGGTTTCGTGACGTTTCGTCGTTTCCCGCGAGTTTTCCATTCGCGGATCGTCATTGATTTTTTCCCGTTGACAGGAGATTCGCGGTTGTCGTTGTTGATGATCATCATCGTGGTCGTCGTTGCGATTCGCGCGTTCGTTCGCGGACAACAACGACGACAACGAAGTTTTAACGTCGCAATCGTTTCGCCGTTTCGACGTATCGCGTTCGCGCGATTGTTGATGATCACGATGATGACGGTGGTCGTTACGTTGATGACGATGACGATGATGATGATGGTCGTCGTCGTCGTCGTCGTCGTGGTGGTGGTCGGTGGCCCGTGGGTTTTTAGCAGTGTCGGAGGTAGCGGTTTTTTGGGAATCAAAGATTATTGAATTAGCGTTACCGGGGCGGGGTGCTGCTCGGTTACGGGGCCTAAGGGAATCGTACGGGCCAAATCCGCAGTTCTCGCTACACTGGCTCTCGCTCTCCATCGAGTACTCGTAATACTCGAGGGTGTCGCTTATAGCCACGTTTCTCTTACTACCCTGCTGCTGCTGCTGTTGCTCCCGCTGCTTATTGACGTTTGTCGCGCTCCTGTCATCCTCGTAGAATTGGATGTCACGAGCTTCCGGGCAGCTGCTGTTCCTCCTTCTTCTGCGGTACTTGTGATCCTCGTGATCGGAATCTCGCCTGGAAGTCGAGGCTTTGGCGTCCAGGTTTGCCAATTCCCGGCACTCGGGGCAGCTGCTCTTCCGTCGGCGATAACGATAACCCGGAGACGTGTCGTCATCGGCGCGAGGCTGCCTCGTTGTGCCGGAAAAGCTTCCGGATCTCTCGGTCCTGGAGGCAACTGGGTGATAATCCTCGCCGGGGCTGCTCGTACCGTCAACCGTTCCCGGGTCGTATCGGCCCTGATCGAAAAGCCGAGAATCGTCGCGAGATCGGCAGTAATTCGGGCCGATCACCGTTTCCGTAGAGCCGAAGTCCTCATCGGAGTCGAGGAAGAAGCCGCAGCTCGCCTCGTCGGCTCTTGCCGAATCGAGGCCGTCGTCACTTGCGACGATGATGTCACGGCTCTCCGGACAGCTGCTGTTTCTTCGTCTTCTCGATATTCGCCTGGCCAGCCTGCTGCCGATCTCGATCGGGTAGTCCGGATCGTGGGGGATGAGCGCGGGGGTGGACTCGGCGCGACCGATCATCATTCGCCTGCTCTCGGATAGGCTCGGCACGATCAGGCTGTTGGAGGTCCTGAGAAAATCGGCATTCGATCGGCAATTCTCGTATCGGACGTCGTTTATGAGCGAGACGTCGTCTCGATAGCGAGGCCTTCGTTGAGGCGTCTCCTCATCCTCGTAAGATTCACTGCCGATCACCTCGTCGTCGTAGACGAGCGAATCGGCCCGATAGATCGGTGTGGTGTCGTTGTAACGATCGTAAGTGCCGATCGTACGATCGCGCATTCTTTGGCAGTCGATTCGCGAGCTTCGCGGCTTCTTCGAGCCCCTCTCCTCCTCGTAGTAACCCTCGACGTCGAGGATCGGTATGCTAAAATCGTCGAGATCGGCATACGACGTGGCGTACTCGATCTCCCAATTCTCGTGCTCGTTGCCGAGATAGGAGTCGGTGCTTTTGGCTCGTCGGCGCGGTATGACCCGACGGCGCGTCACGTAATCGTTCGAGTCGAGAAGATCGGTAGCGCCGGGGCTGTAATCGGTACGGTTGCGCAAACGATCGGGCTCGAGGGGATGATCTTCCGGAAGGACAATCTCGTCGATGCTGCAGTAGACGTGATCCTTGGTCGTTTCTCCGCCTCCCAGGTACGAGTCGGTCATGAGGCTCGGCTTCTCGGGTGATCGGTGACAGGTGTACCTGTTGGCGGTACCCGAGACGTCTGGATCGTGTCTCAAACTTAGAAGACCCAGGCTAGGGACCCTAGGGTCTGGAGACTCGTCCTCCAAGTCGTAGCCGTAAAACGTCTCGTCGCGATCGTCATACCGATCGTTGTAGATCGCCAGGCCCTCGGCAGCTGCCTTGCGGGGCTCGCTGTCGCCGTTGGAATCGTAGTAGGACTTGCTACGATCGCGCAACGCCGGGATCTTGTCGCCGTACTTGGAGTCACTGATCGAGAGGTTCCTCTTGAGCTTGCGCCTGGCGGTTCTGAGGCTGTCGTCGCTGAAGATGTTGCTCGAGATCGTCTCGTACTCGAAGCTCTTGGCTCGGCGCGACAGGAAGCAGCTGCGATCGAGACTTCCACCGGCGATGTCCGTTCGTTGCTCCGTCCCGCTGTGATCGAAGCTCCGCGCTCTGGAGGCCAGCGAGGAAGCCTCGAATGTCTTCGGCTCACTGGCACGAGCCCCGAACGGTCGTGACCTCGAGACTATGGAATTCTCCAATGGCTCCTTCCACGAACGCAAACGCTCCGACAGCGAAGTCTTCGTAAGTTCCGGATAGCTGTAGCCAGGAGTCGCGTAACTGCCACTCGTGCTCGCCGCGTTGCGAAACTTTTCCAACAATCTCTCCGGGAAATTCACCTGGAGACAATCCTCCACGTAGATCTCGGGTATCCGAAGACCCTTGGCCCTACCGACGAGCTTCTCGGGCTTGAGCATGTAAGCCTCCGATATCGTGTACTCGCTCGTCTCGGGGCTGTAGTAACGCAGCAGATTCTCGTCGACCGTCTGGGATCTCGTGAACGGCGTTCTCATCTTTCTATACAGCGAGCGTACGACTGCGGACTTGCTCCGTACTAACGGGTGATGGGTAGGATTGTGCTTAACGGTCTGGTTGCCACGGGACTTTGTGGAATTAATAATGATGCTGCTGCTGCTGCTTTTGTTGTTGCTGTTGCTGTTTGCTGATGTTGGACAATGACATTCGCTGCAGGGTACCCTAATTCTGTGCCTGCGCCTATTGCGCCTAGGGGGTGGGGGCATTGGGGATATGACACCGGGTATCAATACGTTTTTAACTGTCGGTCTGGAAACAATTTTTTCACATTTATAGAGAGATCAATGGCGCTTCGAGTTCATCAATAAGGCTTCTCTTTGACAGCTCCATCCATTCCGAGGCCTATCGCACTTTTGGCTCTTTTCGCGCCTCATCGTATCCACTCCCAAACGGACAACAACCGCTTTCGTTAACTCTCCTGATTACCCGAATCCCTCATACAATGGGACACGCCTCCGTATGTTGAACTGCATTATTAAATGGACATTGACGCGGTGCATGGGAGGTGCTCGTCTATTCTAAATGACACACAAGTAACGTACTTCAAACACGAGTTCAAAAAATAACACCGAGGGCGAAGGGGCAGGGCTTTGGTACTAAACCTACGGCTTTTGATGCCTAAGAAGCGACAGGTTGATGACGGAAGAGATCGAGAGTCCGTGTATGTGTGTTCGTGTGTGTTTGCGTGTGTGCAGCTAGGGGAGTGTTCATTCAATCGGCAATGTCCATTTAATAAAGGATCGTTATTCGCCTTGAGATATTTCCGGCTACTCTCGATCTAGGCTTAAATAGTTTAACGTCAAAATGAAATACGAGCTTCATGAGGACTCGCGTAGAACTGCCGCTGCAGCCGGAAATCCTCGCACGATACTTTCGTTCTCATCGTGACTCGATAACCCAATAGTGACCCGGCAACATTGTCGCATATCAATTGAAGAAGAAGAAAAAGCTTCAACCGATACTCACATTAAAGCTCTCGAACCTCGCGGCCTTTCGGACTGCGTGCTGAAAACGCTACTCGTCACGGACGCGTTGCTCTCCATATCGGAATCACCGAGGTCACCGAGAACATCCTTGTCCGGGCTCAGATGTCCCCGCCTCGATCTGTGCATTCTGTGAGCGTGGGTGTGCGACAGTGATAGGGGATCGTGGCCGACCGAGGGCAGATCGGAGTCCGAGAGACCGCTGTAGTGCCTCTCCCAGCCTGATGAAAAATCCAGTTGGAAAAATCGTTTTTTTGCATCTTAGTTGAGAGGATACACTTTCGATAATGTGTGAGAGGTCTGCTGGGGTGAGATGCAGTCAGAATTTTCGAAAAATCGATTTTTTTACATTTTCTTGAAGTATGATGTTTCGGAAATATTCCCTGAAAATGTCAAGACATCCGATTAATAGTTTCCGGGATATCCCACAATTAGTGGGGGGGGGGGGGGCGTCGGGCCCCCATGGCTGACGAACGCGCAAACGATAATACCCGGGAAGGCAGAATGCTTCGAAGACAACAACAAATTGATATTTTGGAAGCTTCCACATCGGCAGAAACTCTATTGTATAGGCCAGGAATTAATGATTCGATGTTAGTAATTTTTAAATTAGTATTTCAGTTAATTAGTATTTCGGATTTTTTAAATTTAATTTAATTTAATTTAATTTAATTTCGGTTTAATTAGTATTTCGATTTTTTTAAACTTTTTCTTGAAGTATGATGTTTCGAAAATATTCCCTGAAAATTTCAAGTCAATCCGATGAATAGTTTCCGGGATATCCCACAATTAGTGAGGGATGTACATGAAGTTTGCATCGTTGCTATCCAACGGTTTCATTTTTTTTTTCGATTTTGTAATTTCCTATTTTTTCTTGGTCAGTTCTGCTCTAGTTGCTAAAAAAAATATGGTAAAATGAATAAAAAATATTTACGGCCACCGGGACCAACCAAACAAAATCGAAAAAAAAAATGAAACCGTTGGATAGCAACGATGCAAACTTCATGTACATTAGTGAGGGGGCGTCGGGCCCCCATGGCTGACGAACGCGCAAACGATAATACCCGGGAAGGCAGAATGCTTCGAAGACAACAACAAATTGATATTTTGGAAGCTTCCACATCGGCAGAAGCCCTATTGTATAGGCCAGGAATTGATGATTCGATGTTAGTAATTTTTTAATTAGTATTTCGGTACACAAATCAAGTGTTAAATGGGAAAACTCCTTCGGAAATTTTCAAAAATGTATTACTCAAAAACTATGAACTTTAGTAAAATTTCATAAATGATACTTTCGTTTTAAAATTGCCCAAAATGTTTTTTAAAAAATAATTTATCCCGAAAAACTTTAAATTTTTGAAAAATTGTTTTAACAATTGGCTATAAACAATTGAATGCTCGACTTTTCGGCAAAAAATTGTGATATTTGAAATCAGCGGATCAAAATACATAAAAAAAGTTTAGCTTCATACATCGAACTCAAAATTTTACGAACATATAATACCGTATCGGCATCGAAAAACTTTAAACGCGTTTTTCTCGAAACTATGCTTTTCAAGTCGGTGTCCACTATAATTCAAAAGCCACTCGATGGATTTTTATGAAATTCGGTGTGCTTATTGATAGCATTAAAAACTAGTCCTTAATCGAAGGATTTTCATTTTGGTTGACAATTTCTATTTTTTTTTAACAATAAACGAGCGATTTTTTGCTCGAAAATCGAAAGTTATCTGTTGGAAGCCGCCATTTTGTTAATTTTTGAAAAAAAAAAAGCTTTGATTAAGGACTAGATTTATTATTATACGAATGATTTTTTTTTTGGTTTTTTAATTTCAGATGATCCAGTCAAATTTTATGATGGTCACCGCTAAGCACTACATGCCGAAGGGGGTCCGACAAAGATGGCGATATTTTTATAAATAGTCAATATTTTTCTTTGAAAATTTGTACACGTCACGTTGAAATATAACATAAAAAGTCTGTGTAACCACTTTTGTAAAACAAACTTAATTACAATAAAAAATAAATTATTGAATATGCTCGTTTTTTTACGCCTCTGACTGCATCTCACCCCTTAAGCTTGAAAGTTTGAAAATACGGTTTTGCAGAGTCTTATGATAGTCGGTCGACTTTAATTTGCAATAAATATTTTGCAAAAATTCACAAAATTAGCTGATTTTTTTAAATGGTCAGATCGCCCACTGCGATTTATCCTGTTTTATTTTGCTCTTTTCTCGAAGTCATATTTCCCAAAACAATGTAACTCGTATCTAATTCTATTTGTCCGATTCGCTGCAAATTCGGACAGAACATAGTTTATACTATTTCGTATCGTATGGCCACCTGATTGTTTCATATGTGTATCCATTTGTTGATAAAAAATTATTGAAGTTTTTTGTCGAAATTCGACCTATTTTTCGACAGCTTGGCATTTTCGGAATTTTTAAAATAAAAAAAAGTATCTAGCCGTACGAAAATTTCATTATTATACAAGAAATTTATTTATTTATTTCTCATGTGAGATGAGCCCAGTTGCCAAAAGCACCTTCACCGATAGGCCGAGCCACAGCGGCACTTTCTTTAAATAATAACAACTTCATTGTTTATCAATATTTTTCGATAAAAAAAATACCTCAAGCCTAGCAAGACTATTTATTAACTGTGTGTAAAATCCCGACCTCGCCGTAACAATACTCTCATCACATAAAAATGTCGAAAATCGACCTTATTTTGGGCCCGAAGCCCTCAAGACGAAATCCAACAAGAAAAAGGTGTTTTTGATTTCCCTAAAATTGATTTAGTCGCCGATCAATTGTCAATGATCGACATTGCTGAATTTCGTTCACACGCGAGACGAGACTGACCTCCCATTCCGGTACTTCGGTAAGTCGTGTGAACCTGTCGATTTCTGTGCCTCATGAATTTCGCACGCTCCTCGAAATCCTGAGTGACGCGTTCCTTCAGAGCGGCGTGCAGGTTCGCCGGTATCTGAGGCAGTTGTCGTTTCTTCGGCGAGCCTGTTGGCGTTGCGGTTGCCGATCTCGAGCCGAATCTACGCGGGAAAGAAACGAAAAAAAAAGACACCCAATTCCGCATGAAGAAAACAACAAAGCTTCGCCAACGACATCCTCGAGCCGGTCTCTCTCCTCTTCTCTCCGCCTCTTTTCGTTTTTTTTTCTTTATTTTTGCAAAATCAGCAGAAAACAGGATCAACAGTGGAGGGGCCGTAACCGCGCGAAAGGATGGGCGCGGAATCTTCGAAATAATAACAATACCTGTATGAATTTTGTTTGTTTGGGTTTGTTTGGCTCGGTTACGATTTATACGAAGTGCTGATGGGCGCACCACGAAGGCCGAGCTTTTTTTGTTTGTTTGGATTAGTTCAGCTTTGTTTGGGTTTGGTGGGATCAGGCCCGCAATTGCCTGAAAAGATGGACGAGGAATCGTCGAAATAATAATAATACCTGTATCAATGTTGTTTGTTTGGATTCGTCTGGGTATGTTTGGGTTTGTTTGCGTTCGTCTAAGTTTGTTGGGTTGACTACGATAAATATGATGTGCTGATGGGCACACGACGAAGACCGAACTTGTTTTGGTTTGTTCGTGATTTTTTTAGGACTGTTTGGGTTCGGTCGGCTTTGTTTCTGTTAGGTCCGATATCTACGATGTGCTGATGGGCGAGCGACGAGGACCGAGCTTGTTTGGATTTGTTTGGGTTGGCTACGATATTTACAACGTGCTGATGGGCGCGCGACGAGGACCGAGCTTCGCACACTTTGTACCTTGTTGGCGCGTAGCCATGAGGATAAGGGATGGACCTGTGCTCCGGTGGCGAGAGAGAACGATGCCCCGTTGGACTCTGCGATCGGCCGCGATAACGCACGTTCGGCGAATCCATGGGCGCTGCACTGTGCGATCTGTGGCCCATCATACCTCGCGCAGGCTCCTCCTGATTCACAAATTGCAAAACAAACGACAACGCGCTCAGTGATCGATGCCGATCCAGTAACGGGGCCTGCGCATTCGGTCTTCAGATCATACAACACTGATGAACCTCAATTTATTTTGGTTCTGAGGAAACTTCAGCTTTTCACCGACGAACTATCGAAATTTATTCAAGTTCTCGGCACGTGTGATGAAGTCTGAACTTGCGATCAATTTCAATCAAACCAACTTGGAACAGTTTCTCGAGGAAAATAGTGAATTTAGGGACTGAGGAAGTTTGGGCTTGTTTGGGTTATTTGTTTGGTTATCTATAACGATACCGCGTTTCAGAATTGACAAAATTATGAAAATTGACAACATCATCAGAATTGACAACATCGTGAAAATAGACAAAATCGTTAGAATTGAAAAAAATATGAGAATTGACAAAATCATCAGAACCGACAGTCACCACAATTGACAAAATCATCAGAATTGACCAAAATTACGAGTGAAAAGTACGATCGCCGCGAGACTGAAAGTTTTCATCGTTGTAATTCAATTAAAATTTATTTTCTCCACTATTGAAATTTCCTTTTGTCGATATTCCAAAAATCGCGCGGCCTTTTTAAAACCCGATTTTTAACGACTCCCCAATAAAAGGCTGCTAAAGATAAATTTTGCACAACAATAAAAGTGAGAAAATAAAATTATAAAAAAGAACTTTCGTTTCCAACGGTGCAAACTTGGACGCAGCTCGATCATCTTTATGAAAATAAACACGCGCTCAAAAATCCTCGTCTTTGAGGAAATTTATGGAAGTTCTTTATGGGAATAAATCTTAGTGGAAATAACCATGTGCTCCAAAAATTCTCGTCATTGAGACTGATCACACATGGTACCCTCTTCTTGATAGAAATAAATAATTATGAAAATACCCAAGCATTCCGAAAATTCTCACCTTTGAGGCTGATCACACATGGTACCTTCTTTTTTATGAAAATAAATATTTATGAAAATAACCATGTGATTAAAAAATTCTCGTCTTTGGGGCTGATCACACATGGTACCCTCTTCTTGATGGAAATGAATATTTATAAAAACAACCATGTGTTGCAAAACTTCTCGTCTTTGAGGCTGACCACACATGGTACCCACTTCTTTATGGAAATAAATCATTTTGAAAATAACCATGCGTTCAAAAAATTCTCACCTTTGAGGGGTTACCCCCACTTGCGATTTTGAAAAAATCGATTTTTTTATTGCATTTTTTTGAAGTGCTACTTAAAGTGCAGTTTTTTTTATGCCCGGAATAGATGACTCTATGTAAGTTTACAAAAAAAAAATATTTTCTTCGTGTAAACTGAAATTGAAACTTTAAACGCGTTTTTCTCAAAATGGCATTTCTGAAGTCGGTGATCAAGATTACTCGAACACTAATGAACCGACCTTCTTGAAATTTTGCAGGCTTATTTAATACATAAAAATGTAGTCTTTAAGCGTTGGATTTTTTTTTTTCGAAAAAAAATGGCCGTTTTATAGCCAAAAAACGGCCGTTTTTTTCGTTAAAATCGAACCATTAACTTTGACTGTCCGCCATTTTGTGAAAAATGAATATTTTTTAAAATTCTTCCATTAAAGACTAGTTTATACTTATATTTGACTAAATCCATCCGCATTTTTTTTTCAGATGATCCACTTCGCCGCAATATTGGTCACCGCAAACCGTGTATATAAAAACATTATTTCATTGACGGCCATTTGCCACTAAACAATGTAATATTTTTCAATAAAAAAATTACTGAAAGTTTTTCAAGATGTGTTCTTTAAGATGGTATATTGATCGATTAAAATTTTTTTGTAGTTTTCTTTAAAAAAATTCATGAAAAAGGCCTTTTTTGCGCTACAAGTGGGGGTAACGCCTTGAGGCTGATCACAGGTGATGTATTTCGATCAAGCAATGACGGGTATTCGAAGACAACCGGAATGAAGGAGAGGGGGAAAAAAGTTACTAACCTTTCTGTAGGTTTGATATCCGGCTATGGAGATCGGCTGGTCGCGAGTGATCATCAACGCTGCCCTTTTCCGTCCCTGCGGCGACATGTCCCTCCGACTTCTGTGCTCGTTGTCCATGCACAGATCCCTCTCTGGCGGTGGACTGGAGTAGTGGCTGGTCCGCGTGCGCGTTCGTTCGTTTTCGTTTGATCGCCGGGATTGGGTGTGCGGGTTTTTATGTGATATTTTTTTTCACACGATTAGTGAATGAACGCGGTGCTTCAAATACCGGAAACGTGGCGAAGAGTCGCGCGCTCTGGTCGCTTCTCCGGTAGTTTTTGTTTTCGAAGGCTGGCTGGTTCTTGCGTTAGCTCGGAAATTGGACGGATCGACGAGTAGAGCGCGATGGCTTGTTTCGCGACGTTTCCGGCGATATGGGGGAGGGGGTGAATACGATAGTGCTCTAAGTCGCGCTTCGAGTTTGAGCCTCGAAGATTCCCGCGCATCCAACCCTCTCAAACGTTGCGAATTTTGCCCTTTTTCCCCTTGAACATTGAGAGGGTCCGACGGTCTGCGTCTCTCGCGAAAATCTTCGAAGCTCCGCGGAACAATCGAGCCTCGATCCTTCGTGTCCTCCGCTCAAAATTAATCTATCACGAGGAAAGGTTGCGAGGTCGATTTCTCCGATTTTGATGAAATTTGGCATGCTTGCAGAATGGGTAAAAATAAGCGACACGTATTTTTTTATAGCTGCGAAACCCGTTTTTTAAGGGGTGAAACGCACCCTCGAAAATAGGGGTGTTTTTCATTATTCGTCGATAACGTTATCGTTCTCATCTCCAATGTATAGTACACGAAAAAATGAGCATTGTTGCAATTTGAATTTTTTTTCATATCTCGTACCGTTAAAACGTTATCGACGAAAAACACCCCAATTTTCGAGGGTGCGTTTCAACTCTGAAAAATCGGCTTCCGCAGATATAAAAAAAATACGTGTCGCCTATTTTTACCCATTCAACAAGAATGCGAAATTTCATCGACATCGGAGAGATCGACCACGCAACCTTTCCTTGTCAGGCGGTCCATTATTAGGGTCAAACGAACAGAGAGAAAGACTCGAAGGATCGAAGCAGCGAGCATCTACAAAGCTGATTCTCCTCGTCTCTACATGTATATTTATGCGACAATAATAAATAAGAATAAAAGCTTTGATGGCGAATACACGATGAACATCTACGAGACAGTGTCTACGGGCGTCCTCCGAAACTCTGATCGTAACCTACTCGGTCCTCGACCTCATTTTCTTTACCGGCATTCGAGAGTGGGTGTTGAAGAGCAAGAGAGAGAGAGAGAGAGAGAGAGAGAGAGAGAGAGAGAGAGAGAGAGAGAGAGAGAGAGAGAGAGAGAGAGAGAGAGAGAGAGAGAGAGAGAGAGAGAGAGAGAGAGAGAGAGAGAGAGAGAGAGAGAGAGAGAGAGAGAGAGAGAGAGAGAGAGAGAGAGAGAGAGAGAGAGAGAGAGAGAGAGAGAGAGAGAGAGAGAGAGCGATAGATAGGCAAAGAAAAAAATGAGCGGGAAAGAGGAAGAGTCGATGTCGAAAAGCTCTAAACCGACACATTGATAATCGTACAATTACAATCTTCGATTTTTTTTTTCAACCGCGATCATCCCGGCAATTCTCGTCAAAAAAAATGCTCGATTCTCTCAAAAATAATTTACTGTTTGCGCTTCACGAATCAATTGTAACTATAAATTTTTGCAAAAAAACGAGAAAGGGAAATGAGTGAAAAAAACGCAAAAATTGTCTTCTTTTCTAATGAGGCAAAATGGATGAGTGGCGTGTCGGTTCGGGTTTACTTAGGTTTCGAAAATACACAAACGCTTTTTTTCTAAAGATACGATATGACGATGGTGTGTTGGAAAAAAAAAAACGAAAAATTAAGCCAAGGGTGTATCGACGAAAAAAAAAGGGCGCGATCAGAGTTGCAATTTGTGGTGAAGTATTTGCCGATCGAGAACTCTACGGAGCTCGGAGTAAATGTGAAGAGACGACAGAGAGAAACGGTATGTGGCGAGAGGATCGGTGTCTCGTTTTGCTGGGTAAGTGGTGTTTTTTTTTGCGTTCTGTCCTTTTGTTCTTTCTATCTTGATATCACGATAAGTAACAATAACGTGAATTTGCCGTACCGCTTATAATTTGACGGCATATTATGAAACCTAAAAAATAATAAACAGAAGCACAGAATTAAGAACAGAATTCAGGGTCATGTATCAAGTATGATCGCAAAAAAATGTCCTCATCGTGATTTCTGTATGGAATACTTCGTGGGCGAATAAATTGAATCAACGGGACTAACTACGCGAAGGGGGTGTCGGATCTTTCCACTCTGGGTTGCGCACCAAATGGCTTGTCAATTATCACCTGTCAATTAATACTCGATCAATCAGCGAGGATTCTACGGCGAGCGTGGACAGTTCGATAATCATTTGCAAACTCGCTCGAAACGAGCCTGCATACCTACGCAATTTTTGCACTCGTTGGATCGCCAGCGTTTTTTTTATTCCTTTTTCTTTTTGCTACCCTTCCTTTGGCTGACACAGATACGGGGCTTGCCAAAAAATCTCACAACGCTCCCGCGAACGTTACCGAAGGCAACAATCCAAAGGGTCACCCACCGTTGAAAGTGAAAGAGGGGTGTGGAATTGATAAGCCGGAAAGGGCTGATAAATAATGATTGGAAATTTAAAAAAATTATGCATGCAGTTTTTTGTTTAATGTGATATTTTTTCGTCTATATATTGGACATTCTGGAATTAGATATAGGTATATATTGTATAATTGTTCCAATGTATTTCGTTTTATATGCGATAAAATATCAGTGTTTCAAAACAATATATAGATATTTGATGTTTATTTTAATATTTGCTTGTACTGGAATATGTGGAAATTGGATACAGCGCAGAGATGGTGACCACGTGTTTTTAAGAATTCTGCCCAGAGATTTTGCAACTGGGAAAAATATGCTAAAAATATAAAAAATAAAACAATATAATATGAAAAATATAGCGTATCTTTGTGATGCGTAGTATTTGCCAGAAAAAAATTAGCGTTCTGGAAAATAATCGCAAATCCATTTCGAGTACAGCAAAATGAAGCTAATTAAATTTAAAATACGAAACACTCCCAAGAAACTTTTTTTGTTCATCCCGTCATCGAGAACGAAATCATCGACGAAGCGTTTCAAAGTGAATGGATGGAATTTAATTGCATTTTAAAAAAGTCCTTTTTAGGAGTGTTGCCTGTTCGGAATTGAATTGTTTTCATTCTGCTAAATACAAAATGGAATTTTTATTTTTGTTTCTAGAATGCTCAATTTTGTCTAGAATGGATGGAATTTAATTGCATTTTAAAAAGGTCCTTTTTAGGAGTTTTTCCTGTTCGGAACTGAATTGTCTTCATTCCGCTAAGTGCAAAATGGAATTTTGATTTTTGTTTCTAGAATGCTCAATTTTTTTGGTGTATACTACTCATTCCAAAAATACGCTACTTTTGTTTTCGAAAAGGACTTAAAAAACCGGTAAAAATTCTGTTTTCCTCGTTCGCAAATTTCCTATGCAAAAGTTTTTTAAGGGTTTCGCATAGGAAATATATATATATATGTGTGTGTGTGTGTATTTATTTATTTATTTATAAGAAGGAAAAGAGGTGAAGGAGGGAGGTAAGAAGAACAAAGAAAAGAACAGGGAGGAAGAGAGTGTGTGTGTGTGAGAGAGAGAGAGAGAGAGAGAGAGAGAGAGAGAGAGGTGCAAAAAATGAAGTAACCGCGACCCCTCGGCATCGTGAAGCTTGTGCACGATGCTTTTATCAATGCATCGGGTGAAACCTTTTTAGGTTATCCTGTTAGACGATATATCGAACTTTATTAAATATGCCGAGTCCAACTTATCGACCATCCACGACTCTTCGCATCAACCGTTTTTCCCATTTTTTTCCGTCTCCCATCTTCGCATTCCTCTCGTTGTTTTTCCATCGCTGCCCGCGTGGAAAATTTCGCGACGCCAAAGCGCGGAAAGGAGAAATGTCAAAAGACCACGCTACAAATAATCACCGGAGCTTGTTTGGGTATGTTTGAGTTGCGAGGCTCGAGTGTCGAAATTATATGTCGCACAGCAACGCACACACGAGGGGACACGAATTATTTGCGAAAATTAACGAGCTGCAACAGTTACTCGAGATTTGTCGGGATTAAGGGCGCCGAAGATTAACGAGTGCAGGGATTCGTTGCGGGCAAAGAAGAGACTTTCGACGTTGCGTTCGCTTGCATTTTTCCTCTACAGTATTTTTTCTTCATTCTATCCGAATTTGCGCAGCTTTTCGAAAACGTTTCAAATTTTTGTTCACGTTTTTGGAGCAGGCTGGGTTTAAGGGCCAAGGGAGGTGAGCGAGGCGAGGGGCGGCCATTGTGACAGCCTGCAGGAATACGAGCACAGAGAACAAAAAGATCACGTGGATCAACGAAACCGATCATTCACAGGTGGTCAACGATGCATTGAAACAAAGCACCAAATCATCAGATCAGTCCGACTATCCGTTCGGTGAAATCAACGAATCTCGAGAGAACCTAACATTCCATTTTCCACAATGATCAATGAATGGTCCTCATTCATTGGCCCAATGGCGTTATCCTTCCAAGTCACTCATGTCACGATTGAATAAATCCCAAAGCAGCCGCGATCGAACAAGGTCGAAGAGGATGAAGAGAGCCGAGTCGGGCGGAGGATGAATCAAGAACTTCCGCCGGCGCGTTCTACTCCCCAATGAGGCAAAACCCAATGAGGCGAAACCCCAAGCGCGACTCGCTCGTTTCTCGACAACCTGCTAATTAGCAAGCCGGCTAAATGGCAATCTCCCGTCTACGAGACACGACGAGCCAATCGCCCACCAAGTCTCCTCTTCGGCATGTGGCAACAAAGACCGGAGAATCAGAAATGGACTTTTTGGATCGTTGGGATGAAGCAAAGCCGGGGATGTCGGAGTGTTCAAGCGATGATCGCTGATCAAGCGCTTCGGCAGAGGCGACTTCCCTCACTCACAGGTAACGATCGGTCGTCATTGCCGAACTGATCTCATTCGCCGGGTACGCGATGACTACTTGGACGGATCCGGGGAGAAACGAAGCGCAATTTTCGGCGATGGCTCCGCAGCCAACGGCGGTTGCAGGCCAACTGGCATGTCAATTGGCTTGTTGCCCAGTTTTATAACTTGGTCTCTCTCTCTCTCTCTCGCTCTCTTTCCCACGTATCTCCATCTGCTTCCCACCCTCCTCGCGACACCCCATTCCAGCCTCGTTCGAACTCCCGCACACCAGCGCACGTACACCAGCCGAGCGCTGTACCTGCACACCATCACCGCTGCTCACTATACGGTCCCTCGAGGCTTACGTCAGAATGACGGAGCCACATTATGCCATTCGGGGGGGGTGGAAGGAAGAAAGCTGGCGGGGCGGTTGGACCTGATAGTGGTGGCGTCGCTGGCTCAACTGGAAGGGCGAGCGAGAATGGTGGGTCGGCGGGGAACGGTTTTGCGCTACTACTGCGGAAAAAAACTCTGATTCCACTTCCCTCCTGCCGTATACCCACAGCCAAATGGACGTACACACTTGTGCGCACACTTCCATAGCTGTATTATCGAACTGTGTAGCAATTCCGTGAAATTTCGTCACGTTACAAGGCCTCCCACGCCCCCCAACCCTTATTTACATATCCGTGCTGTTTATGTGCACTCCCTCTTTGGCTCTGGATTCCACCTTGTCCAAAGCGGATGCCTGACTCATTGACCACTGTTTTAGCTTCCCAGCCTACCACCCGGTGCGGCTGTTATCCGGTGGCGTTCCAAAATCATCGGGTATTCCCGGAACAGTAAAATGCATTGTGATTCCGGTGAATGGAGAATGACCATTGAGCTTCCACGAACCGCGGATCACCACTATAGTCATTGGGCTCTGGTCTATTGAGGGCCGGACACTTGATGTTCGATGTCTTTTGGGTTTCTTTGGCTTATCGTTTAGGCACGATGGGCGGGTTGGGACGAAGCAATGGATGATGGCTGGTTACATTTGTCGGATCGACGGGAAACTTCTCGAATTGCGGGGTTTGGTGACCTGTTCAGTCACCTCTTCTAGACTCGGTGACTTGTCTGTCAAGGCGTTTGGACTCGATGACCTGTCTGGAGTTGGGACGATCAAGCCAAACCTGGGCTTGTTCGGGTTGATGAGCTGTCTGGTCGGTTTGGGGGATCCAGCCAAGCATGAGCTTGTTTGGGTTTATGGCCGGTGTAGTGAGCTGGAGTTGGTTTGGATTGTTGACCTGCCTGATGGGATCGGGGTGGTCTACCCAATCCTGGACTTATTTGGGTTTGCTTGGCCTGATAACCTCCCTGATGGGATTAGGAAGATGGAACCAATTGTGGCCGAACTTTCAGCCGTATTTGGAAACTTCGACGTGCAAAATTCTCAGGCCTGTTACATGCCTCAGCAAAATATTCCTGCCTGGATACTCAACGAACGTTGAACCCACTGTGTCGCAATGTGCCAAGCGACAACACGCAGAGACAGAGATAGAGATTTTTCCCTCTCGCCACATGTGCTAAGGAAAAAATCCTGGCGAACATCGCCGGTGGGATTTCTTCCGTGACGAAAGGTACAAGGATTGCGTTTCGAGTCTTGTGTACAAAACTCGCGCGACCGAGCATTATAGCCAATTACGCTACCGGCGCACATTGCCATTTCCTCTGCCTACACGAGGCTCTCCGCACGAATGCTCTACACTAACCGTTACGAGGAACAGTTACGACACTTGCTACACGATTCCTGTAAACGGAGAGGGTTGTCGCCGAGGTTAGGAGGGGGTGGGGGCTCAAAGCCCGTAATCGGTGCGCGTGAATGCGAGGAAATGTAACTGGAAACGTCGTCAACATCGAGAATAGCTAAGGGAGCACACTATCGAGTCGTATTATTCCATTCACTGCATCAAGGCAAATACGATAGTCAATGACTCACTAACGGGATTACGCAATACGTGTTGTATATTCGTGGCCCTGAGGCGGTCACGATCGCTTAATCTTTCCCTTGAATTTGCCGCTTGATTGTTCGTTCGATGCTCGGACTGTAGCAAGTTTATTCATCCATTGTTGCTTTCCCATCCGATTTTGTTTTGTCAAAATACAATTCGGTACTTTATTTGGCGTTTAGTCGAAATTAATTTAGTCGTTAATTCGATATTCATTCACTATAAATTAAGGCGTTAGGCCACACAGTAACGGGTATAAAATCGTATCCGAATTTAAGAATTTTTTTTCGTATGAAAAAGTGATTCAGTCATAAAATTAATTACACATCCATTTTGCATGATTATCAAGCTGTTAGAAAATATATATATATTTTTTTTCGATGTACAAAATGGCCGACTACTCGAAACTTCTCGAAACAGCTTTTTTCCAATTGGCGTGACAAATAACTTCAACAATTTTCACTCGATTTACTTCAAATTTAAAAGTCATGTTCCTAATTGCATTTCGCAGAGAAGTACGTGCAGAATTTCTGATTAATCGAAAACTTTTCATTTTATGAGCAGTTATAACGAATTTTTTTCACTGAAAATTCATTTCTTGAGTTCAAATACCTACAACTTTTGAATAAAACAATATTTTTTAAATTCCGTACGTACTTTTCTAGGTATTCTAATGTAGATTGACGAGAATTTTTGTTTTTTGGTCTAGGTGAAAAATTGTGGATGCTTAATGTCACGCCGCGGAGAGCTTAAAAAAGATAACACAAGAAAATTAGTAGTCGGCCATTTTGTACATCGAAAAAATATATATATATTTTCTAACAGCTTGATTGATACTAAATAGATATGTAATTGATTTTATGAGTGAATCACTATTTCATACGAAAAAAAATTGTTAAATTTGCACATGATTTTATACCCGTTACTGTGGCCTACGGCCTTAAATAAATCTAGTGAACGTAAATCAGTTGATGCAATTTAGTGAAATGTCATTTCACTACTAAATGCATTTAGTACATTCAGTTTAATTTTGTTAATTCAGTAAATTCATTGAAATGAATGAAGAAAAATTGTAATCAATTACGCATGTTGATTGAGTAGATTAGAATTTATTTTTTAGTAAATAAATTTCGTTCTGCTGAAAATGAAGAAATAAAACGTAAAAAACATCGAGCGGAAAAAATCTTCCTCATACATATATATGTGTGTGTGCGTGTGCGTGCGGCTAACGAAGACAAATAAGTACGATATTGAAAAAAGTATTTCGCGAGACTTCAGATATTACCTTTTTGTTTTTTTTTACGAAATTAATGTACTAAATCAATTTCGTTGTTATCTACGGAATCAGTGTACTCAATTAGCTTTAATCAGATCGAACGCATGTCGTTTATTTAGTGTAATGAACTTAGTTATACGTAATTTACTAAATAAGTTGAACTCACACATTAAATTTGACTGTATTAACATTCTGTACTAAATTGATATTCTCAATCAGCAGTAAATTAATTCAAATCTAAACCCAAACTAATACATATATATGTATAAACTTATGTGTTTTATTTTTGTGTGTTCTCCATAAAAGATAAATGGTTCAGTGAATTAACGAGGTAATAAATGATATGATAAAGGAATACATTTATTCGGTAAATTGTGTATAATTGAATTAACTCGGTAAATAATTCTCACTCACTTAAGGCGGCCCACCACTATGACGGGCCGAAAAAATCGATATTCTTTGCATTTTCTTAAAGTATACATATTCAAGAATGTGTGAAGAATATTACAAATGAAATAATTGAAAATTGACCAAGTTAGAGTCGAGTTAATGAGAGCAGGTAGCGCTACGATTTACGTATACTAAAACTTTCAATCGCATTTTTCTCAAAACTACTTTTTCGACCGGGTCGGAATCCAGCTGTAGTTGTCCGATATTCAATAGAAAACTCCGTAATTGCTGTAGTTATCATTGTACATAGCCGTTTTTTTAATTCAGTATTTTCAAGCCTTCGAATATAAGTCAAAATGTCGCCAAAATTACACTTTTCTGACACACGGGATTTTGTAAATTTTTTCTTCGAAAAAGAGCTACGTTCAGCGGGAACTACATTTGTATAGATTATAAAACTTTTTAATTTTTGTTCTCAGACCGCCCATTGTCCAGTCATCCAACCAGTCGTTGGACCACATTTTTTATACAGACGCTGTATTATACCTCATTGTTGTTAATTTTCATTCGTTTAAATAAAAAATTACACGAAGTAAGTTTACCCTTTGTTTAAGGGGTTAGGCCACTCTGGTCGCCGAAAAAATAGGCTTTTTGGGGATTTTTTTGTAGAAAAACTACAAAATAAATCGAGATTACAAAAAAGGTGTTTATCATACATATCAGTGACTGTATACAATAATTTTTTGAAGCGATTAATTTCAAAATGGCGGCTGTGCAGCGTTTATCTCAAAACTGCATTTTTGAAGTTGTCCGGAAACACAACTCAGACAATTTTCAACCGATTCACTTGAAATGTTGAATATATCTTGAAGAATACATTGTCTATGGACGTACGTAGGATTTTGTTTTTATATTACATAGTTCATTTGTTATTAACAATTATCTGGCGAAATTTTTCAGTTTCCAAAAATTTGCCTAAAAAATCGTCAGATAATTGTTAATAGCAAATGAACTATGCAATACAAAAAAAATCCTACGTACTTCCATAGACAATGTATTTTTCAAGATATATTCAACATTTCAAGTGAATCGGTTGAAAATTGTCTGAGTTATGTTTCCGGCCAACTTAAAAAATGCAGTTTTGAGATAAACGCTGCACAGCCACCATTTTGAAATTAATCGTGTCAAAAAAATTATTGTGCACAGTCACTGATACGTATGATAAACACCCTTTTTTGTAATCTCGATTTATTTTGTAATTTTTCAGAGAAAAAAAATCCCCATAAAGCCCATCTTTTCGGCCTCTAGAGTGGCCTAAGGCCTTAATAACATACTTTTTTCCAAATCCCAAATAAATAATCCAGCAGACAACAAAAAATTCAGGAAAAGCGACTTTTTCGGCCCCTCACAGTGCTGACCTCCCTCAACGAGATTAAAATAAATTGAGTACACTAATATAGTAGATTAATACTAAATTAATTTAGTAAATCGATTCGATTTTGGAGAACTCAAAAAAAAATACCCAACCTCAGGTTTTACTTTCGCGTGGTATTCGCAGACTAAAGTTGATTTATCGAATTAATTTGGTAAGAAATAATGTGATAAACGAAAGTAGGTACTTAATTGATGAGGCATATTGTGTCAGCCGTATTTTATATACGAAGACAGAAGTACAACGAGAAATGAGAGGGCATTATAGCCGAAAAGTTTTCTTGCCGCATTGAACGTACTGCGGCGAACGTAAATAATAATATTAAGTGAGCAGGGGGAGTCTCGCGGTTTCTCGTCTCCCTCGTGGATATAATAATACTGTAATCGGTATAAGAAAATGTCGGATGTAAGAGGGGTCGC
This sequence comes from Ophion slaviceki, assembly GCA_944452715.1. NCBI lineage: Eukaryota > Metazoa > Arthropoda > Insecta > Hymenoptera > Ichneumonidae > Ophion > Ophion slaviceki. The sequence continues at coordinate 46,661,062 of OX101790.1, forward strand.
CGGGCGCCGAGTTTCGCGGATTGATAGGACGCGGCGGGCTCGTACGAGCCAAGAAGAGGCGATCCGCAATAACCTCGAGACTCTTGCCCGACTCTAGCTTTATCCATCCCACTTAACGTACAAAGCCGCCCTCTCCTATCGAGGGCCAGGGCACAGTAGAAGAAAAAAAAAACGCCGTCTCAAAACGCACGCACGCGCTAGGAATTTCGCTATGGTGCGCGCCGCATTATCTTTCGAGCACCGAAAAAGCTGAGGCTTTTTTTCTCGACGGCGAAATATTTTGGGCCTCCGGCTGACGAATGAAGGACAGGCCACGCTCGTCTAATAAATTGCCCAGGGGCTCATTGATTTATTTTCTTATTCTGCGAAGTGCTTTCAAGCTGGGCAGAGTGTTGCAAATTTGGGCAAGCGGGGAACATCGTTACAGCGGGCAAGTGGATGCGAGTTTTTGAGTAGAAGAGAAAAAAGGCTGAACTTTTCCGACATTTACGAGGACGTGTGTGGATATTTATATACAGGGTGTTCTGTTATGAATGGATAATCCTGCAACTGTCGATCGGTCAGATCATGTCCTAATATATGCTGGAATTTCCGTTTAGTAAAAGTCCCACGGTTTTCGACATATTGGGCTTTATGTTAATTAAAAAACAAAATCATCTGCCTTTGGTTTTTCGCATGCTATTTCTACAAATTATGTGAATCGACAATAACCAAGCTACTTTTTTAAGTAATTGGCACGATATGCGTAGTACATTTTTTTATACCGCAGGCTATCAAAATCAGATGTTCCAATTAGTTTGTATGAAAATTCTGCCTGAGATCTTTTTTTCGTAGAATTTCCTTTAACATTTAAGGTTAAACAGAAGGCTTTTTTACATGAAACAAATAACCAAGAGTATATTTTAAAAAACGGGTAAAAAAATGTTCAATTGTAGAAATGACATGCGAAAAACCAAAAGCAGATGATTTTTATCTCGAAAACCGCGGGACTTTTACTAAACAGAAATTTCAGCATATACAGTCGAATCTCGATATAGCGAACATACCCAAACAAACCCAAACAAACAAACCTTGATACAACAACATAATAAAGTATAATGTGCTCGAATTGCTAATTACTTGTAAAAATTGCTGTAATTTAAACCTTTTTTCTTTTAAAAAATATCCCTATTTTTATAGTACTAATATATATATATATGGGTCATTCCATGTCAAATCGACAAATTTTTTACCTGACCCCCTTTGATTTCGCTGAAAATTTTCTATCTTTTTCTACCCCCCGAAAGTTATTTTTCAGAATTTTTTCAAATTTTTTTTCCCGACTCAAAAAAAGTTATGAATTTAAAAAAAAAAACCGCTCTTTTATTTTTAAATTGCCAGAACTTTTTCAAAAATTGACCGTTTGGGAACTTTTTTTTTTCAAAATTTTTGTTTATAAATGTAGTTTTCGAAAAAAAATATGAAAAAATTTTCAGAATCCCAGATATATGAAATATTTTAGTTTTTTTGAAAAAACCGTAATTTTCTCAAAGTCCGACCGTTTTTTTTTTTTTTTGCTCTAAAAATACTTCAACTAATTCTGCAATGATCCCCGTTAATCAAAAGATGTGACGACAATCGCTTCTAATTTTTTTTCTTGATTATAAAAAAAATTTTGTTGAATTTTTGCTGATTTTATATAATTTTGTTATGAAATTTTTTTTATTTCCTCGTGAAACCTCAAAAGTTAAAAAATAAAATTTTATTGGAGAATTTCAAGTGATTATCGTCCAAGAAATTGTTATTTAAAAAAAAAATAATTTTTTTCTCTCATTGACGTTATTTTTTAACTCTTATGGACGTTTTTTTTTGGTACTGAAATATGACAACTTAACGTCATTTTGGTACTGAAACATGACAAAATAACGTCAATGAGAGAAAAAAATTATTTTTTTTTTTTAAATAACAATTTCTTGGACGATAATCACTTGAAATTCTCCAATAAAATTTTATTTTTCAACTTTTGAGGTTTCACGAGGAAATAAAAAAAATTTCATAACAAAGTTATATAAAATCAGCAAAAATTCAACAAAAATTTTTTTATAATCAAGAAAAAAAATTAGAAGCGATTGTCGTCACATCTTTTGATTAACGGGGATCATTGCAGAATTAGTTGAAGTATTTTTAGAGCAAAAAAAAAAAAAACGGTCGGACTTTGAGAAAATTACGGTTTTTTCAAAAAAACTAAAATATTTCATATATCTGGGATTCTGAAAATTTTTTCATATTTTTTTTCGAAAACTACATTTAAAAACAAAAATTTTGAAAAAAAAAAGTTCCCAAACGGTCAATTTTTGAAAACGTTCTGGCAATTTAAAAATAAAAGAGCGGTTTTTTTCAAAAATTCATAACTTTTTTTGAGTCGGGAAAAAAAATTTGAAAAAATTCTGAAAAATAACTTTCGGGGGGTAGAAAAAGATAGAAAATTTTCAGCGAAATCAAAGGGGGGTCAGGTAAAAAATTTGTCGATTTGACATGGAATGACCCATATATATATATATATATATATATATATATATATATATATATATATATATATTTAACATTCTAAAGAACACGATCTCGATATAACGAACTTCCGTAGAGATTCATTATATCGAGGTTCAACTGTAGTAGGACATGATCGACAGTTGCAGAATATCCATTCATAACAGGACACCCTGTAAATAAATATATTGGTCCTCAATATGAAATCGCCCGCTGACAATGGATGACGTGGACTTGCCAATACAGCTGCCGGTGGCTCTATAGAGTCTCATTGAAACACCATAGGTGACATTTGCGCGACGCGTTAAGGGGTAAAGCCACAGTAGGATTTTCAAAAAATCGATTTTTTGTTCTTTCTAAAACGGTGCTTTGTCATCACAAGACTGAGTTACTATTCGATTTATAGCAAGACATTTTTTTTCACCGACTTCGAACGTATAACGTTCAAAGTCACCTGCCATCCCTCAAAGCCACCCACCTCTGGCACGGCCAGAGGCATATGTGAAACTTTAAGGGGCTACCCCCACTTGCGATTTTGAAAAGATCGATTTTTTTTGCATTTTTTTGAAGTATAAGTATCCGGGCCCATACGGAAGTATGGGCCCTATGGTAGAGTAATAGATGACTCTATGTAAGTTTACAAAAAAAAAATATTTTCTTCGTGTAAACTGAAATTGAAACTTTAAACGCGTTTTTCTCAAAATGGCATTTCTGAAGTTGGTGACCAAGATTACTCGAACACTAATGAACCGATCTTCTTGAAATTTTGCAGGCTTATTTAATACATAAAAATGTAGTCTTTAATCGTTCGATTTTTTTTTCGAAAAAATGGCCGTTTTATAGCCAAAAACGGCCGTTTTTTTTCGTTAAAATCGAACCATTAACTTTGACTGTCCGCCATTTTGTGAAAAATGAATATTTTTTAAAATCCTTCGATTAAAGACTAGTTTATACTTATATTTGACTAAATCCATCCGCATTTTTTTTTTTCAGATGATCCACTTCGCCGCAATGTTGGTCACCGCAAACCGTGTATATAAAAACATTATTTCATTGGCGGCCATTTGCCATTAAACAATGTAATATTTTTCAATAAAACAATTACTGAAAGTTCTTCAAGATGTGTTCTTTAAGGTAGTACCTCCACAGAAGAGTCGAATTAAGAAATGGTTAAAATTTGACATATATGTTATTCAATACATTATCCAAACATCTGTGCAATTTGAATAAGTTTGACCACCCCAAACCTGAGATATTTACACTTAAAGTTGGCTTGGTTTACACGCAACAAATGCGTTATGATGGCCAAACAGAGCATCATTTATTTTACCGTCAAAACTAAAATTAAGAAATTGATAAAAAACGAGGATAAGCTAGAGTAAGATATCACGAATAATGTGAAAAAAAAATGAGAATGATTCACCATCTAGTTTCCAAGATATAACCATGAAAAGCCCTCACAATTTTGGTGCAAAGCCTGGCAAAGCCTGGCAAAGCCTGGAAAAAAAACAATTGGGGCAAAGCCTGGACAGTCCCGGCAAAAAGTTTACTGGCAATGGTAGATCAAAAACACAATATAAAATATATTTTACGGCAATAAATGATATCCATCGTATTATCTACTAATACCGAGTCAATATTGCGTAGTTTTTAATTTTATTTATTACTAATTAAACCAATTATCAATCTTTTAAACATGAACATGGTATGTAAACTTTTGGTTGAGATTTTTGCGGAGGAACTACCTTAAGATGGTATATTGATCGGTTAAAAAAGTTTTGTAGTTTTCTTTAAAAAAATTCATGAAAAAGGCCTTTTTTGCACTACAAGTGGGGGTAACGCCTTAAACGCGTTTTTCTCGAAACAGCCTTTTCCAATTGGCGTGACAAATAGCTTCAACAATTTTCACTCGATTTACTTCAAATTTAAAAGTTATGTTCCTAATTGCATTTCGCAGAGAAGTACGTGCGAAATTTCTGATTAATCGAGAACTTTTCACTTTATGAGCAGTTTTATACGAGATTTTTCACTGAAAATTCGTGGGAATGAATTTTCACAATGAATGAATTTTCACAATGAATGAATTTTCACTACAACAACATTCAAATACCTACAACTTTAGAAAAAAACAATATTTTTAAACATTCCGTACGTACTTCTCTAGGTATTCTAATGTAGATTGACGAGAATTTTTGTTTTTTGTTCTAGGACAAAAATTGTTAATGCCAAATGTCACGCCGCGAAGCGCCTAAAAAAAGATAACAAAAGAAAATATTAGTAGTAATATATACATATATATATATATATATATATATATATATATATATATATATATATATATATATATATATATTCTAATAGCTTGATATCCATACTTAAATAGATGTGTATTTAATTTTACGCTGCGGCTAGCCGTCCGGTTATCGGACGAATAAGCGTATTATTCGTCTGGATAGCGGCTCAGTTCACGCCATACTTCCACGTACATATTATTGTGATTCATGTCAGCTAGTATCCGGACGAGTAACATATATATATCGTCAATTTTCTACCGAACAACTATCTTTTCTTTCGTAGGAAAAGTTGGGGGCACCATAGCTCGTCGGCATTGATAAGCAAGCTCTTCGGTAAATCCTCAACGCAAGCCAGCCTCGTTAGCCTCAATCGGTATACGACACGATCTTTTATTTTTGTTTCTTTTTTTCTCCCGACATTACGAATACGTATCAATCTACATGAAAAACGTGTTTTTCATGCGAACTTTGGTATCCAATCCTCGACATCATACGACATTAAAATTCATTCGAAATTTGGAGCCTCGGACTCGCGAATCGTGAGGCGCGGAGCGAAGACAAATAACAAGGAGATAGAGGGCGAGAGAGAGAGAGAAAGAGAAGGAGAGAGAGCAAGAGGACAGGAGCTAACTTCAGAGAGGACTTTTTGACAAAAGAAAATAAATTCACCTGGACGAACTGCCCCTGCTGCTCAGGCTCGCACCGTCGGCCGTTCTTCGTTGTTCCCTTGATACGTCGCAGTCGGTTATGTCGCATTCCGAGGTGTCCGAGTCGCTTAGCCTCGACGTCGTTGAGGGTGGACTCAGATGACAATCCACCGGTGTTATCACCATGTCGTCGATCGGATCCGGATAATACCTACAAATTGTTATCGTCGTCATTTATCATCCTTCCTGTCACTCGTACCTTTGCCTCTCTTTCTACGCATGTCGCGCTCCAAAAGTTTCCGGCCTCCTGCTTTGCTCGGGAAATACGCATCGGACGGAACAAAAACTGTTCGACATGAAAAGCCAATATTTGTTGGGGAATTGTTAATTTCCCGGAAAATTACGCCTTCCCCTCCCCGTATTTTTTAGGGAAATTGGCAAATCCCCAACAAATTTTGGCCTTTTATGTCGAACAGTTTTTTCAAGTTTCAATTTTTTCAGTCAAAAATGTTTTTTATCTAAAATTCGACATGAAAGGCCAATATTTGTTGAGGAATTTTTAGGGAAATTAACAATTTCCCAACAAATATTGGCCTTTCATGTCGAATTTTTAATAAAAAATATTTTTGACTGAAAAAATTGAAACTTGAAAAAAACTGTTCGACATTACGCCTCCCCCCTCCCCGTATTTTTTAGGGAAATTAACCATTTTCCAACAAATATTGGCCTTTCATGTTGAATTTTCAATAAAAAATATTTTTTTCCCTCGAATTACTTACTAATTTTTTCCCTAAAATTCCAAATATTGGCCTTTCATGTCGAATTTTTAATAAATAATATTTTTTTTCCCCAAGTTACATACTAATTTTTTCCCTAAAATTACAAATATTGTTAATTTCCCGGAAAATTACGCCTCCCCCTCCCCGTATTTTTTAGGGACATTAACAATTTCCCAACAAATATTGGCCTTTCATGTCGAATTTTCAATAAAAAATATTTTTCCCTCAAATTACTTCCTAATTTTTTCCCTAAAATTACAAATATTGGCCTTTCATGTCGAATTTTTAATAAATAATATTTTTTTTTCCCCCAAGTTACATACTAATTTTTTCTCTAAAATTATAAATATTGTTAATTTCCCGGAAAATTACGCCTCCCCCTCCCCGTATTTTTTAGGGAAATTAACAATTCCCCAACAAATTTTGGCCATTCATGTCGAACAGTTTTTTCAAGTTTCAGTTTTTTCAGTCAAAAATGTTTTTCATCTAAAATTTGACATGAAAGGCCAATATTCATTGGGGAATTTTTAGGGAAATTAACAATTTCCCAACAAATATTGGCCTTTCATGTCGAATTTTTAAGAAAACATATTTTTGACTGAAAAAAACTGAAACGTGAAAAAAACTGTTCGACATTACGCCTCCCCCCTCCCCGTAATTTTTAGGAAAATTAACAATTTCCCAACAAATATCGACTTTCATGTCGAATTTTTAATAAAAAATATTTTTGACTGACAAAAATGAAACGTGAAAAAAACTGCTCGACATTACGCCTCCCCCCTCCCCGTAATTTTTAGGGAAATTAACAATTTCCCAACAAATATTGGCCTTTCGTGTCGAATTTTCAATAAAACATATTTTTTTCCCTCGAATTACTTACTAATTTTTTCCCTAAAATTCCAAATATTGCCCTTTCATGTCGAATTTTTAATAAATAATATTTTTTTTCCCCAAGTTACACACTAATTTTTTCCCTAAAATTACAAATATTGTTAATTTCCCGGAAAATTACGCCTCCCCCTCCTCGTATTTTTTAGGGAAATTAACAATTCCCCAACAAATTTTGGCCATTCATGTCGAACAGTTTTTTCAAGTTTCAGTTTTTTCAGTCAAAAATGTTTTTCATCTAAAATTTGACATGAAAGGCCAATATTCATTGGGAAATTTTTAGGGAAATTAACAATTTCCCAACAAATATTGGCCTTTCATGTCGAATTTTTAAGAAAACATATTTTTGACTGAAAAAACTGAAACGTGAAAAAAACTGTTCGACATTACGCCTCCCCCCTCCCCGTAATTTTTAGGGAAATTAACAATTTCCCAACAAATATTGGCCTTTCATGTCGAATTTTCAGTAAAAAATATTTTTTCCCTCAAATTACTTACTATTTTTTTCCCTAAAATTACAAATATTGGCCTTTCATGTCGAATTTTTAATATAAAATATTTTTTTCCCTAAAATTACAAATATTGGCCTTTCATGTCGAATATTTAATAAAGAATATTTTTTTCCTAAAATTACCACCCTAAAATTTCAGGGGGGGTGGCGTAATTTTTGGGGAAAAAATATTATCCATCAAAAATATTTTTTTCCGTTAAATCCAGCACAAATAAAAAATAAACCGTTTCAGGCCTGTCGAAACCGAATTGGAAATCACAAAATCATTAATAGCATTATTGGAGATTAAAATGATGAAGATCTTCTAAAAAAATATGGTTAATTCGAACAAAATAGAAGGAAAAATGGTCCTACGATGAGACTAGTCTTAGAAATCATCGAATGGGTCACTCAATTTTAGAGAATTTTTTGAAAAGATTTAAAAAAAAGGGGCCGTTCATATATTACGTCATCGATTTTTGCCGGTTTTGACCCCCCCCCCGAAATCATCCTATTCTTCTTATGGTCATAATCCAATTATCATTACCGTCATCCAACGACTAGACCCCCCCCCCCCTATTAAAAAATGACGTGATTTATGGACGGCCCCAAAGCTGTCATCTTTTTAAAAAATGGTTTTCACTTTGGAAGCAAAAAAACGTTGACATTGATAATTGATAAATTTTTCATGTTTTTAAACGAAAGTATGCTTCAAAGTGGAGAAATGTTATATATCGACATTTGTCGATATCTCAATTTGTTCTGGAGTCATCAGTTTTAACGTTTCCAAAACTTTCGAAATCGACATTTTTGGAAACATTATAATCCCTGAAAGAGACGAGATAAAAATCTAAAAATTAGTATGAATACTCCGATCATGGGGTACAACTTTACAAAAAAGATCAGGAAAATTAAAAATGGTCGGGGTTACAGGCTAGGTGAAATAGCGTGGAATATCCCATATATACGAAGATATATATGTATGTAAATATATGAAGTTCATCAATAGTTCACTTTTTAAGAATTTTTACTCGTATTATATGCTTATATAATATGCTTATATATGTAGTATATATATATATTGAAGTATTCTCTAATAAGAATAATTTTATAAATATTAATTATTCATGAACTGGCGATATTTAATTCACATAAAAATGGTACCCAAATATTACAGTTGAATATTTTGATAATTCAGACGTATTTACAGAATTATTTATTTCTCTAATTATGTATTCGAATATATATATATATATATATAAGTATTCTATAATAATAATAATTCTTAAAAAATTAACTATTCATGAACTAGCGATATTTATTCCACACGAAAATTACGCAAAAAAAGACAATTGAATATTCTAAGATACGTGTATATTCATGAGATTGATGATTCCATCATTGGAATGCAAAAAAAATGTATATTTTCTTCTATTCCTTAAGGGGTCTTCTCACTTTAGACGTTAAAAAAGGCTATTTTCATTAATTTTTTCGATTGGTTTATATTATAGATATTGATATAAAAGTTGTTACAATTAATAAATACACATTCGAAATACATTTAAAAAAAAAAATTATGTATTTATGTAACTCAAAAAAACTTTAAACGCGTTTTTCTCAAAACAACGTTTTTCGACGGCTTGTTGATAAAATCATCGAAACTACTGAACCGATCCTTATGAAATGTTAACCACATATTCTTTACAACTATTGCTATAGCGCATATCAAGGTTTTTTTCAAATTTGGATATATACTATTTTTTGCCAAAAACGGTGAAAAAAACACGTTTTTTGTTGTTGTTTGTTTCGAAAAATGTCAGCCATTTTGTTATTTTGCATATATAAAAAAATCGTATGATATGCGCTCTAGCCATGTGCTGAATCTAAAACCGTTTGATGTTTTACTTCGGATCATCCATCTCCGAGATTTCATCAACAGCGCAAACCTACAATTTTTCTGAACATTTTTTTAACTACCATTTTCGTCTATAAATAGTGACAAATAAATAAACAATTTTTTAAAATGTATTTCGAAAGTGCATTTATTAAGTGCAACAACTGTTATATCAATATCTATAATATAAAACTATCAAAAAAAATCATGAAGATAGCCTTTTTTAGAGTCTAAAGTGAAAAGGCCCCTTAAATTTCGTTTATCACGTTTTGCCTTCGAAAATCGACCATCCATTTTTCAACGTGATTGCTCACGTACATTATAAATTCGCGAAAGAAGATTTTGCACAATAATAAAAATAAAGAAATAAAAATAAATAATCAAATATACGAAATTTATTTTACATTTGACTATAGAGGCGAAAGTAAGAGGGCTTTTCTTCGACAAAGGAATGACTTGCCGGCAAAAGTCGCGAAGGGACATATTTCAATAAAAACTTGCCCGGTGTGTCGATGCTCCCCGTGGGCCAGTAAATAGTGCCACTCGGGTTTCTCGTTGAGAGTTGAGGCGGCGAGCTCGATTATCGCCTCGCCCAAAAAATCGTTCGCCCCGTATTTGACGAGGTCCCAAACCGTGATTTCCAACGATCTGTGCCTGAGCTCGGAGCGTCTGACGCTGTACACGAACGTCTGATTCCACTTCGGGTCGTTCGTGTTCGCCAACGTTTTCGTTCGCTTCTTCGATTTCTCGCTGCAAACACACGATCGACTTATTCTCAACAAGAGTTCCATTTGTCATCACTAAATCATATCGAACCACAATTGAAGATATCTTTTATAAACTCATGCATTTTAGAAATCATCAAACTTTAACGTTGCCGTGAAAAAAATATCATTTCAAATGTTTACTTCAAAGTTTGCGAGAACGATGAATGATCGATCGGCCATTTTTTTCGCTCTAGCGCTGTATCGAAAGCTTTGAAAAATGCAGTGGCCCGGCCAATTACACCGGCCTCGGACCGGAAGCGATATGACGAGCGGAATCACGACAAAGGTGGCCGAGCGACGGGAAATAGGGGGTGAGGGCGCGGAGGGAGGGGGTTAATAGAAGGATTTGCAAAGTTAACGAATGTGGCCAAAGTTCGGGACCAATTAGGTACACGAAGGTACGGATATGTGGAGAAAGAAACAGAGAGCGAGAGCGAGAGAGAGAGAGAGAGAGAGAGAGAGAGAGAGAGAGAGAGAGAGAGAGAGAGAGAGAGAGAGAGAGAGAGAGAGAGAGAGGGAGAGAGAGAGAGAGAGAGAAAGAGAGAGAGGCATATAAATCAGAGGAGAGAGAGACGAAAAGGAGCGAGGAAGACGCGGCTGGCGACGACTAGATATACTATAAGGCTCGTAACATTGCGGGCAAGAAGACGCTGGCGCCGGTGCCAAAATTGCTACAGCACCGTATACGACCAGATCACACACCCACACACTTGCTACATTTTCTCCTCGACCAGTGGCTGATGCTTCTTCCTGAAATTATTTATCTTACTGCTCGACGTCTCTGACGTTACTTTCAGCCCTCTCTCTCTCTCTCTCTCTCTCTCTCTCTCTCTCTCTCTCTGATCCTGGCCCACGTAGACATAGAGGGTGCTACGAGCTAGAACACCCCGGAGCCACATCCTTCGAAGATCTATTCGCTCCCACTCATATGCATACTTCGAATCATGTATATACAGGATGTATATGCTGGAACCGGCAGGACACCAAGAGAGTCAGAGAGAGAAAGATGGGCTGAGGAGATCGCAGACATTCCGAACGATTGAGATTCGCGACCTCGCGAGAGAGAGAGAGAGTCCAGAAGTCTTGCCAATCCTCGAGACAGACGCGGCAAAAAGACGCAATAAGCAATTTTACGACCCTCTCCGTCGACGTCTGGACCATATACATATATATATATATATATATATATATATATATATATATATATATATATATATATATATATATATATATATATATATGTATATGTGTGTGTGTGTGTGTATATATATATATATATATGTATGTATATATATATATATATATATATATATATATATATATATATATATATATATATATATATATATATATATATATATATATATATATATGTATATGTATATATATATATATATATATATATATATACGCCGCCATATACATACATACATACATATATATATATATATATACACGCCGCACGTATATATGTGTGTATGTATAAATCCTTTTAGATTGTTTCACCTCCTACTGTTGTCCGAATCATTTACGAGCCATGTGGATAATCGATGTCTCGTTCTCTTGGCAAATGTTCATACACGAACGGATAACTCGTATGCCATTTTCGTAGGGCCAAAAAAGAGAGAGAGAGAGAGAACGAGATATTGTTCGGGTCACCATGATTCAGAGCGCCGCGAGAGAGTGCCAGCGAAGCTTGCAACGTTAACTGATTCCTTTCGACGATCCGAAAGCCTCAGAGATAAGATTTTTCGGTTGAGGGAGAATAGATCTCTTTTAAAAAAGAATGATGTTAATTTAGGCCATTTTTTAACGATTCGACTACAATTTACTTTAAATTAGCCGATTTTGTTAACGATCTCGTTAAGGCCTTCTTACGATCTGAATTATCTGACGATTTTTTATGCAATTTTTGGAAAATTTGCCTAAAAATCGTCAAATAATGGTTAATAACAAATGAACTATGCAATATAAAAAAATCCTACGTACTTCCATAGACAATGTATTTTTCAAGATATATTCAACACTTCAAGTGAATCGGTTGAAAATTGTCTGAGTTATGTTTCCGGCCGACTTAAAAAATGCAGTTTTGAGGTAAATGCTGCGCAGCCGCCATTTTGAAATCAATCGCTTCAAAAAAATTATTGTATGCAGTCACTGATATGTATGAAAAACACCCTTATTTGTAAGCTCGATTAAATTTGTAGTTTTTCTGAAAAAAAAATCTCCAAAAAGCCTATTTTTTCGGCCTCTAGAGTGGCCTAACCCCTTAAGTTGACTTCGATTTTCCCGATTCTGTTAACGACCTCACGAAAATTGACCTTCATTCAGCCGTATTTTCTTAAAGACCTCACTAAAATTGACTTTAATTTACTCGATTCGGTTAACAGTGTTACTAGAATTGACGTTACTTGAGTCAATAAATAATAATAAAATGTATTGAATCGAAGAAGAATCCTATCCAGGATCGAAGCAATAACTGTGCCATCATTTCCCCATATTGAACTCCCCATATTGAATTCCCCATATTTACATTCCAGATTCTCCCTACAACAAACAATGGACCAATCGAGTGATTACTTCTCCATGACTGAAAAACCTGTCTGAGCCAACAAGGCCGAATCTACTCCCCGGTAGATCTGACTGTTTCCGCCGAGACATATTTTGAAGCGTATTGATGTGTCTGACCAATTGAAACCGAAACGACCGCCAAGTAGATACGGATCGCCTAATCAGCACAACTTGACGTTGCGGCTGACCAAACAAGACCAAAACTACTGGAAGTAGACAAAGACTTGTCCGATCAGACACAAACGTTACGATGAGCCTCGACAACCGAATCTCAACATACTACGAGTAGATACGAACTTGCTCGGTCAGACACAACTCTACTGACAAGGAAAGCTTGCGAGGAGATCCCTCCGATTTCGATGAAATTTGGCATGCTTGTAAAATGGGTAAAAATAGGTGACAGGTATTTTTTTATATCTGCAGAACCCGATATTTAAGGGTTGAAACACACCCTCGAAAATTTGGGTGTTTTTTATTTTTCGTCAATAACATTTTAACGGTACGAGATATGAAAAAAATCAAATTGTAACAATGGCTGTTTCTTCTTGGAGATGAGAACGATCACGTTATCGACGAAAAACGAAAAACACCCCTATTTTCGAGGGTGCGTTTCACCCCTTAAAAATCGGGATCCGCAGATATAAAAAAATACGTGTCGCATATTTTTACCCATTCTACAAGCATGCCAAATTTCATCGAAATCGGACAGATCGACGTCGCAAACTTTCCTTGTGAGTGACACCCATATCCAAAACCACTGGAAGGAGATACGGAATTATCCGATCAGACTCATTCTAACGTTGTGCCTGATAAACTAAAAGCCAAACTACAAGACAAGGACTTGTCTGATCAGACACAAACTTTATGACGTGTCTGACCAACAACGCTGAAACTACTGTGCAGGGGTGCTGCATTATTCGGCCAGACGCATTTTGTCGTTGTGTCTTACTAACTAAAGCTGATTATACTGCAAGAAGTTACAGACTTATCCGATCAGACACATTCTGAGGTTGTGCCTAATTAACTAAAAGCCAAACTACTGGAAGAAGGTGAGGACTTGCCGGATCAGACAAACTTTTTGACGTGTCTGACCAACAACGCTTGAATCACTGTAAGGGGATGCTGCCTTATCTGGTCGGACACATTTTGCCGTTGTGTCTGCCAAACTAAAATTGAAACTACTGGAAGGAGGTACAGATCTATCCGATCGGACACATTTAAGGGGGTCGTATAGTATGTCAGGTCGAAAGAAGAGAAAACGGCCTTGCATGACTTCTTTGAAGAAGGAAGGTGTATTCTATGGTCCAGGCATAGCAGATTGATGGTGAGACAATTTTTTTATTATGAATTATGTACAACAACTTTTAAATGCGTTTTTCTCAAAACACGATTTTTTCAAACTGCTGCCATGATATCTCAAAAACTCATTGATTGATTCTGCTCAAATTTATACAGTATTTTTAGTACATATATAACTACAAGGTGAACTGAAATAATTAAGATTGCTTCGTTAGTTTTATTTTTATCAGCTACATAGACCCCAAAAAATACGAAAAACTGAATTTTTTTTCTAAAGCGTAAAAAAAATTTTTTTTTTTGAGTTCTAACTTTATTTTAGTTCCATGTAGAGCCTCAAGTCTTGAAATTGCGTTTGGTTTTTTGATTTTAGATAAGCAGAAAGGCCGGAATCATGGCAGCAGTAGAGCACGTCTTTTTATTTATGTGTTCCTGTTAATGACTTTATAATGACTTTAAAAAATTCACAAAGTCTGTTCATATGTTAATAAAAATGATATACAATTTATAAATTATTTTGTTTCAATGGTTTTTTAAAAAAATTCCCCAAAAAAAATTGAAAAACGGCCTTCACACTAAACGACCCCGATAAGGGGCTATACCAGTGTGACTCTTTCGAAACATCGATGTTTTTGTTGTTGCCTTTTTCGACAGTTCAAACTTTCAAAAATATCATAATCATTTATATACTTTATATCAATATCATTTTATCTTGCAAAAATCGATAGTTAAATCTTTAAACGCGTTTTTCGCGAAATGAGATTTTTCAAATTTGCTGAAATTGAAACTCAAAGAGCAATTATCCGATTGACTTGAAATTTGAACTGAGTACTCTTGAATATATTTACTCTACAATGACGTGGGATATTTTCGATTGGATGAAAATTGACTATTTGGCATTGAAAAAAACGATCATTTTATAGGCAAGAAAACAGACTTTTTTTCAAAACTACGCCATTTTGTTAGATTTTGATATTTTTCGAAAATCCTACGCCATTGTACAGGAAATACCTTCCAGTTTAACGACATTTTTTCCTTTTTCGCTTTCCGCAACTCAATCGGCCGGAATCATGTTAGCAGTGGAGGAACTTTTTTTTGGCGCCTCCGAAGGCAGCGCATAAGTCGCTTGGATCTCAATATTTGTCTATAAATAAATTATGTAATATAGGTCAAATATAGCCAAATAGATTCTTAATTTTCCGGCACATTTAATTGAGTACTTTTCTTCCAAAAAATTCTCAAAAATCACCCAAATTTTCAGTGGTCACACTGGTATAGCCCCTTAAGGGGTTACCCCCACTTGCGATTTTGAAAAAATCGATTTTTTTTATTGCATTTTTTTGAAGTATAAGTATCCGGAATAGATGACTCTATGTAAGTTTACAAAAAAAAAATATTTTCTTCGTGTAAACTGAAATTGAAACTTTAAACGCGTTTTTCTCAAAATGGCATTTCTGAAGTCGGTGACCAAGATTACTCGAACACTAATGAACCGATCATCTTGAAATTTTGCAGGCTTATTTAATACATAAAAATGTAGTCTATAATCGTTCAATTTTTTTTTCGAAAAAAAAAATGGCCGTTTTATAGCCAAAAAACGGCCGTTTTTTTTCGTTAAAATCGAACCATTAACTTTGACTGTCCGCCATTTTGTGAAAAATGAATATTTTTTAAAATCCTTCGATTAAAGACTAGTTTATACTTATATTTGACTAAATCCATCCGCATTTTTTTTTCAGATGATCCACTTCGCCGCAATGTTGGTCACCGCAAACCGTGTATATAAAAACATTATTTCATTGACGGCCATTTGTCACTAAACAATGTAATATTTTTCAATAAAAAAATTACTGAAAGTTCTTCAAGATGTGTTCTTTAAGATGGTATATTGATCGATTAAAAAAGTTTTGTAGTTTTCTTTAAAAAAATTCATGAAAAAGGCCTTTTTTGCGCTACAAGTGGGGGTAACGCCTTAACGTTGTACCTGGCTATCCAAAAGCCTAACTACTGAAAGGAGCTACAGACTTGTCCGATCAGACACGCACTCCACGGCACATCGGACCAACTCAGGCCGAAACTACTGCGAAGTAGATACGGAGTTGTCTGATCAGACTACTTTTTCCCAGTGACCCAAAAGTAATCGTGCAATTGAGAAAATAATGTTACAAATACGAAAAATGAGAGAATTTTGAGAAAATCGGTTATATGCTTGCCTCTTGTCGGGCAGTAGGAATATCTTGGCATACGGATTTCTCGGCTGCCCGTTGCTTCTCGGTGTGAGGTTCGCCGCGCATACGAGGGTCACGATGAGCTGCAGTTCGGCCGGATCGAAGCCGAGCTTAACCTGTAATGTGCCACCCACGTTCGCGTTGCCCGGCGGATTTCGCAAATGCCGTCCCCTACCCTGGGCGTGAAGATCCGGCGAGCCCGGTGACGTCACCAGCACCGAGGGCTTGTCCCTTCTCGCGTCGTACAATTCTGCAAAAGGACCCATCAGCGGGTGACTCGTTTCGTTAAACTCGATTAAACTCTCGATCGAGACGGGCCTCGAGCCATCGTTCGGGACTAACAGACACAACGGGACAATAATTATATCGAGGGGTTTTCATTATTTTCTTTTATGGGGGTTACTGGCTGAGGAGGGAGGGGAGCAAACAAATTACGCGGGCAAGTCGACAGCAAATAGCACTCACGCATCGACACGTGTGTGTATGGGGGTAATACACAAAAAAAATACAATGATGTACATCCTGCATTGTATCGGAACTCGTAACGATTTGCCTTCAAAGTGACGCATCGAAGGAACGAAAAAATAGTGGCGGGGCTCGTATCGTTGGCATGCAATGATTTTTTATATATGTTGTTTTTTTTAATTCTTTAGTTTATATATTTTTATATAAAATGAAGAATTATTTTTCATATTTTTTAATTCTTTATTTTTATGTCCATCCAATTTTTTTTTTCGAATTCGCTTTGCACGTCTTGTAATGTCTTTGAACGTCAATCTTTGAAAAAAAAAAACGGTCATGTACATTCCGCAGCCGAAATTTGCTAAAAGACATTTTGGCTGTTCGGAAAAAAAAATATTTTCATTGCAATCCAAGAGTACGAGCTTTAAGGGGTTGCTTACCTCCAACGTTTTCAAAAACCGGGTTCTTCATCATTAATTGGCATTTCTAAGTCTTGACGCATCTTCAAAAAAAACATAATTCCTCCATATCATCCGGGGCCGGAGATACGAGAGTAAATATTTTTTAATATTATCTTACGGAATTCATTTTATCTTCTGCATTCCCATCGTCTGTCAAGCCATATTTTAAATTTTTTTACTCGCAACGTTTTTATGGCCGTTCCAAGCACCGATTCGAACACGACAATAAATGTCTACTCAAAAACGTGATGACGCCTTTTTTCAAATTCAAAGTAATGCCTCGACGAAATAAAACTACGTCACTTTGTCAGAATCTTCTTGGATTTGTCATATCTATGAAGTTATGAGGCGTTTTAATACGCAGAAGATTGTTAAATAAATAAAAATGTAACCATGTTACATAAATGTACCAATAAATAATCTGTAATTGATATTTTCAGCATTTTCCACAAGTCATCGTTGTAAAATACTCTCGAAATGTACCGATTATTGGCTCGGCTGGAAATATGTAACCCCTTAACATTATATGTAAAACTAGGTACTTTTACACTTTCTGAACAATAAATACGTCGTAGCATAAATACAAAACACTCACAAAAAAATAGCCGACGAAGACTGATAAACACGAAGAGAGCGAGGGAGAGAGAGAGAGAGATAGAGGCATATAAGAAGAGAGAATTGTACAAGTTGTTGCTCCCACGAAACGACTATATTAATTAATTATGCGCTGACGAGTTGCAGCGGGGGTGCATTGGCACAACTACGTTCAACACTACGCGCTCTACGATAATAAACAAATACAAAAAAAACACATGGACAAGTACACTAACGAACTCGTGATTTAAGACGAGCTTCCTTCGTTTCTTTTGTTTGCCATTTTCGTTTTAATTTTTTCATCGTCACAAACGATAATGACAACGATAACGTTTCGTTATCAATTGTAATATCGTTTACGACGCTCTCTTGACAGAGTTCGGCGATTATTGGATCGCGGGTGCACTCGTGTGATGCCTCACGTGAAAATGGAATTTTTGGCAGGATTTTTATTTCGCTTTTGTGGAGACGAGCAATACTGCGAGCGAAAAGATTCGCGGAGTTTGGAGCAAATGAGCGAAATGGGTGAAAGAGAGGTATCTTTTATTATAAATATATTAAGGCGTGTTGAAAAAAAAGCTTCTTATGCCTTTTAGGTCTCACACTTTTTATTACAATGAGAAATTGTTTTATCCTACGAGACAGCAAAAAAACATCGCTCAATATTCCACTCTCGAGTAAAATTCGTTGGAATTTAGCAATGCAGCTTTACGAGAATGCAGGGGAAACTATTTTTTATTGTCATGAAAAGTGGAAGATCCAACGAATAAAAACTTTAATTGGAAATATTTTCATATATGAGGCATTCCACGTCACTTCAGCCAGTAAAAAAAAATCCACAATTAATTTTGACAAATCGAGTTACTTTATTGAAAAATATTCAAGGAGTGTCGAAATTTTTTAAAAATATCTGACGTTTTTTCTTGTTGATCACCATTTTTTAAATATTTTTCCATTTAAATGGCTCTATCTTTGGCAGGATTTGACGACGAAAAATGTCGACACTCGGTGAATATTTTTCAATAAAGTAACTCGATTTTTCAAAATTATTTGTGGATGTTTTGGATGAGTGACGTGGAATGCCTCATATATATATATAGTGTGTGTGTGTGTGTGTGTGTGTGTGTGTGTGTGTGTGTGTGTGTGTGTGTGTGTGTGTGTGTGTGTGTGTGTGTGTGTGTGTGTGTGTGTGTGTGTGTGTGTGTGTGTGTGTGTGTGTGTGTGTGTGTGTGTGTGTGTCTGTGTGTGTGTGTGTTCGTGTGTATGTACACACATGTGTGTATGTATATATATACTATATGTAATGTGTCCAAAGAAGTTTTATACACATATGTATGAAAAAAAGAGGGAGGGAGAGAGTGTGTTTATACGGGGTACATATAATCGATCGGGACTTTAAGTAATATTATCATGAGGCCTACCCCACAGTATACATTTCTTAAGACCTGGAATTCGAAAAATCATATAATCTGTGAAAGTTTAGCTGTTCCGTCGATTTCGCATTACGATTTCATTTAAATATAATTGCATAAATTCTATACTTGTGTGTATATTTTTTATTTGCTTAATATTCGCGCTCGATCGAACGAAAATAAATTTGCAATGGTTAGAAACGTGCTCGAAAACTGGTCTCGAAGCACCAGCAAAGTTTATCAGTATACTATATCATTATTATCGGTACTATACACATATATTAATTTTTTTTAAATTCATTTCTGGGACACATTATTCGACAAAGTATCGTGTTTGGTTTAAAAAAAATGTAAATTTTCACGAGTAATATATTCACCTTTGTGATGAGGTTGCTGAGGAATTGGCATCGGCTCGTGTTTCTGGCGCCACTGGGTCTGCGCCGAGACTCGCCTCGGGCCGATAGAAGGCGGGACAGTCGTCTGTACACCGGTCATCATCATCGCCGCGGTCGTGCCTGACAAATTTCTCGAAACTATCAACTCTACCTGCGGCTCCTCTCGCGACTTCATTATTATGTCGTTCACCTCCTGAAAACTCTTGCCCTGGAGTGATCGACCGTTCCACTCTATCACTTCGTCACCTAAGGCGCGAGCCCCAAAAACAAAATCAAACGAAAAACAACGCGCGATCAAGTGCCTGAATCGGAGGTGAACTCTTTTTCTTATTAATTGAGGAAAATGTTTCGACGGAACAGAATTTTTCTGTGTATTAAAGAGATGCAAAAAGAATGCTTTTTATATGTGAAAAAAAAAGAATCGAATTCGAGTAAAATTTCTTTATATCAATTTTTTTACAGTTTCGATAGAATGAAATTTGTGATATTGGAACAATATTTGTGAAAAAAAAAATTGTCTCGAAGTTGAAATCTTCTTCAGTTATTGAAAAAAAGTTTCGATGGAGCAGAATTTTTTCGCGAACTGAAAAAATGCGCGAAGAATGCTTTTTATTTGGTAAAAAAAATCGAGTCGGAGTTGAACTCTTTTTTGATGGATTTGAAAAAAAAATTTCGTTCGAACAGAATTTCTCTGCGTACTAGGAAGATGCAAAGAGAATGCTTTTTATTTGTGAAAAAAAGAATCGATACGAGTAGAATTTTTTGATAAATTGAACCAAAAAAAAGCTTGTGTAGGGCGAAATTTGTGAAATTTGTAAAATTGGAACAGTATTCGTGAAGAAAAATATTGAAGGAAGGTGAACTCTTTTTTGATTTATTGAAAAAAAGTTTTGATGGAGCAAAACTGTTTTCTGTATGTTGAAAAAATGCACGAAGAATGCTTTTTATTTTGGAAAAAAAATCGAGTCGGAATTGAACTCTTTTTTGATGGATAAAAATAATTCCGTTCGAACCGAATTTTTCTGCCTACTAAAAAGATGCAAAAAAGAACGCTTTTTATTTGTGAAAAAAGAATCGATACGAGTTGAATTTTTATAATTAAATTTTAAAAAAGTTTCGATACAACGAAACTAGTGAAATTTGTAGAACTGGAACAATTTATGAGGCATTCCGCGTCACTTCAGCCAGTGAAAAAAAATCCACAAATAATTTTGACAAATCGAGTTACTTTATTGAAAAATATTCACCGAGTGTCGAAATTTAAAAAAAAAATTTGACTTTGTTTCTCGTTGATTACCATTTTTTAATATATTTCCATTCAAATGGCTGTATTTTTGGCAGGATTTGACGTATTGAGATTCGTAAAAAAACGAAAATATGAGTCTTTTTCTAGCCTTCCAAAAAAAAATTAATTTAGATTTTATTGAGCGAGTCGAAAGTCCGTTTCAGGGCAAAATATGCCATAATATTTTTTTTCTCAAAGAAAGACACTCGTTATTTTATTTTTTTTTAATTTCCCCGAATTGTGAATACGAAAAACGGATTTTTGGTATTTTTTATATTATGCGATTCCTAAACACCGTGAAGTAACAGCTATTTTTATTTTTTTTATTTTTAAATTAATATTCGATTGAAGAGTGTGGAGCACTCCAAGACTCCAATACATATGACATATATGTCATATGTATTTCAAAAATCTTGTAAACATACAGCAAGTGTTTCACACTCTTCAATCGAATATTAATCAAAAAATTAAAAAAATTAAAATAGCTGTTACTTCGCGGTGTTTGGGAAGCCCATAATATAAAAAATACCAAAAATCCGTTTTTCGTATTCACAATTCGGGGAAATGCCTAAAAATAAAATAACGAGTGTCTTTTCTTGAGAAAAAAAATGTTTTTCCATATTTTGCCCTAAAACGGACGTTCGACTTGCTCAATAAAATCTAAAAAAAAATTCTAGAAGGCTAGAAAAAGATGCACATTTTCGTTTTTTGCGAATGTAAATACGTCAAATCCTGCCAAAGATACAGCCATTTGAATGGAAACATATTAAAGAATGATAATCAACGAGAAAAAACGTCAGAAATTTTCAAAAAATGTCGACACTCGGTGAATATTTTTCAATAAAGTAACTCGATTTTTCAAAATTGTCTGTCGATTTTTTCTTTTACTGGCTGAAGTGACGTGGAATGCCTCATATGTGAAAAAAAAAAAATTTGAATCGAAGTCGAACTATTTTTTGATTTATTGAAAAAAGGTGTCGATGGAGCAAAACTTTTCTGCGTACTGAGAAGATGCAAAAGAGTTATTTTTTTACGAATAACAAAAAATCGTATCGAAGTTCAATCCTATTTTGATGTATCGAAAAAAAGTTTGAGTGGAACAGATTTTTTCTCTGTAATGAAAATATGCGAAAAGTATGCTTTCTATTTGTGAAAAAAAAAACATCAAATGGAAGATGAACTCTTTTTTTATCTACCAACAAAAAGTTTCGAAGGACCAGAATATTCCTCTGTACCAAAAAAATGCATTTTATTTGGGAATAAAAAAACGAATCAAAATTGAGTTCTAACGAATGAGAATTTAATTTCTCCGAGTGGAAAAAATGGGTTTACCGGGCCTCAATTGACCCTCGACGTCCGCCGTACTGCCCTTCTTGACTTTCTCGATGAGGGCGCCCCGCGAGCCGTTCTCCAAGAGCTTTCCACCGACGACCTTGAGCCCCAGTATGCTACTACTGCTCCCCGAGCCCGACGATTTCCTCAGGATCATATGACCGATGATTTTCTGGCCGTCGCTGCTCCCTTGCCACGAGAGGGGTTGCTACACGGTCCGTTCGAGGAATGCGAAGAAAAAAAAACACATCGAAAGTTTCCTAACTTTTTCCATCTCAAAATCCCGATTAATGTGTTTCGTAAAGATCAACGATCCAGTGATGATCGTGTGTGGGTCTGTGCGGCACTTCTCGACTTGTAAAATTCACTCAAAATCATTATTTTTTTCTTCTCCCCTCCACAAATGATAATTCATCATACATAATCCTTTTTTCCAATTGCAATCTTTAATTAACATTTTTTTTAACGATTCCCTCACCTATAATTCAAAACTTAATAAAAAAAAAAAGTTATTCCCTTACAGATAATTCACAATTTTTTTTCTCCACCTACGATAATTGAAAATTAAAAAAAAATTATTTCGAACGATTTTTCATTCAATCCGCGCCCCCCTTCGTGATCTCACAATAAACGTGTATGTGTCAGTGTGAACGTGTGGAGAGCAATAAGTGCGTTTGACGTTATGAACGATGTGACGAATTCGTGAAACATCGAGAGAGCGACATAGCCAAGCAACGAACCATTACCACACGAAAAGCATGCCACGTCATATCTAGTATCTCACAGAAAAATATGATCCCGAGCTTTTTTTGAACATCAAACGTGTTTTCTTTGTGGAAAGAAAAAAACAAGGATACGAAAAAATAAACAAAACATCGAAAGGAACATTGACCGAGCAGCGTTGGTGTCGAAGCTTTTGCGTCTCGCAAGCGGCGTGCACCAAGGCGAAATCGTTAATTTGTATATGTGTGCGTCGAAACGGGGGAAACCATCGACCGAAATACTTTCGAAAATTGGATTAATTGTTTTAGCCCCGTTTTTCTTTTATTAATATTATTGTTATTATTATTATTATTATTATTATTTTCTTCTGCGCGTGAAGTTTTGTTTTTAAATCCTACCCACAGAATTGCCCCGGAGCTTTCATTAGCCACATCGTGTGCTCCCTTCATTAATCGTCGAGGCTCGGCAACCAAAAAAAAAACAAAGAGGGAGAGAGAGAGATTCGTAAAAGTCATCACTAAATGAAGATCGGATTTCCAAGCCCGGCGAATGTTTATCGTGACGAAATCCTCTTGCCCCCAAATGTCTAAACAGGTCGACGTAAAAAATAAATTAAAAAAAAATCGAAAAGTTTTTCGGAAGGATCTTTTTTTCTCCTTTACAAATACGCAGGAAGTAGCGGAATTACCGGAAGAGCAATAATTTTTATTCCCGTTTCCGTCATCGGAGCCCTTCGATTAATTAAAGCAACGCTCCGCCTCTTGAGAACCGGAAGTGAGCAAGAGAGAGAGGGAGAGAGAGAGAGGAAGAGGGAGACAGCGAGCTTTTCCGTTCACTCGTTTCAACCCCGGCGAATTGACAAATGTATGCGGGATGAAAACGATTGCGTATATTCAAACTATCGGGAAACTAACATCCGAAACGAAAGTTGCATCGTCTGCCAACAATGAAACAATGCTAATCACACTATATTGCGATCTCCGAAAGCGCAAGCTCTCCACTCTCCCTCCCTCTCTCTCTCTCTCTCTCTCTCTCTCTCTCCCTCCCTCTCTCTCTGTCTCTCCCTCTCTCTCTCTTTCTCTCTCTCTCTCCCACTTTTTCTCCTCACCCTCAAAGTGTCCGTGTCTGTTCTACGACCCCGAATCACTTGTCCACCAATTTGCACAGTATACTAATACACGTGTACGTACCACAATATGTATACACAGCTAGCCAAAAAAGTAATAAGGTCTTTTCATTTTTAGCACTCGATATACTTTTCTTTTTATGATTGATGATTTTTTAGCACTCGATATACTTTTCTTTTTATGAATGATGATTTTATGATTAAATAATGCGGTCTTTTGATACTTTAATTTTTTTAAATTGGGCTAACCAAAATTCTTTTTTAATAAAAAATATTCTCTATTCCAATCTTTCTGGTAGACTTTCAAGTCCGCTCTTCCAAATTTCTTCTGTCCGTGACGAAAAGTCAAGTTGAAAAAAAAAACCGCATTATTTATACGACGATTCATATATATATATATATATATATATATATATATACAGTTGTGTTACAGTGTTACAGTTAATACTTGTTTTCAGTTTAAACACGTTTATCTTAGTAAACATTATTTTTTTACTGACGGCCTTCGTTACTACTAGTTTTTCATGGCAAGAATTAGAATGTACTGATAAATAAATTTGAACGTTATTAAAAACTCGTCGACTAGCAAAAGAACCCAAACAAACTCGTCTTAACTAGGAAAAATAATTGTACCGAAGGCATTCAGTAAGAACGAGTTTTTACTAGGCAAAACGTGTTTAAGGGGCTATACCAGTGTGGCACTTTAAAAAAATCGATTTTTTTTTGGTTGCCTTTTTCGACAGTTTATACTTTCAAGAATATGAGATGAGATTTTTATACTTTCAAGATTTTTATACTTTCAAGAATATGAAATGAGATTTTTCAAATTTGCTGACATTGTAACTCAAAGAGCAATTATCCGATTGACTTGAAATTTGAACTGAGTACTCTTGATTATATTTACTCTACGATGACGTGGGATATTTTTGATTGGATGAAAATTGACGATTTGGCATTGAAAAAAACGACCATTTTATAGGCAAGAAAACAGACTTTTTTCATGACTACGCCATTTTGTTGGATTTTGATATTTTTCGAAAATCTTACGTCATTGTACAGGAAATACCTTCCAGTTTAACGGTTTTTTCCTTTTTCGGTTTCAGCTGCTCAATCGGCTGGAATCATGTCAGCACTGGAGGAACTTTTTTTTGGCTCTTCCGAAAGCAGCGCATAAGTCGCTTGGATCTCAATATTTTTCTATGGAAAATTTTTGTAATATAGGCCAAATATACCCAAATATATTCTTAATTTTCCGAAACATTTAATTGAGCACTATTCATCCAAAAAATTCCCGAGAATCACCCACATTTTCAGCGTTCACACTGGTATAGCCCCTTAAACTCGAAGCGGGTTTTAACTGTAACATATATATATATATATATATATATATATATATATATATATATATATATATATCTATATCATACACATGGAATGTATAATGCGAGTATTTCAAATGAGGCACGTGAATTAATTCGTGGAACGAAAAAGCTCTCCGGGCTAATTGAAACAATCGGAACGAGGCCAAGTACTCGGTTTCGCGTGTTTGCCATCTCTATTTTTTTCTTTTTGCTCCTTCTCTCCCTCTCTCTATCTCCCTTCCTCTCTCTTCCCTACCAACTCTCTTTTTTACATTCAATTTATTTGTCTCCATATTTTATCTCGATATTTTATTTTCTATCTCATCGCATCTTATATTGTTTATTTTTGTTTCATATCGAATCTTTATTTAACTCTATCTTCTATTTATTTTTCGTTTTGTATTAAATCCTCGTTTCTTTAATTCCTATGATGATATTTTTTCTTCTTGTTTCATTTTCACGTTTATATGTGCCTGTGAGTTGACTGAGGCATAGTCAACATTGTCAATCAATCAATCAATCGAGCTCTCTCTCGCTCTCTCCCTCATTCTCTCTATTTTGCCTTTTTTTCTTTCTCCACCATTTTTCCACAATCAGTTTTCATCTCGTCGCGAAGAACGTTACGTCACGGTGGTTCTCGTACCAACGATCGATGGGCTTGTTTCGTCAAAATAATTCCTTGAATTAAGTCGATGGAACAGAAAAAAATCCGTTAATTGCGGCCTGACAGTGCAAACGTGTGGATTGCGAAGCCGTCAGAGAATGAGAGAGAGAGAGAGAGAGAGAGAGAGAGAGAGAGAGAGAGAGAGAGAGAGAGAGAGAGAGAAAGAGAGAGTTTGAAAGACAAAGGAACAATTTCTGTCTTTTAAATGAGAATTGTGCCGGTCTCTATTAATAATTGGCCCAATGTCATTGTGTGATTAAATATTCTCGTTCCTCGGAGATAAAAAAATTCGTTCGCTCCTCCTGCTCCCATTTCATCGTTTTGGCTGCGAAACGCGCGCGCGCGCACGAATCGTGTGCAAATTAACAAAAATGTTGATTCAATGAGGATTCAAGGATTAATCGGTTGGACAGGAGTCTGAAAGGAACGAACGAATATCAAGAGCGGTAAAAAAAATAACAACAATCATTATTATTGATAACAATAATAATAACAATTGCCCAGTGCGATATTAATTATTAATCATTCTGAGATTCCAATAGCAGAGCGTTATAATAACTGTTATTATTTTAAAATAATTTTGTTATTCCTTTAATGATTATTATTTTGATTATTTTGATCATTATCGTAACTATAATAATAATTATTATTATTATCAGACGAAAAAGAATGCAATTACTGGTGATAATATTCGTTTTTTGGTTCTAATTATTCAAAGTCATTATTATTATCTTTGCTGTTATTATTACCAATATTTATATTCTTATTGACATCAGTCTTCTTAATATTAGTAAAAATAACAACTACAATAATAATAATGATAACAACAATAGAACTTCAGCAGCAAAAATAAATTTCTAAACAAATAAAAAACGCAACAAAAATTGAAAAAAGGAACTAAAAATTGCTTGAGTTTTCGAAAGATAAGGAGAATCGATAATTCCACCGAATTATCATTGAATCCAACACGCAATCGAAATTTTTAAAAATCGTCAATACAAAAGATTGTTGAGATTCCTAGCGTACGATTTTTCTACAGACGACGATCTGAAAGAGGCCTACGTCCAATACAGAGCATCTACTACGAGTATAAACTATATAGGCAGTTCCCATTGCACGAAAAAGCCCTCGTCTGGTCTCGTTCTTCGAGTGGAGGAAAAAAAAGGCCTGTCAAATTTTACGCCACGTTTAAGAATTCGGGATTTTGCGAGGTTGCGAGTCTGTGTCCTTTTCATTTTGTTTAGGTTTGTTTTTTTTTTCTAATTTCGTCGGTGGATGATTTTCAGGTGACGGGGTGGATGGAAGAAGATGAGAAGGTCCTTGGCCGCGTACCTTGGGCAGGTCACCACGATTGCTGTCCTCGCTGCTAGTGAAGGTGCTCGATGTGTCTATACCGGAGTCTTTGGTAGCGCTGTCCTGACTACCCTGACGATCCGCCTCCCAGGACCATTCCTCGTGGGTACCAACACTACCACTACCACCACCACCGACACTGGTACCACCGTCGAATCTCACCGTTTTTTTCCCCCTTCGTTCCGTAAACCTTTACAATCCGACATAGAGACACACACACACATCGGAGATTGTACTCTCCATCATCACCATCAGCATCATTATCATCATCAACATCATCATTCTTATCCTCATCATCATCATCATCATTATCCTCATCATCATCATCATCATTATCCTCATCATCATCATCATCATCATCATTATCATCATCATTATCATCATCATCATTATCATCATCATCATCATTATCAGGAATCGATTAGCTCCGGATGTCTTATAAGGAATTGGGTGAATCTCGATTAAGATATAGCTCCACTGGTGGTCCCTCGTCTTCGGATGGTCGAGATTACCATCGAGCCACTGCACGCCGATTCCTTCGCCGTCTTGGCTCTTTTGGGACCATCCTGTCCGCTGCATTTCTAGACGCAGATGACGCACGACGAAGGTTACAAGTTTTTTTTATCGTTTCGGTAATGCGAGGCAAACATACATCTTGAGGTGTCCATGAGTATGCGCTTGATTGGTATATTCTTGTAACAACGTTTTAATATCCTTTGATTTTGATCGGTACGAGTGTCGGACATCTTCAAACGGGGAATCAGACGTGGCCGTGCTCGGGTTGCCACCTCGACCATCGTCGGCCGAGAAACGTGGCAGTTACGTAAGGTGAAACGAATATCGACAGGACTCTTTTTCAACGAGAATCGGCACGAGTCTTTTTTTTTAACAGAAATCGGCACGACTCTTTTCTTTAACAAAAATCGGCACAACTCTTTTTTCAACAAAAATAAGCATGAATTTTTCTTTACGAAAAATGGGCAAGAATTTTTATTTAACAAAAATCGGCACGACTTTTTTCTAATAAAAATTGGCACGAACTTTTCTTTACCAAAAAGCCGCACGACCTGCTTGCAACAAAAATCGGCATAACTTTTTTTAAACGAAAATCGGGTTAACTTTGTTTAGTAAAAATCGACATGACTCCTTGTCAACAAAATCGGCAAAACCTTTTTGCAACAAAAATAGGTACGACTTTTTGGCAATAAAATCGACAAAACCTTTTTGCAACAAAAATCGGTACGCCTTTTTCAAACAAAAAAACGGCACGACTTTTTTTTACAAAAATCGGCAGAACTTTTGCTTAGGAAAAATTGGATAGAATGATGTAACGACAAAAATCATTGATACGACAAATTTTTTTTAACGAAATTCGGCACGACTTAATTTTCATTAAAAAAAATCGGCACGATTATTTCCTCAACAACCAAAATCGGCATGATTTTTATTTGACAAATCGGCGCAACCTTTTTCAAGCGAAAATCGGCACGTTTTTTTCTTTGAAAAAAAAACCTCCCAGCCGTTCCGCAGTTCGGTGAAAGAGAAAAATCGAGACCCAAGGAAATCGGCAAAAACGTAAATCAACTGTGTGTACGAAACGCAAAAAAAAACGCGAAACAAAACGCACCTCCGACCGTCGGCTCGCCACTCGTCGGCACTTCTTCGAAAGCTCCTACGTACGAGGGTGCTCTCCTCTTTTCGAGGCTCTCGCGGCGGATGATGACCGTTATACTCGATCGTCATAGCGCCGGTGGTGGCATGGTGGCCGTTGTGCGATCCGTGCCTCCGCGAGCAGATCGACATCGACGAGGCTGGACCACCACCGTGATGATGATAGTACCCCTTTCCTACAGTAGATCCAAACGGGTCTGTGTGTGTACATTTTTCTTCTTTCTTTTTGTCCTCTCTTTTCCGTCGAATTGACTCTTTTTAAAAATCGAATACCGAGCTTTTTTTCATCCCCATCGCTGATTTCTTTGCGCCACCCCCTCTATCATTCACATTCGCGGGTTCTCCGCAGGAGACCTAAGGGAGCCACTGAGTCTCCCGAATCCTGGCACTATTGCTTGGAAAAAGGAGGGAGGGACAAAAAAAATCGGCCCCTCTCGTAAACGCGGGTAATTGAAATTCAATTATCGAGAGTACGAGAAAAATGTAAAGAAAAAAATGAAGAAAATCAACTAATTCACCTTTCCCAATTGGATGATCGCAATGAGTCTCGAGTCTTTCCGAGAACTTCCCTTGCGGTTTCTACTTCTGCTCTCGGTCGAGCTACCATTACTGTGCCCTTTTATTTCGACGTAGGGTTATTACCTTCTTTTTTTTATACTCGCGAATCGTTGGAAATTTTTTCGTGTATATATATTGTTCGTGGTTCGATGACAAGAGGACGGAGGTACCGGATGTTCGAAAAAGAAATACGAAAGAGGAACAAGTACAAATAGAGCCAGCAGCTGTGCGGACGCCCTGTGGACAATCGTTCAAGTATCATAAGTGTTTCAAGTGTGCGCGCGCGTGTATGTGTGTTTTTCTTTTTTTTTTCAAGCGTACTGACAAAGAGCAGCATTTTCGTGTTGCAAGTATATTTTATAAGGAATTTCATTATTCAGCGAGAACATAAGGGAGGAAAAACGGAGGCAGGGAGAGGAAAAAACTTTTAAACCGAGTCACACAACAAAACGAAAATTCCACGAGACATCGAAAATTTCAATTTCGAACGAAAAAACGACGAAACGTGTATTCGCATATACGAGTTGGACAATTGAGAGTGAGAGAGCGAGAGAGAGAGAGAGAGAGAGAGAGAGAGAGAGAGAGAGAGGCAGAGACACACACACAATTCGAAAAAGTATAATAAACGAGCAACATGGATTATCGAGACATTGAGTTTACAATATTGCTGAGGCTGTGCCGTCGTGATCGTAAAAAAAGAAAAAAAATAAGTAAGGAAAAACATTGATGGAACAATTAACGTCGACAAATAGTCACACAGACATTTAATTTTTTTTTAATAATTTACAAAAAAAAACAAGGAAACGCACACGAGTAGCAATGGGTGCAGGAAATTTTCGGCCGGGAGTTTTTGTGTCCTATACACGTTTATATATAGTCACGTGTACACAGATAGTAAGACGAGTGTGTGTGTGTGTGTGTGTGTGTGTGTGTGTGTGTGTGTGTGTGTGTGTGTGTGTGTGTGTGTGTGTGTGTGTGTGTGTGTGTGTGTGTGTGTGTGTGTGTGTGTGTGTGTGTGTGTGTGTGTGTGTGTGTGTGTGTGTGTGTGTGTGTGTGTGTGTGTGTGTGTGTGTGTGTGTGTGT
The DNA here is from genome assembly GCA_944452715.1 of Ophion slaviceki. Classification (NCBI taxonomy): domain Eukaryota; kingdom Metazoa; phylum Arthropoda; class Insecta; order Hymenoptera; family Ichneumonidae; genus Ophion; species Ophion slaviceki. The sequence goes on from OX101790.1 coordinate 46,691,922, forward strand.
GTGTGTGTGTGTGTGTGTGTGTGTGTGTGTGTGTGTGTGTGTGTGTGTGTGTGTGTGTGTGTGTGTGTGTGTGTGTGTGTGTGTGTGTGTGTGTGTGTGTGTGTGTGTGTGTGTGTGTGTGTGTGTGTGTGTGTGTGTGTGTGTGTGTGTGTGTGTGTGTGTGTGTAAAAGAGAGTGTGTGTGTGTATAAAAGAGAGACAGAGAGAAAGGAGTGAGAATTTTGGTGCAATATCACATCAGAATTATTTTCTTCGCTTTTCTTTTCGAGTTTATGAAGGAGATAAACGCTCGGTACGAAAACACCGTCGATCGGTCAATTCGATAATAATTCAATTTACACGATCGGACGCATCGTCCATGCCAAAATTCGAAGAGAGGAAGAAAAAAGGAGCAAAGACAGAAAAAAGTGACATTTGAGAAAAATTATTTTTGTTCGACCGATCGACCGGAAAACACACGCATGCACGCTTTACACGCAGTTTTACATACGATACATGAGAGAATCGGTAACATTAACGTAATACAAAATGTTCAGTATAGATGTGTACGTGTGTGTTTGGGTGTATGATATTTGTTTGGGTTGCAATATATATATATATTCATAAATATATGCAGATTTAATGAATTGGGCTATAAAAAATTGTCGAGCGCATTATCATCGTGATTCAATTATAATTGTACATGAATTGTATACTTGAATGAAGTGCGATCCATCGAATAATGAACACTTATATATTTTTATGTGTATATTTGTATATGTATATTTCTATATATATGTGTGTGTGTGTGTGTGTGTACAGGGTGTTTCACGACGTTTAGGGTTCCCTTTGTAATCATCCAAGATATATAATTGCGAGCAAAACACTTTTTCTGAAAATGTCGTGCGACAAAAGCTGCCTCAGATATTAGCCTTTAAAGTTCGAGTAGTAAAACGGTAGTTGCTCACTTTTGGGGAAATAAATGGTGAATTTGTACTCAGGGGGTTGAGCCACATTGATGTGAACTTGTAAAAAAAGATCCAAATCCAAATTTTGGCCCATCTCGGTCAAAAATAAATGAGTTCACTGAATCGGTGATCATTTCTTTTCGGCTTCGGTTTGGACCTCCATACTGTGTGCGTTCTCTTCGTTATCGTTTGCGCTTTGAAATGCCGTTTAATTTATTGGGCTTCGATTATTTTTCAATTTGTGCCAGAATTTTAAAGACCGACCATTGATTTTTCCCAATTTTTCCATACCCCTTTGCCTCTCTTTCGGCTATTTTTCAAGTCGACTTTCCGGGAAAACTAATAGAGATATCGGGATGAGATCGTTTCCAAAACTCCACCGATAAATGTGGGTCACTGAAATAGAACCGACGCTACGGCTGTTTGAAGTTATCCAAGTTTGGCGATTGTCGAAAAGTGGCCAAAAGAGCCAAATCATTTTTTTTCGACTTCTTAACGATTAAGGATGGCACTGAGTTTCTGTCAAAAGCCCAGAAATACGCCGACTAAATGCAAAAAACGTGTGATTTCCACGCTTTTGACGATTTTTAAATGAAAATTGCGCGTTTTGGGGGAAATGAATTATGAATTCGGATTCAGGGGATAAAAATACACCTATATGAATGTAAAAAAAATTAAATATCCAAATGTTTCTTATTTTGGGAAAAAAGCAGTTTCTCTGTCACTTGCCGCTCATTCATTTATCGATTCGATATGAAACTCCGCTCTACGCGCATTCGTTTGCTCTAAAAACTTCTGCCTGATTCATCGAGCTCCGATTATTTTTCGATTTTTGGCAGAATTTAAAAGTCGAACCATCGATTTTCGCGAATTGTTCCGTGCTCTAAACATCAATTTGGAGTTTGTGGAAATACTTCGAATCAGTATACACATTTTAAATGAAGAAAAAAACTGCGATAAGGAACATGAAGTAACGGGTGATCGCCTTAAGCTTGCTGTTCAGCAACGCTGCAAAATTGCGAAAACTTTAATTTTATCCCCCTCTTCAAAGTGTTACCCGTTCCATTCAATTTAATGCACCCCAATTAAATGTGGGGTGAGAAAAAGAAAAATGAAGGGCTGGTTCATCCGTTAATTTTTTGTTTTTTCGTCAATGTGCTCATAGTGGATATCTAATCGTATTGCGCGCGAAGAATTTTCGTGTTCGTTTCACTGGAATCGCTTGTGAGTGAAACTGCAAATCAACCCTTGACATGCTTCGCCCCAAAGGGTGGTTGCACCCCTTACAAAAGTACTTCCGCCGATAAAAAAAATACGTATATACATGAGTTTCAACGAAAACGAAGGTGGACACCAAAGTCATCTTTGTAGCGTTGGACTTTGACCGCAAATATCGCGGCCAATTTTTGTCGCACAATATTCAAAAAAGAAAAGGGTTTTGCTCACAATGACACAGCCTGTGCTCACCAAGGGAACTTTAATAGCTGTCAATTACCCTATATATATATATATATATATATATATATATATATATATATATATATATATGCGTAATGAGTAATGTGTGTATGTACATGTAAAATGATTGCATTCCAAAGTACCGCGAGAAATTTCTTCATCTTCTCGTCCAGCATCGCCTGACGATTAATACGCTCGCCGGCTTTGTCCCTCGGACTTCTCGGCGTCGCGACGACGACGATCGGTGCTGGCTTTTCACCTAAAACGCGATCGACTTCAATCTCCGAAACATCAGCGCCAACAACGATGTCCAAAAAAATCCAAATTTTACATCTCGCGAATGATGACGTCGCAACTTTAGGCCTTAGGCCACTCTAGAGGCCGAAAAAATGCTTTTTGGCGATTTTTTTTTTCAGAAAAACTACAAAATAAATCGAGATTACAAAAAAGGGTGTTCACATATCAGTGACTGTGTAAAATAATTTTTTTGAAGCGATTAATTTCAAAATGGCGGCTGTGCAGCGTTTATCTGGAAACGACATTTTTTATGGAAGATACATTGTCTATGGAAGTACGTAGGATTTTTTTTTTATATTGCATAGTTCATTCGTTATTAACAATTATCTGATGATTTTTCAGGCAAATTTTTGGAAAGTGAAAAATTATCGTCAGATAATTGTTAATGACAAATGAACTATGCAATATAAAAAAAATCCTACGTACTTCCATGGACAATGTATTTTTCAAGATATATTCAATATTTCAAGTGAATCGCTTGAAAATTGTCTGAGTTATATTTCCGGCCAACTTAAGGGGTTAGCCCCACTTGCGATTTTGAAAAAATCGTTTTCTTTTTATTGCATTTTTTTGAAGTATAAGTATCCGGGCCCATACAGAAGTATGGGCCGGAATAGATAACTCTATGTAAGTTTACAAAAAAAAAATATTTTCTTCCTGTAAACTGGAATTGAAACTTTAAACGCGTTTTTCTCAAAATGGCATTTCTGAAGTCGGTGACCAAGATTACTCGAACACTAATGAACCGATCTTCTTGAAATTTTGCAGGCTTGTTTAATACATAAAAATGTAATCTTTAATCGTTCGATTTTTTTTTTCGAAAAAAATGGCCGTTTTATAGCCAAAAAAGGCCGTTTTTTTCGTTAAAATCGAACGATTAACTTTGACTGTCCACCATTTTGTGAAAAATGATTATTTTTTTAAATCCTTCGATTAAAGACTAGTTTATACTTATATTTGACTAAATCCATCCGCATTTTTTTTTCAGATGATCCACTTCGCCGCAATGTTGGTCACCGCAAACCATGTGTATAAAAACATTATTTCATTGACGGCCATTTGCCACTAAACAATGTAATATTTTTCAATAAAAAAATTACTGAAATTTCTTCAAGATGTGTTCTTTAAGATGGTATATTGATCGATTAAAAAAGTTTTGTAGTTTTCTTTTTTAAAAAAATCATGAAAAAGGCCTTTTTTGCGCTACAAGTGGGGGTTACGCCTTAAAAAATGCAATTTCGAGATAAACGCTGCACAGCCGCCATTTTGAAATCAATCGCTTCAAAAAAATTATTGTATGCAGTCACTGATATGTATGATAAACAGCCTTATTTGTGAGCTCGATTAATTTTGTAGTTTTTCTGAAAAAAAAAAATCCCCAAAAAGCCTATTTTTTTCGGCCTCTAGAGTGGTCTAACCCCTTAACCAAAACTTATCACCGACAATTGAGATAAGCCGTCCTGTAATAACAACTGTGTACGTACGAAGAATAAAATATAAAATTAGAAGAATTTTTTTGGAACGAACAGTCTCCAATTTTCATTTTCACCGTTAGCTGCCCATCCCGCTATTATTCTTTCGCCCTGTCGTTCTCTCTCTCACTTCCGTGTTAATTCTATGTGCCACTGCCGTTTCCGCTGCTCCGAGCGGACGATCCTCGCGAAAAATGGAGCAAAACGGGAGACTCCCTCGTACGAATAGTCCTCAAAAGAAAGGGCGAGAGAGAGAAAAAAGAAAGGCCAGGGGGAGGAAGTGAACACGGGTAGCCCAACGGTAAAGGATAACGACCGTAAAGCGGATTAACAAATTTTCCAACATCCCGAAGTCCGTTTGTACAGCGTTCTTTCGCAGCCTCTAGCTTCGTACCGTTAAACGCAAATCTCATTTGAAAATTTACGAGTGCGCATATATGTATTTGGATATCGCACGGGCAAAAATTAATGGACTAATGCAAGTTTCCGTATCGCCGATGCGCGCCGCGCGCTTTTAACGGCAACTTTTTTTTCCGGAAGTCATATCACGACGGTACATTTATAAATTAGGCGCATATGAAACCAGCTGGTAGATGACGTTGGGTAAGGGCCGGGTTGAAATTCCGAACTTTGAATGCTCCGAAGGTTTAAAATTACGAATTTTAATATTCCGAATTTCAAGATGGGGCCGGGATGAAATTTCGAACTTTGAATTATCAGAACGCTCAAAACTCCGAAAGAATACCCCGAAAGACCAAAACTCCGAAAATCTGAACACCGGCAAAATAATTCGGCCATGGACGTTTTAAGGGGTTACCCCCACTTGCGATTTTGAAAAAATCGATTTTTTTTTATTGCATTTTTTTGAAGTGCAGTTTTTTTTTATGCCCGGAATAGATGACTCTATGTAAGTTTACAAAAAAAAAATATTTTCTTCGTGTAAACTGGAATTTGCAACTTTAAACGCGTTTTTCTCAAAATGGCATTTCTGAAGTCGGTGACCAAGATTACTCGAACACTAATGAACCGATCTTCTTGAAATTTTGCAGGCTTATTTAATACATAAAAATGTAGTCTTTAATCGTTCGATTTTTCTTTTTCGAAAAAAATGGCCGTTTTATAGCCAAAAACGGCCGTTTTTTTCGTTAAAATTGAACCATTAACTTTGACTGTCCGCCATTTTGTGAAAAATGAATATTTTTTAAAATCCTTCGATTAAAGACTAGTTTATACTTATATTTGACTAAATCCATCCGCATTTTTTTTCAGATGATCCACTTCGCCTCAATGTTGGTCACCGCAAACCGTGTATATAAAAACATTATTTCATTGACGGTAATTTGCCACTAAACAATGTAATATTTTTCAATAAAAAAATTACTGAAAGTTCTTCAAGATGTGTTCTTTCAGATGGTATATTGATCGATTAAAAAAGTTTTGTAGTTTTCTTTTAAAAAATTCATGAAAAAGGCCTGTTTTGCGTTACAAGTGGGGGTAACGCCTTAAAAGTTTCAACATTTTCAATAAATCAACGAACTCTTTCAAGAACGTTTTTTATTAAGAAGTGACTTCGCGTCAATTTTGAAATTTGTCTAGACAGTGTTATACGTTTTTCATCATTTACAGTCAACTGTTTAGACTTTCGCTGGCATGAGCTTACGGTTCAGCACTTCACCTCATACAAAGGAGTCGAAAAATGGCTGGATGACTGGATTGTCTCTGAAGAACCCTCATTTTTCCAACGTCGTATCCAATTGATAGCCAAAAGATGGGCCAAGCCTGTCTCTTTCGAGGGCCAATGTACCGAATAAATCAGTTCGTCGACTTACTACCAAACCACTATATTTTCTTTCGCTAAAAAATGGGCGATTTCATATGCAGCCACATAAGGCGGGAGCCTGCATTAGAAGGTCCGAAAAAGCGTTTTTTCGGGAATTTTTGTAGAAGGAAAAAAACAAGTGGGTCCAGTAAACATTGAGGTATTTTTTCATGTGTGTTTGAAATGTATTTAAAAAACGTTCCTACATGAAACAATAAATGACTGCAAATTTATCAGCCTATTTCATGTGCGTCTTGCCACTGCAGTCCCCAATCGGCGGGAAAGATGCAGCTTGTAATTTTTTACTCAAACAAATAAACAAATAAAATGTTCAAGTGTCATATTTTTTTTCTGGGTGAATTAAGAAAAATTCGTGGAATTGCAACTTTTCTCAGGTTTGAAAAAGACAATGTGTTGAAAAAAAAATACATTAACGTGCTTTAAAAATTATTTAAAAATACTGTTACAACGACTTTTTTAATTCACTGAGAAAAGATTTTCATACTGAAGAAAATTAACTTTAGTTTAATTCAATAGATCGTTTAGTTTTTTCGCTATCACGGCCGCCAATTTGGAAAAAAAGTGAAAATGAAAACTGGAGAAAACGCGCTTCAAAGTTTTCAATGGGAGGAAATATCAATCGCTTCTCTGCTTTTGACCTTGTATCTTCGAAAATATTTACCATTGGACTTTGTAACTTTGTAAATATATTCTTGGATAGTTTATCCATCAATTAAAGCAATTTAAAAAACAATAATTTTTTGGACCTTCTAATTCCGGTACCGGCCTTAAGGGGTTAACCCCACTTGCGATTTTGAAAAAATCGATTTTTTTTTTGCATTTTTTTGAAGTGCAATTTGAAGTGCAGTTTTTTTTGATACCCGGAATAGATGACTCTATGTGAGTTTACAAAAAAAATATTTTCTTCGTGTAAACTGAAATTGAAAATTTAAACGCGTTTTTCTCAAAATAGCATTTCTGAAGTCGGTGACCAAGATTACTCGAACACTAATGAACCGATCTTCTTGAAATTTTGCAGGCTTATTTAATACATGAAAATGTAGTCTTTAATCGTTCGATTTCTTTTCGTTAAAATCGAACCATTAACTTTGACTGTCCGCCATTTTGTGAAAAATGAATATTTTTTAAAATCCTTCGATTAAAGACTAGTTTATACTTATATTTGACTAAATCCATCCGCATTTTTTTTTCAGATGATCCACTTCGCCGCAATGTTGGGCACCGCAAACCGTGTATATAAAAACATTATTTCATTGACGGCCATTTGCCACTAATCAATGTAATATTTTTCAATAAAAAAATTACTGAAAGTTCTTCAAGGTGTGTTCTTTAAGATGGTATATTGATCGATTAAAAAAGTTTTGTAGTTTTCTTTTAAAAAATTTATGAAAAAGGCCTTTTTTTGCGCTACAAGTGGGGGTAACGCCTTAATGTATGCAGGGGGATTATCCATTCACCTGTTATAAATGGATAATCCTGCAACCAAAGCCATCTGCTTTTCGTTTTTCGCATGCCATTTCTACAAATGATAACTTTTCTTGACCCGGTTTTTCAAAAATAGTCGTGGTTATTTGTTTTATCTAGAAAAGTCTCCTTTTTAACCTTAAATGTTAAGGAAACTTTATGAAAAAAGATCTTATGCAGAATTTTCATACAAACCAATTTGAACATCTGACTTTGATAGCCTGCGTTGTAAAAAAATGTACTACGCATATCGTGGCGATTACTTTAAGGGGCTATACCAGTGTGACACTTTCAAAAAATCTATTTTTTGCCTTTTTCGACAATTTATACTTTCAAGAATATCATTATCATTTATATCATTTATATCAATGTCATTTTATCTTGCAAATTCGATAGTTAAATCTTTAAACGCGTTTTTCTCGAAATGAGATTTTTCAAATTTGCTGACATTGTAACTCAAAGAGCAATTATCCGATTGACTTGAAATTTCAACTGAGTACTCTTGAATATATTTACTCTACAATGACGTAGGATATTTTTGGTTGGATAAAAATTGACGATTTGGCATTGAAAAAAACGACCATTTTATAGGCAAGAAAACAGACTTTTTTCATAACTACGCCATTTTGTTAGATTTTGATATTTTTCGAAAATCCTACGTCATTGTACAGGAAATACCTTCCAGTTTAACGACATTTTTTCCTTTTTCGGTTTCAGCTACTCAATCGGCCGGAATCATGTCAGCAGTGGAGGACCTTTTTTTGGCGGCTCCGAAGGCAGCGCATAAGTCGCTTGGATCTCAATATTTTTCTATGAAAAAATTATGTAATATACGTCAAATATAGCCAAATATATTCTTAATTTTCCGAAACATTTAATTGCGTACTTTTCTTCCAAAAAATTCCCGAAAATCACCCAAATTTGCAGCGTTCACACTGGTATAGCCCTAAAGAGTTGCTCGGTTATTGTCGATTCATATCATTCGTAGAAATGGCATTCGAAAAACCAAAAGCGGACGATTTTTTTTTAATAACATAAAGCCCAACATCTCGAAAACCGTCGGACTTTTACTAAACTGAAATTCCAGTATACAGTAGGACATGATCTGACCTATCGACAGTTGCAGGATTATCCATTCGTAACAGGACACCCTGTATTGCGTTATGTTTGAAAAAGAAAAACCTGAAAATTATCAACGGAATACACGCGCCGCGGACTTTCCAAGCTCGCGCTCGGAATTGAAGAACCGTAAGATGGAACGTGCCGAAAACTCGTGCTCTCGGACTTATTAAAAAGGTTGAGGGGCGCGCCGTCCAGAGAGAAGACAGAAAGAGATAGAGAGAAAAAGAGAGGGAGAGGACCACTCAACACAACGAGGATGGTCCAGAGTCTAGGAGCGAGTGACAGAGCAAGAAAGAACGAGAGAGAGAGAGAGAAAAAAAAAAGAAGCTGCGAGACGTTTACACACCCCTCTCGGTGAAAATCCGACAAGAGGACGACGACGACAAGATGTACTCGACTGTACCATACATAGATATGTTCGAAATCAGCGCACTCTGTAATATCAAACATCAGTTGAATTTCGCGAGCTACTATTTCAAAAAGAGAATTTTTTGAGTGGGCAAACCAAGATGATTTCCGTGCCACTGTTGATCCCGCGCCGGTTCAAAGAAAATTAGTTTAAAAAAGAAACGATCGCCCATGTTTTCTGCTTATATATATAAATATCTATATACAGGGTGGCCCGAAAAGTCACGTCCAAAAGGGAAATCTAGATGCCTCGTATCCAATACCTATCCGAATCCGCCTTACGTATGCTTTGCAATCTTTTTACTTTACGAGAAAGAAGCATTTAAACATTTTTTTCTGGAGCTGTATTTTTTTCTTCTTTTTTGTATATGTACTTTCCTGTTCCGAGTTTTCGAAAGCAATTGGGAGTCATTTGGACTAGTACAAGTATTTTTTTTTATCCAAACATTAGTCACTGATATTCTCACCTTATTTTTGTTAACTTCTGGTCAAAATCTAAGGCGTTTAATTTTGTTAATTTGTCAATAATTGTTCATTTTAATTTTGTTAATTTGTTAATTTCTTAATAAATTTGACCTTGTTTATAATTTTGTTTGTAACAAAATTATCAACAATTATAATTTTTATAATTGTTTATAATTGTAACAAATTATAATTTTTATTTATAATTTTTATAATTGTTTATAATTGTAACAAAATTAACAAAAATAATTTTGTTAATTTGTTAATAAATTTAACCTTAATTTTGTTAACTTCTGGTCAAAATCTAACGTTAGTGTTCAGTTGGCCATTTAATTGTTGCTCAACAGTGCATGGAAAATTGCGAGGAAAATATAAACAGAAAAGAGAAAAATAAAAAGTTGCTTTGTTCTCGAAAAGTAATAAAGATCGTAGACCAGACGTGGGGGTGATTCGGATATTTATTGATACGGTACATACGGATTTTCATTTTACACGTCATTTTTTGGGCCAGCCTGTATATATATGCGACATTTCTTAATCCTGAAAAAAAAATCCCCAATAAGCCGCATCATTTACGTTGCAAATGGGCAATATATTTTTTTTCTTTCTACATTCAACACAGTATTTTGTCATTGTAGAAAATATATATAATAAAGCCTCGAATTTCGAATTGAATTAAAAAATGTTGAATGTAATGTAGAAAGAGAAAAAAAAAAGAATTTCGAATTCGTAGAGTCCCATTGCGATCAAAGAGCCTCGCAGCGCGGAGCACATTATGAGTGAATAATTAAATTAAATAGTGGACCATTATTCCCGCTGTCTCTTCCTCCGAGGGACCTGTAAAGAATTTTTTAATTAAAAAAAAAATACGCGTAGCTCTTGCAATCACGGCTCAGTAGGTAATCACTACGCGTGATTATCTACTACAACGTGAAAAGAAAGAAAATAACAATTGTGCACGTACACATTATGTACACGCAATGGTAGACCAGATCGAGAAGATCGCGGCGAGGCGCTGAGTCGAAACACAGTTTAGTTATTGGGTGCCTATATATATAAATATGTATGAAAAATTATATAAATAAATAAGAAAACATATTTATAAGCTATTCAAATAAATATATATAAATTTATGAATTATGCAAATGATAAAATCTATATATATATATATATATATATATATATATATATATATGTGTGTGTATAAAATTATAGTATTCGATTATTAAACTCATAAGAACGTCACGCACACAGAGATTGGAACTTACCTCGAAATTCGCTACGAACTATTCAATTCTAACGCTAAAGACATATTGGGTGCAGCTACGCATATGGGAGCAACAACGTCGTCCATCCAACGCACTCTTTTCGGTCGATGAAATTATCAGTCAATTTCTGTTTTTTTTTCTTTTCCCTTTAATCGCACAATATTGTCCCGTATGTTGAAAGTACAACCGAAGCTGGCGTTTCACATCACACAGCTTGATCGTTATCACGATTAATACATTTTTTTATACACTCATAAAAATACGTAAACAATTGGGGCAACGGATAGAGCGAGAGAGAGAGAGAGAGAGAGAGAGAGAGAGAGTCTCGAAAAAAGTTTGTAACTCCAGTAGAAGAAAAAAGAAAAAAAATCGAATGCCGCAGCGAGCGAGCAGCCGCGCAGAAAAAAAAAGTGCTCCCCGCGAGAGCGCCATAGAAAGTGCACCGGAAGTAGTAGCGTGTACCACGATAGGCTCAGCCAACTGCGAGTAGCACAATACCGTAACGCGAAAGACACTCATTCCTCCTGGCACCTTTTTGTTTAATTTATTTGCATTTTTTAAAAGTATTTCGAAAAAAAAATTAATTTTTTCAGCATTTCAATCGTTCTAGTAATATGTATGTATATATATATATATATATATATATATATATATCCGGATATATATATATATATATATATATATATATATATATATATATATATATATATATATATACATTACTTTGAATTTTCAATTGAATCTTGATTAATATTAATTTGATAAAAATAATCAAAATTCATTTAATAAAAAATGATTAGGTTTTATTTTTGTTTCAATTCAATTTAATTTTAATCATGTATATATATAAATAACGTTTGCAAGGGCACCAAAAAATCGGCTATTCTGATTCAACCACTCGACTCACTTTTCTTTTCGTCTTTGACCGAAATATCGTCGTTCACGCGCGATTCCCCAACATTTTTGGCAATCAAGATATCGGGGATCTTGAGTCAACAATTCGATAATCAACGCATGCTTCGCGAGAACGGAACTTTCGTACGACATCCGGAAATGGTTGAGACAGGAAATAGAACAAGAGTTGAAAAAAAACGGGAGGAAGATGCATCCAAAGCGAGCGAGGAAGAAATGCGTGTAAGGAGAAAAGGACCAGAGGGAAATTGCCAAAGGACGAGCGAGCGTGGGTGCCCGGTCGTTCGTTGGCCAACGGGAGCATTGCTGAGGTGGAGGGGAGGGATTGTGTGACGAAAACTTAATAAGGGTCGAGTGAAAGCGGAGGAGTTGACGGTGAAATAGGGTCGATGCATGATGGACTCGTTTCCCTATACACGCACATACCGAGTGGCCCGAAAAGTGACGTCCAAGGGAAAAATCTACATGCCTCGTATCGATACCTTTTCGAATCACTCACATCCCATGGTCCACGAACTTTTCAAACTTTTCGAGAAAAAAGCTACTTTTCATTTTTCTCTTTCGTGTATGTACTTTTCTCGCGATTTAGTTTACTTTCGTTATCGTTACGAAGTGCACTATTGACCATTAAGGGGTCACCCCCACTTGCGATTTTGAAAAAATCGATTTCTTTTTATTGCATTTTTTTGAAGTATAAGTATCCGGGCCCATACAGAAGTATGGGCCCGGAATAGATGACTCTATGTAAGTTTACAAAAAAAAAAATTTTCTTCGTGTAAACTGAAATTGAAACTTTAAACGCGTTTTTCTCAAAATGGCATTTCTGAAGTCGGTGACCAAGATTAATCGAACACTAATGAACCGATCTTCTCGAAATTTTGCAGGCTTATTTAGTACATAAAAATGTAGTATTTAATCGTTCGATTTTTTTTTTCGAAAAAAATGGCCGTTTTATAGCCAAAAAACGGCCGTTTTTTTCGTTAAAATCGAACCATTAACTTTGACTGTCCGCCATTTTGTGAAAAATGAATATTTTTTAAAATCCTTCGATTAAAGACTAGTTTATACTTATATTTGACTAAATCCATCCGCATTTTTTTTTTTTCAGATGATCCACTTCGCCGCAATGTTGGTCACCGCAAACCGTGTATATAAAAACGTTATTTCATTGACTTCCATTTACCACTAAACAATGTAATATTTTTAAATAAAAAAATTACTGAAAGTTCTTCAAGATGTGTTCTTTAAGATGGTATATTGATCGATTAAATTTTTTTTGTAGTTTTCTTTAAAAAAATTCATGAAACAGGCCTTTTTGCGCTACAAGTGGGGGTAACGCCTTAAAGATTAACGAAAATAGGTTTGAGAGAATCAGTCACTAAAGTTTAGATAACAAAAAATGCTTATACCAGTCCAAATGACTGCTTTTGAATTTCTTTTGAAAACTCGGAAGAGGAAAGTACATACATAAAAAAGAAAACCGATGCGACAGGAAAAATCCAGAAAGAAATTTCAAAAGGCTTTTTTCTCGAAAAGTAAAAAGATTTTAGAGTATAAATGAGGTGGATTCCGATAGGTATTGATACGAAGCATCTAGATTTCAGTTGAGGTGATCTAGGAAGTTCACATGATGAAAAAAATACTTATACTAGACTGAAAGACTCCCAATAGCTTAAAAAAAAAAATTCCAAGTGTACATACACAAAAGAGAATAATAATCGACAAACAATTTTTCCAGAGTCTCCAATTTTTGTATCTTGAAAAGTGAAAAAGATCGTAGAACATACGTAGGGGATATTCGGATAGGTATTGATACGAGGCATCTAGGTTTTCCTTTCAAACGACACTTTTCGGACCACCCTGTATAAA